>CM029021.1:148220627-148483409 GCA_016801055.1 Panax notoginseng
ATGAATGAACCCTTGCATTTTTATCTTAAATAATAAATCATAAAATAATCCATATTGAAAGAAAATATTAAAAACATACGACTTTTTATCACTAATTACCATAGCACAAAAATTGGATTATATAAAAATAGTCTTAAAGCTGAATAGTTTCCTATAAGCTAAAGTTTTAAGTGAATATCCTCCCATCCATAGGTTTGGCATAGTTTCATGTACACAAATATATATTCACACGTACAATAATATGACTATATATTGTGACAAGTAAGCTAATATGTAGTAGTCAGATGTTGTTTCTGCCGTAAGATATGTGCTCATTTGAGCATGGATGGCCGACATGCTTGCCTAATGTTTGACATATTATAACAACTCTTTGTCCAAAATACATATTTTACTAGTTGAGTTCTTCCTATTCATGTGTTTATATATATTAAGATTCATAAATAAATATATACGTGTTTCTTCAGAAAACAAAGTTAATTTATAATTGAGATTTGGTGAGCTAGTAACTAAAATTTTTACTACTCTTTAACGTTCTCAACCTTCATTTTTTCTTTTCTAGAACGATGAAAATTAGTAAATCTTAGGCACATATTTTCAAAACAATCTTACCTAAAGAAGTCGACAAGGCTGATCTCAGGGACCAATTAATGTTTTAAGATTTTTTTGAGTTGTTGGTAAGTTTGACTATATCAGCTGGACTAAGAAGAATTTATTTTATAATAGGGCAGAGAGAAGAGAGAAGAATGTCCTTGTCCCAACTTTGACTTAACTGAACAAATATAATGATACTATCTCTTTTTTTGAAACCATAATGATAAAATATCCTAAATTAGAGGCTAATATTTTTAACGCTAGAATTAAATTTTTAATTTATGTTCAAGTGTGATTTAAGCGAATCTTACTGTGTAAAAAGAAGTTAATTATCAATTCTTTTTTATTATTGATCAAATAAATTGTTTCTATATTCTCTTCTTCTTTTTTCGTCGTTAACAAGGTACCGTGCAAGGTACAAACAAATTTATAAAATAGTTAGTACAAGGATAGAATTCATTTTTTAACAATTCAGGATATAATTTAACTATTAATTTCATCCACCATGTTTCAAAATTCAATAATTATCAATTATTCTAAAATAAATATAATATTATTTATTTAGCTCTTAGCTAGCAATATATATATATATATATATATATATATATATATATATATATATATATATATATATATAAATATTGCAGTTGCACCACTAACTCTCTTGAAGAAGATAAACTAATACTCCAATTACTCTTCTATTAGATTGTTTTTTCTCTAGATAAACTAATACTCCAATTACTCTTCTATAGATTGGTTGTTCTCTAAATTAAGTTTTTAGTACGACTGATGTTGATTTTGCATATCAATGGACATACAGTTCCCGCCAAATATATTAATTCTCTTGTACATATAAAATATTAGAGATCAAGGAGAGACATATATAGAGGAAAAAAGATTGTTGATGAATTTTAGAAGAACAAAAAATTAACACCGTTATTATTTTTATATATATTGGCATGAAAACATTGCATATATCATTCATGCAGTTAGAATTTCAAGCATAAAAAATACATAGATCCAAAACAATAAATAAGAACATGAATGTGGATCACAACTCTTCAATTTTGAATATGAAAGTGGATCACAACTCTTCAATTTTACAATCCAAATTGGAGAGTATAAGTCGTAACTAGTACGAACGAAATCAAGATCAGCATATTTTAAGTAATTGAACTTATGGCCAAACCCAAATTGCTTCTTATAACTTGTATAGATAGGTAACTCGTACGAACGAAATCACTCATTCATGCGCCTAGAATTTCAATCATATATAAATACATAGATTCAAGACAATAAATGAGAATATGAAAGTCTTTATTAGGAAGGATAACAACTCTTCGATTTTACATCCAAATTGAAGAGTATAACTCGTACAAACGAAAGTAACTCAATTAATTTTTATGTAATTAAACTTATGGCCAAACTCAAATTGGTTTATTATTATCGTTAACTCGATTAAATAATTTGTACGAATGAAATTGACTTCTAAAGAGTCGACTAGAATTAAGATTACCTTACGTCTTGTTATAAAATAATTACAGATATAGTTAATTCTTAGGTTAGGAATATTAAATTTCTACAACTACAGTCGTAGGCAAGCATCTCTAGATGCTAATCATTCAATAATTTGAACACTAATAATTTATGTTCCTCTCGACTTCTGTGGTAAAGAAATTAAATTATGAATAATGCTAGAGACACAAACTATTTTAAAATATTTTACAAACAGCTGATGTGAGACTCCAGATTTTTTGAATAAAGATTTAAATTTCTCGAAATATTTTTTTGAATATTATGGTGTGGATTTGATATAATGTTATAGTTGTGGGTTGTGACGCCCCCAAAATAGGTATACATCACCCATCCTGAGTCGCCAAATACATGGTACAGAAACAAATACAACTTCATTATAATAATTGTCGTGCAAAATACGACAAAAACAAATACTGTGAGTTTAAATATAAATATGTCTTCTAGACAATATCCACACTCAAATAAGTACTCATTACAATTATTGAAACACTATTTTATAAAATAGTGAGGACTGCTAACACAACTGACTGGAAACATCACTCCACACCCCGACTAGTTCCCGCTATATTCACGCCTCCTAAGAAAAATAGAACAAAAAGGAAAAGGGTGAGCTCAACTAGCCCAGTAAAGAATATTATGACTAAGATAATAAACAACAAATTATCGTTAGTCTTCAACAGGAAAAAATCTGATAAAATATAATAGACAACAAGTTTTAGATCAACAACTGCAGCGGAACAGCAAACTATTAGAAGAGTCAAGTAGAGAATGAATTCTACTATCTTTTAAGATTTAAAAGTCCATCAACGATATTTTATCCCTGTAACATCAATCAATAACCATCTTTAATCAAATATTCATCTTTGCACTACAGGCCAAAGATATTCATTTGTAACACCAGTCGGTCATGTTCATCTCAACACCTGTTCATCTTTGCACTACGGACCAAAGATATTCATCAGTTAATCATTCATCTTTGCACTACAGGCCAAAGATATTCAGTAATATCATCATTTAAGACTGAGGATGATGAAAAATTATCTTAAAGAAAATGAATCCAATGAGACAGAAGGACAAATATTAGGGATTCGTATTATAGTTTATCCAAGTGCAATAATACTCCATAATAACCAATTGTGAAGGAGAATTCAAAAATAAAGATCAAAATATGGATACATTCAAAGATAGTAACCATAATAGACATCTTGGACAAAAAGAAAAATTTTTATTTTTCGGTGAATAGTGCCGTATTCGTAATAGTGCCGTATACGTGAATAGTGCCCTATACGTGAAAAGTAACTCCGACACAAAAAGTTTCAAATTGATAAAAAGTTTATATCAATATTTCAGCATAATGATATTGAAGAAAATAATATAATTTAAGAAGAAAATAATATCCCTTACCTCAAACGAACAGTACTTCTGATCAGAATATCGTATATGAGGCTGAATGAAACTTGTGCTGAATAGCAACTCTCAAAGTATCAAAATACTCACAAAATACGCTCAATAATATAGAGAGAGAAATAGAGAAACTTATGAATTCTGGTGTGATTTTCAATTCTAACTTAGCCCTCTATTATAGGGAAAATATTAGCACGCCGAAGCAGACTTGACCTGCAACTTGATAGCTTTACCTGCTACTATTCCCACCCACCTCATTTGAATAAAAATTTCAGCACATTTCTCACCAACCAAAAGTGGGGCCCACCAATTTTATAATTTTCCACCAAAATGATAAATTCTGAAACTTCAACAATTTCTAAACCAGTCATCTCTTAAAATTCATAACAAATTATACGTTCATTTTTAACGGTTCAAAATTTGTGGACATATACTCAACTTATATATGTATAACATATCCAAAAATCACAACGATCCAACGGTCGGATTAAAAATTATAACCCCCACAATATATCTCAAAAACCCTGATTGATTTTTAATACCTCCATTCCGACAAAAATACTGATAAAATACCTCAACATTAACTCCTTCATTTTTAACCACAAAATATATCCAACATTTATATTCACATAAAATAAATATTTCCTTATCATATGAATCAATAATTAATTATTCACAATTAATATTACATAATCACATTTATGACAACCAGACCATTTCCAAGAAAGAGGGGCTTTCCAATAAAGATTTTTCTTTACTGGCGCGAATTAGATGACCAAACCTCTCCTTAGACAGAACTTTCTAGACATTGCCAATAATGTTATCTAATAATATTATTCAAATAATATGAATTATTGATCTGATAATGGGAAATAATGTGCAGTGATAATTATTGAAACAACAATAATATAAAATATCAATGCAGCAATTATTAAATCAATAAAATAAATATTGAACAGTAACTACTGTAACAATTATTGAGTAGTGCCTTCCTTCGTAAGAATCAATAATTCAAAAATACTGTGCAATCCGTGTGCTAATGTGCAACCACGCGTATTACTGTATTTTAACCACCGGGTATTCCAACAGTGTTAACGGTAACAACTACGCCGTTATTTATAAAAAACTCAATTTTATCGTTATCTTCATCCAATCGTTTTCCATTATGGGGCCCACAAATAGTTGCGCCGTCGTACGAATATTCTCCGATAGAAAGAATATTCCACGACCAAACGAATATTCCCCGACAAAATAAATATTTTATAACCACTTATTTATTTTATAAAATTTACACATTTCACCCATAACCAAAGTATTATATCAAATTAACACCATATTATTCACAATAATATTTAGAGAAAATTTAATTTTATTCATTAATAAGTTGGGGTCTTACATGGGTAATATTTATAAATTTTACAAAGTATGCAAGTTATTGTATTATATTCGATTGATCAAATAATATTATTTTTTATCGGAAAATATCGTATGACGGCACAATTATTGGTGGACCCCCACAACAGAATTATTGTCGGATTGAAAAAACGACAAAAATATTTTATGAAAATAACGGCGGAAGTTTTACCGTTAATACTGTTGAACTACTCAGTAGTAAAAGTACAGTAATACGTGTGGTTGCATAGTAACATACGGTATTGATTATTGAGGCTTACGTGATAAGTCACTCAGTTTTGTTTTATTAGTATTATTAATGTAATAAAACAAAAAATATTTTTATATAAAACAGAATACTTTTATAAAGTTATCTGTTTTATTAGACAATAATTAGAATATATTATATTTTATTATGCATAGTATTTACATAGTGTCTGCATAATATTTGCATAGTAAAATCTTTTATAAAGTTATTCGTTTTATTAGATTATAAATAGAATATATTATATTTTATTTAATATAATATATCTATCTAGACCGTTCATGAGTTAGTTACTATGCAGTTTATTTTTCTATAAATAGAAACTCATTCTTTCATTATTTTCTTACGAATTCACTGAAACTCTAGATAGAGAAATTATAGAGAGAGAGAAGAAAAGTGTTCTGCTACTTCACTACTCCTATATCCAGTACTCTTTCTTTCAAGGTAAGGGATATTATTTGTTGTACTCGTAAAGGGTATTCTTTCTTTCTTATTCATGAAGAGAACTTCTGTTATTCCATTCTTTATTATTCTGTTGGAATAACATATATACGCGGGCTACCCTATACTTGGTGAAATTCTTATGTTATTTCATTATTTATTATTCTGTTGGAATATCCTGTCTATGCGTTTACGCCGGACCTGGTTCTATTATTTATTATTCTGTCGGAATATCCTGTTTGTGCGTTTACGCCGGACCTGGTTCCATTCTTTATTATTCTGTCCGAATATCCTGTCTGTGCGTTTTACGTCGAAACCTGGTTTCATTCTTTATTATTCTGTTGAAATATCATGTCTGTGCGTTTTACGCCGGACCTAGTTCCGTTATTTATTATTCTGTTGGAATAACCTGCCTGTGCGGTCTATCGCATGCATGGTGATTTCTTTTGTTATTCCATTCTTTATTGCACTCAGTTGGTTAAAATTTTAACTTCTATACTCCATGAAATTAGTGGAATATCCTTAATATTTGCGCTTCATCCAGTATCTTCTCATGGAAATATTCTTCTGAGCATTCTTGAATTTTACTCTACAAAGCAGCATCATATTGACAATTTGGACGTTATCAGTTCCTAGAAAAATTAATTCTTGAACTTATTTTATTGAATTCTTATATCATTGTCATCATCCTCATGCTTATATTATGTTGAAAGTCATATGTGGCAGTGCATAGATAGACTTGATACGATTATGACCAGGGATTATTCGGTATAATTATAACCGTAATGTTACAAATGATGTGAAAAAAGTCCTCATTGGCCCGTAGTGCATTGATGGACAGTTTTTGGTATGATTATGGCTATGGATTCTCTTTGGCCGTAGTGCAAAGATGAATTATTTTATGGCATGATCAGGACCGTTGATGAAAACATGATTATCTTTAGCCGTAGTGCATAGATAATTCGTGGTCGTGATACTAAAAAATATCCTTGGCCGTAGTGCAGGGGTGATTCGATGATGTAAATTATTTATTAAGCTGAGTCTCAGCGATAAAAGTCATGAAAAATTTTTTAAATCATAAAAGATAGTAGATTTTATTCTCTACTTGACTCTTTTAATAGATTGCTTGATCCGCTGCAGTTAAACTTGATGTCTATTGTATTTTATCAGTTTAACATTGTTGAAGACTAATGATAATTTATTTTGCGTTATCTTAGTCATAATATTTCTTACTGGGCTAGTTGAGCTCACTCTTTCTTTCACTGTTCTCTTCAAAAAATGAGAATATAGTTGAGACGAGTCGGGAAACGGAGTGATGGACCAGATGATATCATTAGTAGTCCTCACTATTCTATGTAATAGTGTGATAATAATTGTATTGAGGACTCCTTTTGAGTTTGTATACTCTCTAGTAGACAATATTAATTTGTATTCAAACTCACAGTTTATGTTTTATCGTATTGTACACGACAGTTGTATTATTAAGTTGTATTTGAATTCTGTACCATATATCTGGCGACTCAAGATGGGTGATGTATACCTAATTTTGGGGGCGTCACAGCTGATGTGACATACTCTACCTCAGCATATTGTGTGGGACCGAAGACTATATTGAAACAATTTGTTGGTCAATACGCTGAGATGGAGTATGCCACATCAGCAGTTTGTAAAATATTGGTAAAATAGTTTGTATCTGTAGCACTACTCATAAATTATACGGCGTAGCCTAGAAAAAAACAAAGCGTATGGATCACATCACATGGGTATGCACACCATATAACGGCCGCTTCCTACTTTATGTTTGTACATATTCGTCTTTGGTATCCAAATCCCGAATACATGGCACCAACAAAAGTAAACATTAAACTGGGAAACACTTTGCTCAATGCAGAATTAGCCGTAAGAGTATCTTCAAGAACAAGTACTAACAATTTAACACACAACAATAAAGGAATCATAGTGGAGATATATGATAATAGTTATTACTATTATACCTAAGCGTACTGCCTCTCAAGATCTTCTAAGCCATCTTCTTCTTGTGCCCGAGACTGAATTCGTTGAGACGAACGTTCCCTGCTAAGCATTTTCCGAAAGGAACTCAACCTTGAGGAGCTTGATGATCCAATTACCTTTGCTGCTGCACCCTCGGATGTCCCTTCATTGCTTGTCACACTCTCCAGAGGTGGCGCTGTTGGCGGAAACCCACCTGCAAGCTCACTAGGCTGGACCACAAGCTGTGGCTCAGCCTCGGTCCGACAAATGGGACAAGTGGAATTAGCACTTAACCAATTATCAATGCACTCCGCATGAAAATTGTGCTTGCAATTTGGTAAGATCCTAACCATTTCACCATCCTCTAATATGCTAATACAAACTGCACACTCTGTGGTTGATGCCTCATCCTTTGGTTTGAAAATAAACATGGGCAGGGAGGCGATAACCGTTGGATCGAGTCCGGTTTTTGACGGCTCATGAGCGGTGGCTGTGTAGAGGCGTAGATGGCGGAGGGCGGCTCGACGACGGGCTTGGCGACGGTGGACACATCGAACATATATGTGAAGGAGGGCGACAAGTATTACGACGAATGATAAGGAGACAATGGCCGTGAACAAAACCTTGTTGTTGGTTTTATGATGGAAAAATGGGGGAGTATTATCGCGATCATCGTCCATATCCTGATCATCCATGCTTGGCTGGCCGCAGCAGGGCAGGGAAGACGAAGATGTGGGGTGGGGTGGGGTTATTTTTGTTTTTGAAGACGGAAATGGAGAGAAGTTTCTCTGCCTTTTTAATTTGGTTGTTAGAATGCGACTTTTGTGAAATTGCGTGGGTTATTTGGATTCAGCGGAAGGAAAAAGAAACACTCCATACAACTAGTATTGACAATGAACAAGAAACTCTAGTGTTTTCAAGCGGTTAACCATCCTAATTAATTACGGTTTTTACACTCAATTACTTTTCTTAATTATATTTGCAAAAAATAATATATTAGTAGTACTTTTCTTATAATCTCTCCCTTCATCATTATAAATTAATAAAATAATGATGAAAATTTTAAAATTAATTTAAAATATTTTTAAATTTAAAGTTGTCAATATAATAATGAATATTGTAAACTATAAATTGACATGAATTTAGTATAAGTTGATTCGCTTAATTACTTTATTTTCTCTCAATTAATATGTCAATCTCTAAAATTATAAATTGGCATGAATTTTAATATGTCCCATAGTATATCTGTATGTTATTATTGTTCTATTTTTAGAAAGTAAAATAAAACTAGGGTGTTTAACTTAAGTTCTCCGCGGTAGGGTTAAAATGACATGTTTATTTTTCTCAAATAAAGCATTACAAATGATTATTTTTTTTAAATATAAGTGTATATAAAGTTTCGTATGATTTGGCCATGTATGTCAATAATTTCATATATTACTAAAAGTAAACAAATTGAAAAATAATAATGAAAATTTTATAAATATGACTTGTCGAGAAACTTAATTAGTTTACATGTATAACGATGGTAGTGTAGCTAGTTTCTAGATGTTCTTTCCATTATTACCGTTGAATTTTGTTAAAATTTCTAAATATAATCATTTATGAACACAAGAGTATATATTTTAGATATCCTATATTAAAGAATATATATAATTAAAATTACAAAATGGTCTTTTAACCCTAAGATTTAAGAAGGGTCTTTCAATTCTAAAATTTAGGAATAAAAACCTAAAAATTTAGAAAAAAATTTATTTTTTCTTAATTAATATATTAGTATAATTGTAACACATGAGTCCCACATCGAAAGATATAAAAAAAATTTATCTGTATATTAAAAATTAAGTTACTATCAATAGTATTTTTAGTCATGACTTTTTGGGTGTAGTGGATTAAGATGATTTAAGAAGATACCTATTGGGTATTTGGATAAATTTGATCCGTTCTTGGGTGAGTATGTTTGGACTTAAAATTTATTTCGAACTCGATTTTTGACCAGAATTGTTTCAATAATATAAGACAAAATATATAAAAAATACAATAATTTTAATATAAAAGTACTAATTATTAGAAGTCTTATAATATTAAAGTTTTGACGTCCATAAAATGCATGCGTACACTGTCCTAAATTTAGTGTGGGTACATGATTTTTCAAGTGACCAAAGAAAACGAATAATTTATTATCGTGTTATCATGATATTCATATTATATGGAATCCATTCGCTTATTCGGTTAAAATAATTTAGGGGTAGATGGCAAGTCTAAGAAAGTGTAAACAATTATGGGCCCGGTTAATTAAGAAGAATAATTACTTACCTACTCTTGCTTATCCCCATTAGCTCACTACACACTAACTTGTGTTGATATATTTTGAATTTATTATAAAAATTGAGATTAAAAAAAGAGAGTTGAGAAAATTTATTACAACGTTCGTACTCGTTGATTCTATATTTTAATATTATCTAAGAAGTGATATTTACGCTCTATCTTCAACAAAAATATAATTGACATTATTTTCTAAAGTTTTGGCTTAATGAAAAAAAGTGGTTGAGAAAGATAAACAATGCATTCAAATAAATAAAATAAACTTATCTTTTTTATATTATTCCTTTCGTTTCAAAATCATATATATATATATATATATATATATATATATATATATATATATTTACAGACTAGAATTTCGAACATTTGATTAATTGTATTATAGGCGTATTGAGTACTATCATATATATTAATTATATTTTTAATTAATATTAAGAATTTAAGATTATATATATATATATATATATATATATATATATTTAAATTGTCATTTTAAAAATGGTTGGAGTACTATATATAAGACTTAAATATAAATTACTACTCTTTCTCAACCAACATAACATAACAAAAAAATGTACAGTCCTTCTAGGGTGACATTCTTATACCGACTGGTATAGTGATGATGTTATTGTTACGTACCTAGCCTAATTTTCTTTCCAATGGAAAATATGATAATCCATATGAAAGAAAGATTTTTCCTTGCGATTGAGCGAGGGATTAATTAAGGTATTGTAACAATTCTTCAAATGTATAAGTTTTTTTATTCTTTTATTAAAAAAATTGATACTGATAAATTCGTGTTTTGAATGGATTATCAAATTAACTTGTTTAAATTTTTAGCTTCAACCGGTTCAAACTGTTAGTTTTTTTAAGCAAAATCAAAAGCAAAATAGATTTGTTTTCTAAAGGGGGATCACCAGTATTCAAAAGGTATATATGGGATTACTACGTACATGAATGATTAATTCTTAATTACTCTCAACTGCAAAAACTATAATCTGCCTATTACATTTTAAACACCCAGAATTTAGCTGGACTAGCAGGTGAACTCAGCTAAAACTGGACAGGGAGGAGGGAGGCTGGAATGAGGAAGTTTAGCAAGGTATGGCCAGGTTTGCAACCGAGAGAAACAAGAACATTGAAATGGTTTTACATAACAATTCCTCCTTTCTTGCTTGCTACCTAACGAAATGCTGAGTTTGAAGTCTATATATAAAGCTATATCTGTAATTCAATAAATACGCACACCTAGAGGGGGTGAATAAGTGTTTATGCTAAAAGTGATAAACAGTGAATTTTTTTTAAAATTTTCTGCTACAGGTTTAATTCAGACAGCTACACCTATCTGCTTTAGTGTCTGTTCTTCGTTTATTATTATCAGACAGCTAGACCTGTCTGCTTTAGTGTCTGGATTAGAGTGATGAACAAAAATATGCAGAACGTGAATGGCAGTTAAAGAGATAAACAGAAGTAAAAATCACACCAAGATTTTTTACGTGGTTCAACCCCTATCCTCTACCTAGTGGCATAATCCACGTCCAATCTCAACTAGGATTGGAGACTCTTTTTATTACTATTTAAACCTCAATACAAAAATTACTCCCTGTTACAAAGAAGCCTCAATATTTGATGTTGGACACTTATGCCCCCGTTTTGCACCTCTGCAACTTGTACACATCTGCAACTCTTCTCACCTCTGAGACCCTTGAAGCTTTTTATGAACAAACTAACTAAATAAGAAACCTCAAGCCAAAATTATGCTTGAGTACTTCGGTTTACAATGAATAAATTTGGAAGGTAAAACAAATTTCTAGCACAAAAGAATATATCAGATTACAATAAATGGCTGGAATAAAGTAATTGAAGTGCTCTGATGTAGTATATCAACTTGATTGCAGGTTTCAGAGATGTTCTTGTTCAGCCGAAGAGAAGGAGTATATATATAACAAAACACGCAACGGCTATAAAAGATGTTAGCTAAGAAATCTCAGTCCCGCTAAAGTAAATTCACGATTTCAGCAAATTTGTATAAGAAGAACTCTGCGCCAACTATTTGTAGCTGAAATAAAGAAGATAAACTTTTATACCAGTCGACTGTTTTAAATCAGAGAACCAAGGAGATAACATAAGATAAGACCCAAAACTTCTATAAGACTCCTTTTCAACATAGAATACTAAAATATCATTAACTATTGTGAGCTCCACTAAGCAAGATAATATCCTTAAATAAAATTAGCACCCACGAAATACTCTGTAGAATAGATGAACCAAATTTGGGCCAACTGGAAAAATATTTAATAACATAAACCCATCTAATAATATATGACAGTATTAAAAATTATAAATACCAACATTCCTTAATAAACTCCAATTCAAATATTTCTTAATAAATTTCGAATCAAATCTTCCTTAATAAACTCCAATTTAAATCTTCATTACTAAACTCCAAATCAAATCTTCCTTAATAAACTCCAATTCAAATCTTCTTTAATAAACTCCAATTCAAATCTTCCTTAATAAACTCCAAACCATATAATAACCATAACTCATACATATTAGATATAATATTATAAACCATAATCCATGCATATTAATTATAATATTATAAAACATTTATAAATCATAATCCATGCATATTTAATAATATTATAACAAACCATGAACCATGCACACGTCTAATATACTTAAATTAGCCATCATTCAAAACATCATAAAATCAAAAACTAACATTCTCCCCCTTTTTGATGATGACAATTTATGCACCAGTTTAATCAACATGCTCCCCCTAACTGTATGCTTCCCCTAAAATTTATGCGAATATGATTACCCTAAAATTTATGCGAATAGGATCAATAATCAATAACCATCAAATCATAGCATCATAAACACATATCAACACAAACTTCTCCCCCTTTGGCATTATCAAAAAGGAATGAGGTAGTTATGTGATGTAATTAAGCACATACAGATATTCCAAGTTCTCTTCGCAAAGTACAAAACTGTTCCTCACTTAAAGGTTTTGTAAAAATGTCAGCCAATTGATGTTCAGTAGGGACAAATTCTAACTTAATTAATCCTTTAGCAACATTATCTCTCAAAAAATGATGTCTTACTTCAATATGCTTAGTACGAGAATGAAGCACATGATTTTTAGAAATATCAATAGCACTAGTATTGTCACACATAATAGGCACATTTTCACAAATAACATTAAAATCATGCAACGTTTGTATCATCCACAGAATTTGTGAACAACAACTACCTGCCGCCAAATATTCACCTTCCGTAGTAGACAAGACAACAAATGTTTGTTTCTTGCTGTGCCAAGCTACAAGGCTTTGGCCTAAAAATTCACAAGCACCACTTGTACTTTTTCTATCAACTTGGCACCCTGCATAATTTGCATCTGAGTATCCAATTAATTCAAAACTTGGAGAAACAGGATAGTATAAGCCTAAATTAATTGTGTCAGATAAATATTTAAATATTCTTTTTACCGCTTTAAGATGAGATTCTTTCGGTTGAGATTGATATCTAGCACATAAGCATACACTATACATAATATCTGGGCTTGATGCAGTTAAATAAAGTAAACAACCAATCATACCTCGATACATTGTTACTTCGACATCTTTACCTGTCGCATCTACAGTAAGCTTGACTGTAGTGCTCATTGGTGTTAAATTTGGTTTGGTATTTTCAAAACCAAATCTCTTTAATAGCTCCTTCACATACTTTGATTGGTGAATGTGAATCCCTTCATTGGATTGTTTGATTTGAAGCCCCAAGAAATAGTTTAACTCACCCATAAGGCTCATATCAAACTCGTTATGCATACATTGGGAAAATCACTCACACAAAGAGTTAGTAGTAGCTCCAAAAATTATATCATCCACATAAATTTGAACAATTAATAAGTCCATATTTTTGGTTTTAATAAAAAGAGTAGAATCAATTTTACCACGATTAAAATCATTGTCTAATAAAAACTTGCTTAATCTTTTATACCATGCTCTTGGAGCTTGTTTTAATCCATCAAAACCTTTTTCAATTTAAACACATAATGTGGATATTTTTCATGTTCAAATCCTTGTGGTTGCTTAACATACACTTCCTCATTTAAATAGCCATTTAAAAATGCACTTTTCACATCTATTTGATATAATTTAAATTGTCTAAAATATGCATAGGCTAACAAAATTCGTATGGCTTCCAACCTTGCAACAGGGGCAAAAGTTTCTTCATAATCTATACCTTCATGTTGATTATAGCCTTGAGCTATCAATCTAGCCTTATTTCTAGTGATTATGCCATTTTCATCAAGTTTATTTTTGAAAAATCTATTTTGTACCAATTATAGAAGCATCTTTAGGAGGTTTAACAAGATCTCATACCTGACACCTTTCCAATTGGTTTAATTCTTCCTGCATGGCAATAGACCAATTTTCATCTTGAATTGCTTCCTTGGCATTCTTTGGTTCTATTTGTGAAAGAAATGTTGAAAATGCACAATAATTTCTTGTTTTCCTTCTTGTGTTCATCCAAGTGTCAGGATCACCTATGATCAGATTTGGTGGATGATTTCTCACTGTTCTAGATGGTTTAGGAAGCCTTGCTATAGTCATTTTCTTTTCAGGTTCAGGTTCTGAAATGTCAAGCTCCACATCAAACTGATCGTCAGATTTTTCTTCTAATACAGACAGGTTGAGCTGTCTGACGTTAGGCGTCTGCATGTCTGCATTTTCAACTGAAACAGATGACTCAGGTTGTCTAATTTCATTTGTTTGCTTTCTACGTTCATCTGATTTTCCTTTTGATACAGAGGGCTCAGCCTGTCCGGATTGAGCTGTCTGTTTTCCACTAAACATGTTGTCTTTACCTGCAAAAAAAATTTTTTCTTCTTTTGATAGGTCACGGCTAAATTCATCAAATACTACATGCACAGATTCTTCAACTTTAAATTTATCAAGATTATAAACCCTATAAGCTTTACTATGCATTGAATAGCCAAGAAAAATAGATTCAGTTGATTTAGCATCAAATTTTTCAAGATTACCATTAGTATTTAGAATGAAAGATTTAGCACCAAATACTTTAAAATAGTTAATATTTGGAATCCTTTTATTTAGTAACTCATATGGTGTTTTCAATAGGATGGGTCCAATTAGTACTCTATTTAAAATGTAACAAGCAGTACTTACAGCCTCTGCCCAAAATCTTTTAGGCAGATTACTTTCATGAAGTAAAGTTCTTGCAGTTTCTTGGAGAGTACGATTTTTGCGTTCCACCACACCATTTTGTTGAGGTGTTCTTGGTGCAGAAAACTCATGTGTAACACATTTCTCACTACAATATGGTATGAAGTCTTTTTCAAATTCTCCACCGTGGTCACTCCTTATACCAATTAGCTTAAGGTTGTGTTTTGTTTCAACATTCTTTATAAGCTTTTCAAATTCTGCAAAAGCTTGATCTTTAGTTTTCAAAAATAAAACCCATGTAAATCTTGAAAAATCATCAACAATAACAAAAGCATAATGATTATTTCCTAGGCTAGTATATCTCTCGGGTCCAAATAAATCAAGATGCAATAATTGAAGAGGTAAAGAAGTTGATACCTAATTTTTGCTTGTAAAAGAATTTCTTGCTTGTTTACCTAACTGACATGCATTACAAATACCTGTCTTCTCATATTTTAGCTTCGGTAAACCTTTAACAAGGTTCTTTGTAACTAACTTGTTAATCAATTCCATATGCACATGGCCTAACCTTCTATGCCATAGAATAGTTTGATCTTGAACAACAGCTAAACAAATATCCTCATTTTGATTTTCAAAATTTATAGTGTATATATTATCTTCTCTGTTAGCTACTAAAGGAACATTATGAGAGGCATGAATAATAGCACATTTATATTTTTTAAAAATTACTTTATGACCACTATCCATTAGTTGACTTACATTAATTAAATTATATTTTAACCTTTCAACATGAGGGACATTATCAATGTATACCTTACCGTTACCAATTTTACCTTTACCGATGATTTGGCATGTGGTGTTATCTCCAAAAGTAATCGTGCCTCCTTTCTTTGCAACAAGTGAGGTAAATTTAGTTCTATCACCCGTCATGTGTCTAGAACATCTACTGTCGAGTACCCATTTATGTGATGGTACTTTAGCTTTTAAGCATACCTATAAAACAAAGAAGTGGCTCATCGTTTTGGTACCCAAATTTATTTGGGTCCAATATTGTTAGTAGAAATTAAATCTCCTATCTTTATCTAAACTTGTTTTATTTTTATTTTATTACAATTAGTATCAAAATGTCCTTTTAAACCACATTTTCTGCAAGTAACGTAAGGTAAGCAATAAAGATGCTTGTCCCTTAGTTTATTATTTATTACTCTAATTTTATTAGTAGTGTTTTTTATGTTTTTAACAAGATTATTGTGATAACCCAAATTTTTGAGAAATATTAAAATAAGAATTAAACAAATAAAATTCTTATTAGATGATATGTTATGTGAGATTGTATTGCATATTTGGGTATGAACTATGCAATATGTGATTTTTGTGTACAATAAATATATTGATATTATATATTTATTATATGTAAATAAATTGTAGGGGCAATTTATTAAAGGAAATGAGATGAGTAGAGTTCAAATAATTTATAATATTAAATTATTTTAATGTGGTAAATTGGTGGCATAAAATATATACTTAATGTATAACCATCATTTTATTACATTATTGAGTGATCAAGTATAATGTATGTATGTTTGTAATGTAGTAAATATAATATTATATTTATTACAGTTAAATTGTTGAAAATAATTTATAGAAAGAAAAAGAAAATAATTAGTTAAGTATAGAAAAAAAAATTATTGTATACCTTAAATAATATCCGTACAGATGATAGTATAATTATAATACATATAATACAAGTATATGTAAATATGTATGTATGTATACAAGTATGCTGAGAATTTTTAAGTAAAAGAAAGTTTTTGATGAGTCGATGATAAGGAAGTAGGAGGTGGAGATTTAATAGATTATCATGGGCATGACTAAGCCATTAGCAGGCTACTAATTGAAAGGAAAGTCAGGGAGGGGGAAATAAGGCCCACTCCATCCGTCCCATTCCATACCTCCTTATTTCCAAACTATCCATTTTTATTTCTTCACTTTTGGTGGGAATTAACAGAGAAAGGAAGACTACAAATTGATCTGGGAAGGAATTATAGCTTATTGACAGCAAGAGATGAATGAATTTGGCGAGAATTGTAACAAGAATTCAATTATAATAATAACCAAAAGGTACCTTATTTCCTTTTACTATATGTACATAAGAAATTATGTAAATTCGTGTGCATATGTTGGTATAGCTGTTGTGATAACTGTGAATTAGCAATAAGGAGACTATTTGTTGTTGTGCGGAGTAATAAGGAGGGAGATTATAGGTTAATGTATATACAAACTCCTATAAAATTTGTCCCCAAAATTATTGCACATAGGATGTTTGTTAAAAGTCCTCTATGGACTGTTTTGGTTAAATACCAAATATTGGATAGAACCAAGGCTTGGGGTTGATTATAAATTACTTGTAATGATAATTAGAGAGTTTAAGCATATTAGATTGGAACGAAAGTAAATTTCAAGCTAAAAGATAAAAAAAATGATTTGAAAACTAGTATGTCAGTTCAATTTGAGTGTAATATTGGGCAGTCTAACAAGCCTGAAATGGAGGTTTTATAATTTCTAAAAACACTTCCATATGATATGTATAATATATCTAAAAATGGATTTAAATGGTCATATAACTTAGAAACAAGAAATTAGAAAAAATGACCATGTGGGTGAAGGGTTGCTGTCTTTGACAGCAACAATCTTTATTTTCCAACAACCGGGGCTGTTATGGTAAGCATTTTGGTCGATGTAAATTATGAATGTGCTGCAGTTTATGGGTTATTATAATATGTGAGTGTTTCAATTATTATCATCAAAAGTTCCTTGCAACTAAATTAGTACATTAGGAGTTGAATTTGCACAAGATAGGGGGAGCAAGGGCTACTGTCTTAGGGCAGCAGTAGATTGCAACAGAGGGCTGCTGTAGAAGCTAGGTGCCCTGTTGGGTTGACTTGTTTTAGCTAGTGTTTTGGGCTCGTATAGGTATGCATTGCTATAACATGTAAGTCATGAATGTATTCTCTTTAAATTAGTGATTTGTTCTTATAGGGGATGTAATGACGTGAAATTTTGGGCAAGAAAAAAAAAGTTGCAGCCTATGGGCATCAACAGTTGGCTGCCAAAAATTACCATAGAAATTTTTGGCGCGCCGTTTTGACTCTATAATGTAGTTTGAAGATCTAACCATAAAGTTTGGTTTAAAACTTTCTAAATAAACATGTATATAAAATTTACATCAAATTCACAATTCAATGTAAATGAACGTGTATGTAGGAATTATAATGGGTTAGCAAATTATAAGATAAAGGTAACCAACTGAAGTGTTGCAAGATTAGGGGCTGCTAGCCTATAATTGGGATGCATGGCCACACCAAGCTTAGCTGAGCCCCACGAGGCCAAGCCAAGTTTGGCTGCCGACATAGAGAGGAAACAAAGGGCTGCTAAGCTAAACCAAGCCAGACTATGAGTGTAAGACCCCGAATTTTATGAAATAAAAGTATTCAATTTTTCTTATAATTACAATTCAGTAAATGGTTAAATTGATAAAAAGTTAAAGTTATGGGTGAAATGTGAAAATTTTTCAAAATAAACAAGTGGTTATAAAATATTTATTGTTGTCGGGGAATATTCGTTTGGTCGTGGAATATTCTTTCTATCGGGGAATATTCGTACGACGGCGCAGCTATTTGTGGGCCCCATAACAGAAAGCGATTGGACGAAGAAAACGATAAAATTGAGTTTTTATAAATAACGGCGTAGTTGTTACTGTTAACACTGTTGGAATACCTGGTGGTTAAAATACAGTAATACGCATTATTGCACAGTAGCACACGGTATTGCACAGTATTTTTGAAATTATTGATTCTTACGTAAGAAGGCACTACTGAATAATTGTCACAGTAATTACTGTTCAATATTTTATTTTATGGATTCAATAATTGCTGCGTTGAAATTTTATATTATTGTTGTTCAATAATTGTCACTGCACAGTATTTTCCATTATCAGATCAATAATTCATATCATTTGAATAATATTATTAGATAACATTATTGGCAATGTCTAGAAAGTCCTGTTTAAGGAGAGGTTTGGTCACCTAATTGCGCGCCAGTAAGGAGAAATTCTTATTGGAAAGCCCCCTCTATCCTGGGAACTGCCTGGTTGTCATTATTGTGATTCTCTAATATTATTTGTGAATAATTAATTATTGATTTATATGATAATAAAATAATTATTTGATGCCATAAATGATGGATTCATTTATGTTGTTATAAATGAAGGAATTAATGTTTAGGTGTTTTATCAGTAATTTTGTCGGAATAGATGTATTAAAAATCAAATTAGGGCTTTTAAGATATTTTACAGGGGTTATAATTTTTAATCCGACCGTTGGATCGTGGTAATTTTTGGATATGTTATACATATATAAGTTGAGTATATGTCCACAAATTTTGAACCGTTAAAAATGAACGTATGATTTGTTATGAATTTTACGAGATGACTGGTTCAGAAATTATTGAATTTTCGGAGTTAATTATTTTGGTAGAAAATTCTAGAATTGGTAGGCCCCACTCTTGGTTGGTGAAGAAATGTGCTGAGATTTTTATTCAAACGTGGTGGGTGGAAATAGTAGCAGGTAAAGCCATCAGGTTACAGGTTAAGTCTGCTTCGGCGTGCTAACATTTTCCTATAAATAGAGGGCTAAGTTAGAATTGAAAATCACACCAGAAACATAAGCTTTCTCTCTTTCTCTCTCTAGATTATTGATTATATTTTATGAGTATTTAGATACTTGGTGAGTTGCTATTCATCAGTGCAAGTTTCCTTCAGCGTCATATCCGATATCCAGTCAGAAGTACTGCTCTTTTGAGGTAAGGGATAGTAAGGGATAGTAAGTGATATTAAGGGATGTTATATTCTTCATAATGATGTTATTCTTTCAATATCATTATACTAAAATATGGGTATAGATTTTATTGTGGAATTTTTACCTTTTTGAGTCGGGGTTACTATTCACGTATACGACACTATTCACGTATACGGCACTATTCATGTATATAACATTATTTACGTATATGACATTATTTACGTATACGGTACTATGTACGAATACGGAGTACTATTCATGAGTTACTATTTACGAGTTACTATTCACAGATACTATTCATGACAAAATTAGTTTCTTTTTCTGACCAAATTATCGTTGATTTATGATTGTTACTCTTGAAAATAAATGCAGTTGTTGATCGTATTATTTTTATTATCATATATAACATTTTTATAACCCTGATGTTGAATTTCTCTTTCACTTGAGTGTAAAGATGGGTAAATTATTGGTATGATTGTGACTGAGGAATATCTTTGGCCTGTAGTACAAAGATGAATTGTTAACTGGTATGATCATGACCATTGAATTTATAATTGAATATCTTTAGCTTAAGTGTAAAGATGAATTGATTAACATGGTTATAATTATTGTTTATATAAATTCTGAAATGATTATATATTTATTTGAGATATGAATATCTTTGGGCCTATAGTGCAAAGATGAACTGTTGACGAATATCTTTGGCCCGTAGTGCAAAGATGAATTATTGATGAATATCTTTGGCTCGTAATGCAAAGATGACCTGTTGTTGAATATCTTTGGCCTGTAGTGCAAAGATGACTTGTTGAAGAATATCTTTGGCCTGTAGTACAAAGATGACTTGTTGATGAATATCTTTGGGCCGTAGTGCAAAGATAAATTTATTAGTATGATTATGAACATGAACTGTGATTTGGTATAACCATGATCTTTGATGTTTCAGGTGATAAAAATTATCTTTGTCCTGGATGAGAAAAGGAATTTAGAACTACAATTACGATTATGAGTTATACACGTGATTGTGGACATGAATTGTTGATTGATGTTACAGGGATAAAACATTGTTGGTGGGCTTTTAACATGGAGAAGATAATAGACTTTATGGTCTATTTGACTCTTCTAATGGATTGCTCGTTCCGCTGCAACTATGGTTGAAAATTTTATCATCTACCATATGCTCTAAATCTCTGATTTATTACTGATAAAGACTATTGATAATTTATTTATCTTTAGTCATGATATTCTTTACTGGGCTAGTTGTGCTCACCCTTCTGTTTCACAATTCCTTTCAGGCAATAAGAGTGTAGCTGGGTCGAGCGGGGGTAACAGGGAATAGAACGGTGGTCATCATTTAGTAGGTATATTTGGTGAATCATATAGGGTGAAGCGAACCCAATGTTGGAAGGGTGTTTTGCCACTATCATACAAGATGTCTAATGACATACAACCTCGTGTCATCATAAGACAGGATTGTGCTCATCCACTTGCTGAGTATATTTACGAGCACTACCTATATAATCTTGGTGTTTGTTTGAAGTATAATTCTCAATTAGAGACAGTGGAGATAATGATAAGTCAATAGAAGACTCACCATTGGGAAGAATATGATAGTAATCTTCTCGTTTTTCTTTGGGGTATATTGGGTCAACCAAGGATAATTCTGTGGCCATATGATATCTATCATAACCTAGAAGCATGGCCTCCCATGTACGAAGGTTTCCTTGAGCACTTCCTAAAGATTCTAATTTCTAAAATAATTTTTGACTATACCTTTATGTAAGGTGTCATTGTAAGGTGCTGTCCACAGTTGGGACATGAGTCACATTTGGTATATATTTGTATCCAAACTCACAGCATATTTGTTGTTGTATTTTGCACGACAATTGTTGTAATAAAGTTGTAGTTATTTTCTGTACCATGTATTTGGCGACTCAAAATAGGTTGGATGGAATGGACCTATTTTGGGGTCGTTACAATGAGACTAATAATACAACAAAAAGGGTTAATAGAAAAGGGGTTGTTTTGATATTACTTTGAGATGTTAAAATATTTCACGCGTTAGTATATGAAAATGAAATGGGTATTATAAGTTACCCAAACAAGTTGTAATTATCCCAAAATATGAAATACACTATACACTTCCCTTATACATTTGGACTGTATACAAAGAACATGGAATGCCATGTATTAAGCTTCAAGTGAATTATAACTTAGAATTTTAATGTATTCACATACTACGATCATACTAAAGCCTATTAAAGAGAAGAATGGTTATTGTACGTAAAGGATGAAGTATTTGATAGCTATAATGTATCCATATATATATATATATATATATATATATATATATATATAATGAAGAATAATATATGGGATATATTTTGTATTCACTTTGAATACTTAAGTGAAAAATAAGAGAGATGAAAAAACTCATGTTTTAAGCTATGTGTGGGTTATAAATTGTAGTTGTGATGTATTCATGTACTAAAACCACATCAAAGTTTATCAAATCTAAATGATTATGATAAGTAAAAGGATGAAAATTTGGAAAGTATTCTAAAGTTTTTTTAAAAAAAACAGGAATGGAAGTTATTGATGAAATCAATAGGGATATGTAATATATATAACTATACAAGTTATATAAGACTGTAATTGTGTAAAATCCGTGAAAGAAAGTTAAGCTATAAATACACAAAGGAAGTCATGGACGCATTATGTAACTATAAGTTTACATACAGATGAATGTTAAGCCTGTAAATACCCTGTAGAAGGTTTATAAAATGTAAATGCACTATATTGGCATTTTAAAAGCCTTATTGAAATTTTTGCAAGCTTATGGCAATATTAAGCCACAATTTTCCAAAAATTCTAAAGGAATGTAAATGTTTTTTTTCGAAAACTGATATAGAGAGGTGGTGTTATTAAACTATCTTTATTTGAATATGAAGTATAGTTATTTTTGCTTATCTTTGTGTTCAATGAAATACAGACAAAAGATTCATATATAAGCATGGGTGAGGTATTTGAAAAATGTCAAGACACTATCTGTTCATTCTGGAAGAAAAAGAAATTGGATGCGAATAATATAGATAATGAACTACGGACCGAGGCAAGTTTTTTAGGTCTATTATGTTTATGGATTAAATGTGATTATGTGGTGAGCTGCATACCATGCTTTATGAATTGTTAAAGTCAAAATATGACTAAGTTAATTGGGTTATGGAACTCAATTTATATGTGATATGTGATAACACATGTTGTATAAAATAAATCGATAAATTAGAAATGTATAATGCATGAATGTATGCTTTGTAAGGAACGAATGATGCATGTAGGATATGTATAGTAAAGATTATATGTTGCATGCGGATATGTATAGTAAACGAAATATAGTGCAGATGGAATTGTGTGCTATGTGAAACATGATAGACTGTTAAATTTGCTGGGTTGTCGAGCTCAATTTTGCAAACACAAACTTTTTGCAGGTTAATGATGCATGTTAAGCAATATTACTTGCTATACGTACGGATGATGAAGATTGAACGATGCGCAAAATGAATAAATTTCTTTGACTTAGAAATGGTATAAAGCTACGATTGATAGTTTTGTTAAATGTACTTGACAGTTATATATAGTTTGAAATGTTTAATAAATAAAGAATGTTTATTCTGAAATGAGAATAGATATGATTTTTGTAAGACCCCAACTTTTTATAAATAAAATTAAATTTTCTCTATTTATTATTTTGACATAGTAAGGGTTTATTTGATTAATGTGGTTAGTTATAGGTAAAATGCGCAAATATTTTTAAATAAGCAAGTGGTTATAAAATATTCATTGTTGTCGGAAAATATTCGTTTGGTCGTGAAATATTCTTGTTGTCGGAGAATATTTGTACGACGGCGCAACCTTTTGTGGGCCCCATAACAGAAAGCGATTAGATGAAGAAAACGACAAGTATAAGTTATTTATAAATAACAGCGTAGTTATTACCGTTAATACTGTTGGAATACCTGGTGGTTAAAATACAGTAATACTTGTTGTTGCACAATAGCACACGATATTGCACCAATTATTGATTCTTACGTAAGAAGGCACTACTCAATAATTGTTACAGTAATACCTGTTCAATATTTTATTTTATTGATTCAATAATTGCTACGTTGATATTTTATATTACTGTTGTTTCAATAATTGTCACTACACAGTATTTTTCATTATCGAAACAATAATTCATATTATCTGAATAATATTATTAGATAACATTATTGATAATGTCTAGAAAGTTCTGTCTAAGAAGAGGTTTGGTCACCTAATTGCGCGCGAATAAGGAGAAATCCTTATTGGAAAGCCCCATCTTTCCTGGGAACGGTCTGGCTGCCAGTATTGTGATTCTGTAATATTATTTGTGATTAATTAATTATTGATTTATATGATAAAGAAAATATTCATTTATGTGGATATAGATGGAGAAAATTTTAAAGTGACAATTGTTGAAAAATTGATATTTTATCTTTTCTGATAAATAATTCATTAAAATATATTATTATATTTTAATAATATAATAATGGTGATATTTTTACAATGAATGTGGGATATATGAGTATATGAGGAGAAAGAGTATTTTTGTTACTAAAAATATTTAAAACATGTTTTTTATGTTTGTGGACCCCATTTCTTGACTGAAATTTGATTATAGCCTGTTAAATCGTCCGTTTCTGGATTTCGGTCAATTTTTGTTTGGAATTTGAAAAAACTTAAACTTACAAAGTTGTAGAGAATGGAATTTCCTATGAAAAAGACATAAGGTTTGAATTTTTCTGATAAAAGGGCTATTTATTATGAATTAATGAAGTTCCGATGTTCCAGAATAATTGATATTTGAAGTTTTAATTATTTTTTTTAAGAAAAACGTTTTTGGTGAATGTCCCACATGTGATATAAATGTGTTGAATGCTGAATTCAGTTGGTAAAAGTGGGCGTAAGAAATTTGTATATATATATATATATATATATATATATATATATATATATATATTAATAATTTATTAAATTTTCTGCTTTGGTGTTCTAAGCATTTTCTTATAAATAGGGTGCTTAGGTTAGAATTGAAAATCACACCAGAAACTGAAATTTTCTCTCTCTTTCTCTCTCTATATTATCGAGCGTATTCTTGTGAGTATTTTGATACTTTGAGTATTGCTATACGGTGCAAGTTCCCTTCAGCACTATATCTAGTATTCCAATCAGAAGTACTGTCTTTTCGAGGTAAGGGATGTTATTTTTTTTTATAAATGATATTATTTCTTTCAATATCATTATACCAGAATATTGGTAAGATTTTTCTTGTGAAATTCTTATCTTTTCATGTCGGGGTTACTATTCATGAGTTACTATTCACGAGTTATTATTCATGAGTTACTATTCACGAGTTACTATTTATGAATTACTATTCATGAGTTACTATTCACAAAGCATGATATTTTTTTGTGGAATTCCTACCTTTTAGTGTCGGAGTTACTATTCATGTATACGGCACTATTCACGTATACGACACTATTCACGAATATGACACTATTTACAAAAAAATTAAATTTTCTTTTCTGTGTCCAAGATTGTCTGTTATAGTTCCTATCTTTGATTGGATCTATGTTTTCATCTTCATTTTTGAATTCTGCTCTACAATAGTTGTGGAGTATTTTTAAATATGGATAGACCGAAGTACGAATCCCAAATATTTATTCTTTTGTCTCACTGGATTCGTTTTCTTTAAATTATATTTTTCATCATCCTCAGTCCTAAATGATGATATTACTGAATATCTTTGGCCTGTAGTGCAAAGATGAATGATTTCTTGATGAATATCTTTGGGCCATAGTGCAAAGATGAACAGGTGTTGAGATGAACATGACCGACTGATTAATATCTTTGGCCTGTAGTGTAAAGATGACTATTTGATTCAAGATGTATATTGATTGATGTTACAGGGATAAAATATCAATGATGGACTTTTAAATTCATAGATGATAGTAGATTTCATTCTCTACTTAACTCTTCTAATGAATTGTTATTTCTACTGCAGTTGTTGATCTAAAAATTGTTGTTTATTGTATTCTATCATATTTTTCCCTGTTGAGGACTAACGATAATTTGTTCTATATTATCTTAGTCATAATATTCTTTACTGGACTAATTGAGCTCACCCTTTTCCTTTTTGTTCTATTTTTCTTCTCAGGAGGCGAGAATGTAGCGGGTACTAGTCGGGGTATGGAATGATGGTTCAAGATAGTTGTCTTAGTAGTCCTCACTATTTTGTAAAATAATGTATCAATAATTGTAATGAGGACTTATTTGAGTGTGGATATTGTCTAGAAGACAATATTTATATTTAAACTCACAGTATATGTGTTGTCGTATTTTGCACGATAATTGTAATAATAAAGTTGTAGTTATTTTATGTACCATGTATTTGGCGATTCAAAATGGGTTGGGTGGAATGAACCTATTTTGGGGGCATCACAGTTGGTATCAGAGCTTAGGGATATGATCTCTGGCGGAGATCGGAGAATAGAACTAGGAGGGGAGAGACGAGTAAATCCTTCGCTAGTGTGTCCTACCTAAGCTTATTTGTTGGTTGGTCAGAGTATAGGGTTATTATGTTGCATGTCAATTTCTTTAATTAATCCTTGATTTTTGGCAGTATTTAAGAATGGCAACCGAGAATGTTAACAGTGGAGTAAATGAGACTGTTGAGACACCATTAATCACCAACAAGGAGAACGTGCAACAAGTCGGCAATGTTCCTCTTGTAAACAACACCACTGAGCAGACGATGAACGATGAGATGTTTAGAAGCTTTTTCCGATTTATGCAAAACCAGATGAGGGAGACCTCTGTTCAAAATACAGGTAGAAATAATGGCAATGCACAGCTGGTCACAGCCAAGCTGTTCAAAGAGTTGGGACCACCCGAATTCTGGGGGAAGCCGGATCCGATTAAGGCAAAAATGTGGGTCAAGCAAATTACCAAGATATTCGATGTCTTGGGATGCACGGAGGAACAGAAGGTTCCATTCGCCACCTTTATGTTCTGTAATGAGGCATATTACTGGTGGGAATCTGTGAAGCGTACCCATCCAGCAGCACTCAGCATGTCTTGGGAAACGTTTCAAAAACTGTTCAATGATAAGTACTTTCCTAAAAGTATTCGTCATATGAAGGAGTAGAGTTTATTAGACTAGAACAAAACAACATGACGGTGTCCCAGTACGAGGCGAAGTTTGCAGAGTTATCCAGGTTTGCACCTCATTTGGTGGAGAATGAGGAACGTATGACGCGGATGTTTCTAAGAGGTTTGAAACCCGACATACGTCAATATCTCATTTCTCATAAATTTTTTCTTTATTCAGATGTTGTCAACAGGGCTCAATTATTAGAGCGAGATAACGAGTACGTTCAACCGAAGGACCACAACCAGGATCATACCTGTGACAGCAGTCATCAAAACAACGATAATCAGCAGAAAAAGAAGAATACGGACAAAAGCGGTAACCACTCTGGTGGTAATCGTGGCCATGATAATAGAAGAAGTGAGTCGGGAGGAGATTTTAAAAAGAGGAGATTCAACAATGACAATGTGAAGACGTCAGCACCAGCAGCAACTGGTTCTAAGGGAGGAGAACGACCACCGGTCATATGCTATAAATGCGGGAAAGAGGGACATATCTGCCCAAACTGTCCACAACAGTTCAAGGTATGCTATAATTGTGGAAAGGAAGGACATATCGCTCGAGATTGCACGGTAGCAAAACCAAGTCTAGCGGGGATGATGACTCAAAAAGCTATCCCAGAAAAGTCAAAGTCAACGGTTCCTAGAAGAGCGTTTGTCGTGACTGGTCAAAATGTGAGGAACCCAAACGAGGTGATCACGGATAAGCTAATCATAAATTCTTGCGAAGTTTATACCTTACTAGATACCGGTGCTACCCATTCATTTATCTCTACTGCCTGTGCTCAACGTTTAAACTTGAGTCCAGAGAAATTAGACTTTGATTTATTTGTGGAAACTCTATTAGGAGAAACTTTCATTACATCCACTGTTTATAAATCTTGTTTGATCCAAGTTGGCACCATCACCTTACCTGTTGACCTTATCTCTTTAAAGATACTTGCTTTTGATGTGATTTTAGGGATTGATTGGTTAACTACTCATCATGCCAAAATTGATTATTTTCGTAAGGTTGTTAGTTTTCATATTCCTAACCAACTTGTTGTTAACCACTAAAATCAATCACTGTCATATCAAGTCATAAAGCTATTCGTTTATTGAAAAATAGATGTCAAGCTTTCTTAGCCCATGTTATGGATTTGAATAAAGATACATCAGATTTGAATAATATTCCTGTTATTAGTGACTTTCCTGATGTATTTCTTGAAGAACTTCCCGGGCTACCCCCAGAACGTGAAGTTGAATTCTTTATTGATCTTTAACCTTGTACAAAGTTCATTTCTAAAACCCCATATCGAATGGCTCCTATTGAACTTCAGGAGTTAAAGGTCCAACTAAAAGAGTTATTGGACATCGGTTTCATTCGTCCTAGTACATCTCCTTAGGGTGCTCCTGTTTTATTTGTAAAGAAGAAAGACGGAAGTATGCGACTTTATATTGATTATCGAGAATTGAACCATGTCACCATCAAGAATAGGTATCCGCTACCTCGTTTTGATGACCTGTTTGACCAGTTGCAAGGAGCACAATTCTTTTCAAAGATCGATCTTCGTTCTGGATATCATCAGCTGAAGATTAGAGCTGAGGATATTCCAAAGACTGCCTTTAGAACTCGGTACGGGCATTATGAATTCTTAGTCATGTCTTTTGGATTGACTAATGCTCCTACGGCTTTCATGGATATGATGAACTGAGTATTCAAGGAATATTTGGATCAGTTCGTTGTTGTCTTTATTGATGACATCCTCATATATTTCAAAAGTCGTGAAGATCATAAGCACCATTTGAAGCTGGTACTCCAAAGGCTTTGTGAAAACAAGATATATGCCAAGTTGAAAAAATGCGAGTTCTGACTTAAAGAAGTAGCATTCCTTGGGCACGTGGTGTCAAAACATGGAGTATCTGTTGACCCGGTGAAGATTGAAGCAATACAAAGTTGGGAGCAACCGAAGTCGGTGACCGAAGTACGTAGCTTTCTGGGCTTAGCTGGTTATTATCGGAGATTCGTGGAAGGATTTTCTCGAATTGCTGCTCCGTTAACCCAGCTGACTCGGAAGGATACAAAATTCGTATGGAGCGAAGAATACGAGAAGAGTTTCCAAGAGCTCAAGAGGAGACTCATTTTGGCACCTGTTCTGACAATACCATCTGGTTCGGATGGATTTGTTATCTACAGCGATGCTTCAGGCAAAGGGTTAGGATGTGTTCTCATGCAACGTGGAAAAATCATAGCCTATGCCTCGCGACAACTTAAAGTGTTTGAGAGGAATTATCCTACTCATGATTTAGAGTTGGCAGCAGTCGTTTTCGCGCTAAAGATCTGGAGGCGCTATCTATATGAGGAGAAAGTGGAGATATATTCAGATCATAAAAGCCTCAAATATTTCTTCACCCAAAAGGAACTCAACATACGGCAACGACGTTGGCTCGAGCTGTTGAAAGACTACGACCATATCATTCAATACCATCCTGGAAAAGCAAATGTGGTAGCTAACGCATTGAGTAGAAGATCATATGCGGGTACGAGTGCAATGTTATTAACACAAAGGCCCATTTTGTATGACTTGCAAAGGATGGAGATAGAGGTAAAGGCTCCAAGTACCCACGTGATGATATCAAGCATACGAGTAGAATCGACTTTAATCGATAAAGTTAAAGCCACTCAAGCTACACACCGGAGCTGATGAATATGAAGAATGAGGTTCAAGAAGTTGTTATTCCAAAAGCGAGAATCGTCGATGTGAGGAAAGCTCAAACCTTCGATTTATTAGTCCATTTGAAATCCTCGATCGAATAGGAACTGTAGCCTATAGACTCATTTTACAGCCAAGTATGTCTCATGTTCATAACGTTTTTCACGTATCGAAGTTACGAAATTATGTGGACGACCCGAACCACGTTATTGAGTTAGAACCAGACGAAATAGCTGAAGATTTAACGTACGAGGAGGTACCTGTCAAGATCTTGGATAGGAAGGAGCATGTCCTATGCACAAAGGTTATACCACAAGTCAAGATTTTGTGGAAGATCCATGCTATTTAGAAAATGACCTGGGAGTTGGAAATGGAAACGAAAGCGAGGTATCCTCACCTTTTCGAAACACCAAGTACGTACGTCAATTTCGAGGACGAAATTTCATAAGGAGGGGAGGTTGTAAGACTCCAACTTTTTATAAATGAAATTGAATTTTCTCTATTTATTATTTTAAAATAGTAAGGGTTTATTTGATTAATGTGGTTAGTTATGGGTAAAATGCACAAATATTTTAAAATAAGCAAGTGGTTATAAAATATTCATTGTTGTCGAGAAATATTCGTTTGGTCGTGAAATATTCTTGCTGTCGGGGAATATTCGTACGACGGCGCAGCCTTTTGTGGGCCCCATAACGGAAAGCGATTAGATGAAGAAAACGACAAGTATAAGTTGTTTATAAATAACGGCGTAGTTGTTACCGTTAATACTGTTGAAATACCCGGTGGTTAAAACACAGTAATACTTGTTGTTGCACAGTAGCACACGATATTGCACCAATTATTGATTCTTACGTAAGAAGGCACTACTCAATAATTGTTACAGTAATTACTGTTCAATATTTTATTTTATTGATTTAATAATTGCTACGTTGATATTTTATATTACTGTTGTTTCAATAATTGTCACTACACAGTATTTTCTATTATCGGAACAATAATTCATATTATCTGAATAATATTATTAGATAACATTATTGATAATGTCTAGAAAGTTCTGTCTAAGAAGAGGTTTGGTCACCTAATTGCGCGCGAATAAGGAGAAATCCTTATTGGAAAGCCCCCTCTTTCCTGGGAACGGCCTGGCTGCCAGTATTGTGATTCTGTAATATTATTTGTTATTAATTAATTATTGATTTATATGATAAAGAAAATATTCATTTTATGTGGATATAGATGGAGAAAATTTTAAAGTGACAATTGTTGAAAAATTGATATTTTATCTTTTCTGATAAATAATTCATTTAAATATATTATTATATTTTAATAATATAATAATGGTGATATTTTTACAATGAATGTGGGATATATGAGTATATGAGAAGAAAGAGTATTTTCGTTACTAAAAATATTTAAAACATGTTTTTTATGTTTGTGGACCCCATTTCTTGACTGAAATTTGATTATAGCCTGTTAAATCGCCCGTTTCTGGATTTCGGTCAATTTCTGTTTGGAATTTAGAAAAACTTAAACTTACAAAGTTGTAGAGAATGGAATTTCCTATGAAAACGACATAAGGTTCAATTTTTTCTGATAAAAGGGCTATTTATTATGAATTATTGAAGTTTATTTCAGAATAATTGATATTTGAAGTTTTAATTATTATTTTTTTAAGAAAAACGTTTTTGGTGAATGTCCCACATGTGATATAAATGTGTTGAATGCTGAATTCAGTTGGTAAAAGTGGGCGTAAGAAATTTGTATATATGTATATATATATATATATATATATATATATATATATATATTTTATTAAATTTTCTACTTTGGTGTTCTAAGTATTTTTCTATAAATAGGGTGCTTAGGTTAGAATTGAAAATCACACCAGAAACTGAAGTTTTCTCTCTCTTTCTCTCTCTATATTATCGAACGTATTCTTGTGAGTATTTTGATACTTTGAGTGTTGCTATACGGTGCAAGTTCCCTTCAGCACTATATCTAGTATTCCAGTCAGAAGTACTGTCTTTTCGAGGTAAGGGATGTTATTTTTTTTATCAATGATATTATTTCTCTCAATATCATTATACCAGAATATTGGTAATATTTTTCTTGTGAAATTTTTATCTTTTCATGTCGGGGTTACTATTCATGAGTTACTATTCACGAGTCACTATTCATGAGTTACTATTCACGAGTTACTATTCATGAGTTACTATTCACAAAGCATGATATTTTTTTTGTGAAATTTCTACATTTTAGTGTCGGAATTACTATTCATGTATACGGCACTATTCACATATACGATACTATTCACGAATACGACACTATTCACAGAAAAATTAAATTTCTTTTCTATGTCCAAGATTGTCTGTTATGGTTCCTATCTTTGATTGGATCTATGTTTTGATCTTTATTTTTGAATTCTGCTCCACAATAATTTATTATGGAGTATTTTTAAATATGGATAGACCGAAGTATGAATCCCAAATATGTGTTCTTTTGTCTCACTGGATTCGTTTTCTTTAAATTATATTTTTCATCATCCTCAGTCCTAAATGATGATATTACTGAATATCTTTGGCCTGTAGTGCAAAGATGAATGATTTCTTGATGAATATCTTTGGGCCATAGTGCAAAGATGAATAGGTGTTGAGATGATCATGACCGACTGATTAATATCTTTGGCCTGTAGTGCAAAGATGACTATTTGATTCAAGATGTTTATTGATTGATGTTACAGGGATAAAATATCGATGATGGACTTTTAAATTCATAGATGATAGTAGATTTCATTCTCTACTTAACTCTTCTAATGAATTGTTATTTTTGCTGCAGTTGTTGATCTAAAACTTGTTGTCTATTGTATTCTATCAGATTTTTCCCTGTTGAGGACTAACGATAATTTGTTCTATATTATCTTAGTCATAATATTTTTTATTGGGCTAGTTGAGCTCACCCTTTTCCTTTTTGTTCCATTTTTCTTCTCAGGAGGCGAGAATGTAGCGGGTACTAGTCGGGGTATGGAATGATGGTTCAAGATAGTTGTCTTAGTAGTCCTCACTATTTTGTAAAATAGTGTATCAATAATTGTAATGAGGACTTATTTGAATGTGGATATTGTCTAGAAGACAATATTTGTATTTAAACTCACAATATATGTGTTGTCGCATTTTGTACGACAATTGTAATAATAAAGTTGTAGTTATTTTTTGTACCATGTATTTGGCGACTCAGAATGGGTTGGGTGGAATGAACCTATTTTGGGGGCGTCACAATTTTGAAATAAGTGAATCATTGATAGAAAATATATCAAGTATTGAGACTTAATTTTTTTAATACGTTTACTCAGATTATACAAATCATATAATAAATATGATTTTTGTATAAAGTAGAATCGTAAAGGTTGCGATTCAGGGAACGATGAATGACAGGAAAGAAAGAAAAAATTCCGTATATTTAGCTATTTTTAACATTAAATAATGTTTTAAAGCTATAACAAGGTAGTATTAACGCACAAGATCGGGAAGGGAAATTGTCCCGATTTTGGGGGCGTTATAGTTGGTATCAAAGCTAAGGGTTATGAACATTAGGTAAGTGCACCTTAGGTTATAACCGTGAGCAAGATAGATGAAAAAAAGAAAGAATATGTTAAGTATAAACTAAAATGAAGTTGAAATGATTTTAAACGAATTTAGAAATTTCTAAAGAATGGTTTAAGATAATACGCAAAGATTCAAAGAAGAATCTTGAAAAGCTTAATGATCAGAGGAGACCTGATTCGACTAATCGTAAAATAGTATGATTAAAGAAGGAGATGAGAAGAGTATTGATCAAAACGATCATAAGATAGAAAAGAGATTCAAAGAAGAATCTTAGAAAGGCAAGAAGTAAAGGATCAGGGGACACCTGATTCTAATAATCATACAAACCAATATGATTGGGAAGAAGATATAGAAGATCGTAATAAATAAATAAATAAATGAAACGATCGATAAATGAGAAAGAATCGTAATATGACACGATTATAAGATAGGATCACGACGTGATCTGATCAAGTCAAAGAAGAAGAGGTAATCAATCGAATGATTGAAAGTTATAGCCGAATGGCTATATGGAAATGGTACTATGAGATAATACAAAGAATAAAACTCGAAAAGAGTTATGAATGATGAAATACAAATTAAATAAAATTTGTATTGAGCAAAGAACAAGATAAGATTTGATGGGATTAAGTGGGATTTCAATTGAGGACTCATGTGGTAGCTGAGTTGTACAAACTTTTGTATGGGCAGGGGTTTGGTACTTAGTTTAACGACCACTTAGTTTATCACACTGATAATCGTTGAAATGTTGGTGTCACGCTATCGATATACATATGACGAGAAGGTGAGTCTTTTCTCATACTTATATTTGATAATTAGAGAATATAAGAGTAGTTGCGAGTTCTTAAAACTCTTGCTTATGATAAGTTTGTGACTCATAATCATATGAGATGTTTTGAGCCCCTAAGCGTATGGATAGTCCCTGATTAGTTCTTGGACTATGTATTGCTAGGACAAGTTCCTAAACTCATATTTTTATGGCAAGTTCCTAAACACATAATGTGTGATAAGTTTGATGAACTGTTCCAGGGTAAGTTTAGAACTGATTGTTTTTAATATAGTGGAAGTTAATGGAGATAGAGATGAATAGAATTGTGTGGTGAAGATTTGGAAATAGTTAAAGTGGATGAAGAAGAAATTGTAGTTGTGTGGGTTATAAATTGTAGTTGTGATGTATTCATGTACTAAAACCACATCAAAGTTTATCAAATCTAAATGATTATGGCAAGTAAAAGGATGAAAATTTGGGAAGTATGCTAAAGTTTTTTTTTAAAAAAAAACAGGAATGGAAGTTATTGATGAAATCAATAGGGATATGTAATATATATAACTATACAAGTTATATAAGATTGTAATTGTGCAGAATCCTTGAAAGAAAGTTAAGCTATAAATACACAAAGGAAGTCATGGACGCATTATGTAACTATAAGTTTACATACAGATGAATGTTAAGCCTGTAAATACCTTGTAGAAGGTTTATAAAATGTAAATGCACTATATTGGCATTTTAAAAGCCTTACTGAAATTTTTGCAAGCTTATGGCTATATTAAGCCACAATTTTCAAAAAATTCTAAAGGAATGTAAATGTTTTTTTTAGAAACTGATATAAAGAGGTGGTGTTATTAAACTATCTTTATTTGAATATGAAGTATAGTTATTTTTGCTTATCTTTGTGTTCAATGAAATACAGACAAAAGATTCATATATAAGCATGGATGAGGTATTTGAAAAATGTCAAGACACTATCTGTTCATTCTGGAAGAAAAAGAAATTGGATGCGAATAATATAGATAATGAACTACGGACCGAGGCAAATTTTTCAGTTCTATTATGTTTGTGGATTAAATGTGATTATGTGGTGAGCTGCATACCATCGTTATGAATTGTTAAAGTCAAAATATGACTAAGTTAATTGGGTTATGGAACTCAATTTATATGTGATATGTGATAGCACATGTTGTATGAAGTAAATCGATAAATTAGTAATGTATAATGCATGAATGTATGCTTTGTAAGGAATGAATGATGCATGTAGGATATGCATAGTAAAGAATATATGTTGCATGCAGATATGCATAGTAAAGGAAATATAGTGCATATGGAATTGTGTGCTATGTGAAACATGATAGACTAATAATTTTTTAATACGTTTACTCAAATTATACAAATCATATAATAAATATGATTTTTGTATAAAGTAGAATCGTAAAGGTTGCGATTTAGGGAACGATGAATGACAGGAAAGAAGATCGGAAAGGAAAATTGTCCCGATTTCGGGGACGTTACAATTATATACAATTCCTTGTTTATCTAAGCTTGACCTTTGAGCACCCAACATTATATTTAAATTATCTTCTCCTTGAACAAATTTTGCAAGATCCTTTTTCAAAGATATTATTTCTTTCTCATTATTATTTTGTATGTTTATTATTTTTCCATCATTAAACGCATCAATACAAGTATCTCTCATTTTCAAACTTTCTTTTAAATCATCATTTTTCTTTTTAAGGCTATTATTTTCTTCATTAAATTTGTTTGCACGATTATATAAAATTTATATCCAATTTTAGCATTTAACTGAGATACTTCACATGATATGCAATCTTTAACTATTTCTTATTTTTCCTCAATTAAAGTTTCTACTTACTTCATTAAGTCATTTATCCAACTTTTTAAGTGAGCATTTTTCTCTTTCATGCGAAGGTTTTCATTTTTTAAAACAAGATAGTCAGAAATAGTAATTTCTCCAAGTTCAGGACTTACCTCAGATGTTTTCTCATTGTGTATTCCAATGAAGCACAGTTGAGCAATTTCTTCTTCTTGATCTTCATGATCAGGTTCATCATCACTCCATGTCATTAGAGCATTCCCTTTTGAACCATTTGCTTTGTTCTTTCTTTTTAGTTGGAAGCAATCTCTTTTGAAGCGTCCAGGCCTTCCACATTCGAAACAGGTTTCTTCTTATGGCTTTTGCTTGAAATCTTTCTTGTTTTTGAAAGCTTTTGTTGGTACTTTTGATCTATTCTTCTTTCGAATCAGCTCCCTCAATTTTCTGGTCATTAAAGCTATTTCTTCATCCGAATCTTCTTTATTGCCTTCTATGTAGCTTTCAGCTTGTAAAGCCAAGGTCTTTTTCGTAGGTGCCTCATCTTCTTCATCATACAATTTTAGTTGGTTTTCAAACTCTTCAAGTTCTCCAAATAAGGTAAGAGTTTCCATTGTGTTGATTGTGACAGAGTCTTGAAATGTAGTGACCTTTGGTGTGAATCGCTTTGACATGACTCTAAGAAGCTTTTGGTTGATTTCCTTTTGATCAATCTTTCGTCCGAGCATGCTTAGAGAATTCATTAGAGTGAGGAATCTTGCTTGGGCATCTCTAATTGAATCATTTTTCTCCAATTTGAATAGTTCGTACTCGTACATTAGCATGCTTAGCTTGACCTCCTTCACTTTAGTAGTACCTTCGTGGCTCATGATGACTGTGTTCCAAATTTCCTTAGCCGTAGTACAAGAAGAGACCTTATCTATCTCCGACTGAACCATGCCACTTAAAAGTGTATTCATGGCCTTGGAATCATAGGATACTATATACGATTCGTTTGAGTCCATTTCCATGAGATTCTTTGGCTTGCCATCATCATGTCGCGGAATGACTGGCCCATTTTCGACTACCCAACATTCCCATGGGTCTCGGTTCAGATAGATCTTCATTCTAAATTTCCAAAAGTTGAAGTTCTCACTTCCGAGCAACAGCAGTGGGCTACTTGTGGACTAACCTTTTTGAAAGTTTAGGTGTGCCATAGAATATTCCCCTACGACCTGCAACGATCAATATTAGTAGAGTCAAGCTCTGATACCAAATGTAATTCAGTAAATACGCACACCTAGAGGGGGGTGAATAGGTGTTTATGCTAAAAGTGATAAACAGTGAAAACTTTTTGAAATTTTCTGTTACAGGTTTAATTCAGACAGCTACACCTATCTGCGTTAGTGTCTGTTCTTCGTTTATTATTATCAGATAGCTAGACCTGTCTGCTTTAGTGTCTGGATTAGCGTGATGAATAAAAATGTGCAGAACGTGAATGGCAGTTAAAGAGATAAACAGAAGTAAAAATCATACCAAGATTTTTTACGTGGTTCAGCCTCTATCCTCTACCTAGTGGCGTAATCCACGTCCAATCCCAACTAGGATTGGAGACTCTTTTTATTACTATTTAAACCTCAATACAAAAATTACTCCCTGTTACAAAGAAGCCTCAATATCTGATGTTGGACATTAATGACCCCGTTTTGCACCTCTACAACTTGTACACCTCTGCACCTCTTCTCACCTCTGAGACCCTTGAAGCCTTCTATGAACAGACTAACTAAATAAGAAATCTCAAGCCAAAACTATGCTTGAGTACTTCGGTTTACAATGAATAAGTTTGGAAGGTAAAACAAATTTCCAGCACAAAAGAATATATCAGATTACAATAAATGGCTGGAATAAAGTAATTGAAGTGCTCTGATGTAATATATCAACTTGATTGCAGGTTTCAGAGATGTTCTTATTCAGCCGAAGAGAATGAGTATATATATAACAAAACACGCAACGGCTATAAAAGATGTTAGCTAAGAAATTTCAGTCCCGTTAAAGTAAATCCACGATTTCAGCAAATTTGTATAAGAAGAACTCTGCGCCAACTATTTGTAGCTGAAATAAAGGAGATAAACTTTTATACCAGTTGACTGTTTTAAATCAGAGAACCAAGGAGATAATATAAGATAAGACCCAAAGCTTCTGTAAGACTCCTTTTCAAAATAGAATACTAAAATATCACTAACTATTTTGGGCTCCACTAAGCAAGAGAATATCCTTAAATAAAATTAGCACCCGCGAAATACTCTGTAGAATAGATGAACCAAATTTGGGCCAACTGGAAAAATATTTAATAACATAAACCCATCTAATAATATATGACAGCATTAAAAATTATAAATACCAACATTCCTTAATAAATTCAAATTCAAATCTTCTTTAATAAACTTCAATTCATATCTTCCTTAATAAACTCCAAACCATGTAATAACCATAACCCATGCATATTAGATATAATATTATAAACCATAATCCATGGATATTAATTATAATATTATAAAATATTTATAAACCATAATCCATGCATATTTAATAATATTATAACAAATCATGAATCATACACACATCTAATATACTTAAATTAGTCATCATTTAAAATATCATAAAAACAAAAACTAATAATATCATTATTACATTACCAGTTCCTGCTAAAAACAGACTTGTCACCCAGGCGGCTTTTAAATTAAATTACACCTCCTGCTTAACCCTGGAATTGCTTCAATTTTAATTACAGCTCATGCTGTTTTTTTTCTTCTTGTCTATGATTCTTATTTCTTAAGTTCAAACATACCCCAATATTACCATACAGTAACGCACCACTTATAGTATATGCATTATTTAAATAATGCATTTATACATTATCCATATTTATACAAGGCTTATCACACATTAATAATATTTAGTGTGACAATTACCTTACCTTTAGTAAAAAATTCTTATATTAAAACAATCTAGTTATACCCAGTAGATATACAATATTTTTTATTTACTCAATCACATATAGTCATGCCACATTGCACATATACAAAATTAATAATATTAAAATAAAAATTTTGATTACTAAATTTCTATTTTAATATTAATTTAGAAATTCAATCTATTACATTTGATCTTTTAGACACAAAATCACAAGGAACACCTTAATCAATCAACTCACTATATTCCTACGTGACTCAAGTTAATTAGGGTTTCAGCACAAATTCTTTTAATTAATACAAAAAAAAAACACATGTATATTCATATTCTACATGCTAATCATTTTTACCCTATTCAGATTATATGAATACATGTTATTATATCCGGATCTCAATCTATACTTCATTTTCTAATTTTATATAGATTATCACAGTAATTGTTAGCCAAACAATTAAACAATAAGAATAAGATATAATAAACGGTTCAATAAAAACCAACTTTCATTCAATGAGAATGTTTAATTTAAACTATACACCAAGTATAGTTCCGTTGTAATCTTAATTAAAATTTAGTTCATAATAATATTCCCTCCATTCCTAAATAAGTAACGTTTTGAAGAAAAAAAATTTGTTCCAAATTATCTGTCGTTTACAACTTTCTAGGAGAATAAATTATTTATTTTCCTATATCACCCTTACCTTCTCTCATTGTCCCAAGAAATTCTCACACTTAGTATTAATAATTTTCAACTTCCCATAAAGGGGTAGTGATGGAATTTCACACAGATTTTAATTTTTAAATGATAGTATTAAATGACTTTCTTAATCATGTGTAAAAATTTTAAACGACACTTATTTAGGAATGGATGGAGTAATAAGGAAAAATATTATCCAGATTAATAATCCAAACATCCCAGATAATTACAAAGTTTAAGAATTAGAGAAAAGATTAAAAGAACTTGTCAGATTGCTCTTAATCCTCCAGTTGATCTTTAGCCTCTCAAATCTCCTTTGTGTTTTCTTTATTGTTCTCTTTGCAAATCTCTTGATAAACTCCTTGATACATTTTTTCTCAAGTCTTCCGCTTCTTTGTATTGATCCAAACCTTCATCAAGATTCCTATTTGGCTTTAAAATCAACTTAGTAGCAAAACATGTCAACCCTTGCCATGCATGATCACCTAGGTGCTCAACCCGGTGCATTTCTAAGCCGTAGGCGCTTGACTGATACCTCAAAATTACAAAAAATGCCATCCAACTTGAATTTTTATTCTTTTGTCTTCCAAAATGACTAATTTACCCCTCCAACTCTATCCTGAAATAAATAAACACAAAAATAAAAAAAATATACTAAAAACAGTCAGAGATAACAATAATTAAATTTAATAATACCGGATTCGTAAATATAAAATCCACTCGTCACCCAATCAAAATCAAGATTGAAGTTACAAATTTACACATCAAAAACCTCAAACTTAAAACTCTTATCATCACAGTCATCAAACACATTCATCATCTAAAATTTTTAACCCTCAACCATAAAATCATCTCTCCATCTTTTTCCTATCCTCTCTATATAACAATCAACATATAATTTTATTCTTTTGTCAGAGTTTAGCAATTGCCTTGAGTTTCATTCAGTTTTTGTTTATGTATTGTATTTAATCTGGCAAATTCCCATACCAACACAATTACCCGAAAAGTATGTCGAGCTCGTCGGTTATTGTGGAATCTGGTCTAAAGATGGCGAGAGCGCCGACGGATAAGTAAAACCTCTCCCAGACTTGTAATCTTTTGAGTCATACCAGAAATAGAAAAGGACGCTTGGTGATCTTAGCCTCGGGATGAATTACAGTTTCGAATCCAACAATAGATTTTATGATTTTCCTTTTTAACTGATATTTATCTAGTTCATTCTTTCGTTTTTTTTTTAATTTACTTGAAACCCCTAAGAAATTAAATTTGTATTTTGATTTGTTATTTTTTTTTTCAAAATTTTTGATAATGACATTAGTTATTCTAAAAAGATGTTTTCAATTAGATCTGTTCAAACACGTTTTGGGTTTTTAAATCTTATTAATCCCCTATTTGGAGACAAAAATCTAAACCTGATTCATGTTTTCTAGTATTCAGGTGGTGCACATGGATGAAATGGTATTCAAGCGGTGCACATGGTATTCAGGCAATGCATTGAAGATGATGGTTTGATGAATTTGTTAACAAAAATTAATAAATTTTTTTACGTGTCTACCCTTTTTATTCTATGAATCGATCTAAATTAAATTAAAAATGAGTCTTAATTTGCCATATAATCATAAACATACCACATGTCACAACCACGTCACCAATTTGTGACTTGTCAACTTTAATTGAAACAAAGTAAAAAAAATTGATAATTTAATCATCTGATTGAAAAATTGAAACGTCTATCACCCAAGTGGAAAATGGTCAATAATTTAAAACATCAAAAGTATATTTAAGTGAGATCCATTAACTTTAAAGAATAATTTTTTTTGCCGAGGTCTATTATGAGATTATTATTGATTTTTAAAAGTTTATTTAATATATTTTAAAATTTAAAATTGAGATAATATTCATTAAAAATTATAAATTTTACAATGAGAGTACTTTTTAGATAGTTTAGAATATTAAAAAAAATTATGTCAATTTTAAAAGTTAAAAATATTCTTAACTAACTTTAAGAAGTTAATAATAATCTAATATTTTGATACTAATACTGATATTATGCTGAAAAAAATAATTTGATTATTTAAATGAAGAAGTAAATCTTTATTGGGTATATATGGGGGGTCGAGGGGGAGGGGTCCGATGCAAAATGTACCGGACGGTGGTCCTATGCAGTGTAATTTTTTATTTTATTTTTTAATACAAAAAATTGTAACAATTTTTTGTTCAAATTTATTCTATTATTTTTTATTTTTTATTCTAATAATTGTAATTAAAAAAAATTAACACTGTACCGGACCACGACCGGTACAGCACCTCCCCCAATTAATATATGGGAACCTCCGGACTAGGGATGGAGCGCGGCAGCGCACCCCATATTCGCGGTTGGCGGTCTATAACAATGCCTCAAATCCCAATCCTCCCCGCGCACCGCGATTTCATTTCATTGACCACCGCCAATTTGGAAGTACTTTTGGGACCCTTTAAAATTTCAAGTCTCCCTCTTCTCTCTATTTCCTCAAAAGTAAACTACATTAAAATCCCATAAACGAATCCGAAGTTCAAAGTTAAAAAAATGGCGTGAAAATCTACTCATTCATCCCTCCCCCTCGAATCTTAGCCTTTTAGTAACAACTTTCAAACTTGAGATTTGGAACAAAATTTGAAAGAGGGAGAGAGAATGAAAAATAAAGAAGATAAAATTCAATTTCATCCCTCCAAAAACAAAACACAAACCCATTACCCACCTCCTACAAATATATATGTCTAGTAACTCCATTAAAATCACCAATCATCTTACAGTCTTACTCTTTCTCCGTGTGCAGTTAATTACAGACAGCATCGAACAAATTAAGCAATGGAGGGTGTCTCTCTTTGTAAACACAATGATAACAAAGAGAACATCCCACCACTCTTCTCTTCTTATGTTACCAGTATTCAAAACAACCCAATTTCTTCAAGTGTCCAATTATCTTCCGCCAAGAGAAAATTGAGGAAGCCTCTTAGGGATATAACCCACCTCTTCAACACTCAAACCCCACCACCATTTAACCAATTCCAGCTTCCATCTGGTCTTGCTGTCTCAGCTTCATCATCGAATCTTCAAAAGAGAAAGGCAGTTGATTCGGTTCAAAATACAACTTCCAAGTCATTGAGAAAGAATTTCAGATAGTTTTGCAGTTCGTTTATACATTTATTATTTCAGCTCAAACAGTAATAAATTGTTCTTATGAGGCCAGGCCGTATATTGAATAATGGCACTGGGATTGTCACAGGACATGCATACATTGATGTAATGCTTCTACTTTACAGAGGATACGTGAAATTAACTTGAAATCATTTGTTGTGTTTTCCTTTTCTGTTTCTGATGTGTGATTTTCTTTTTTCTTGCAAAGTTACGAGGAGTAGAGAGAGAGAGAGAGAGAGAGAGAGAGAGAGAGAGAGGGAATTCGTGGCAGCTACTGACAAGTGATTACTAGGGAAAAAATTCACAAGTTATACAGATTTCTAACTACTATTCTCTAAATGGTCCTAATTTTCATGTTTTTAGCCCTTTATAAAGATGATTGGAAAGAATTATTAATCCGTATTTCTTCAACTCAAATTCCCTGCATCTTGTTCAAAGTTTTACTGGTGATTAGTTGTGTCAGCACACTATAATGGGCATCAATTATTTTCCAGATTTTGATCTTAAATTGTGAAATTTTCTGGTTTCATGAATATGTAACACGAATTAGGCCATGGCTTATCGAAGATAACACTAGACTTAATAATGTGTGCAAGTATGAGTGAACTCTGAATCCAGGGAGCTTATATCTAATAGACTAATAATACATGTATGAACTGTTGTATCTCATTTAATTTGTTGTTCACTATTTATATTATGTATTATAGCATTATTAGCATCAAATACACTACTAATTAAGTAGAAAAGCAGCGATCTGTATGTAGCCACTTCAGGCAAAGTGTTAGTTAATTCTTATGAAACCTCACAAGATTCACGACTAAAACTTCACTTGGTGATTAATCTTAAGCTTTAAAGAAATTAGAACTGACTGTGATGATTATGCATACATATATCAAAGGCATTGAATCATCTAGAAAAATTAAAGGGTTGCATTTGCTCAGAATCGATGGCCACGAAAAGCTATTGCAGCTTGGTACCCACTATGGAACTTTAACCGAGATTGAGCGGGCCGGCCGCAAAGTGCACAGTATATGTATAAGAAGCAGGGTGACCCTTCAGTACTTGACATGGGAAATTTTTGTGAGCAAGCCTATTCAATACAAAGGTCACCCCCTTTTGGCTTTTCGACACTACAAGTGGTAAATAAGGCGAAAAGCCACTGCGTAGAGTACACTTGTTACTCACAAGTACTCCAAATTAAAAGTAATGAACTGATCATAGAAAATTGTATATTAGATTCTAGGAGGGTTAAATACACTTTTCCAACTCTACTTGACCTCGATTTACAAATGCATCAATGGATTGAATTTTTTTTCATTTGACTTACTGAATTACAATTTTTTTACAAACCGTTATAAATTCTGTTAAATCGTTTGACTTTTAATGGATTGAGTACACATGGCAGATAGACTTTAATTATGTCATATATATATATACGTCCACGTGGCATGCCATGGTGAAAAAAATAAATAAAATACCCAAAAGCCAACAATTAAGACAAGTTAAGCAAATAAAACAATAAAAAAAAGTAACGAAATAAAATCTTTTAACTTCACAATTATAAAATAGAAAAAATTAATAACTTAAATATGATATATACAGAAAGGATCAAGAGCATAATTCTTAAATAGCATAATGCCTTAAGTAGCATAATTTTATCAAAACGACGTCGTTTTATAGGGATGCGGTGACATTTTTATAAATACCATGCCACCGCGTTTTTACAAAAATGCCACCGCGTCCCTATAAAACGGCGTCGTTTTGATAAAATTATGATACTTAAGGCATTCTGCTATTTAAGAATTCTGCTCTTGATCCTTCTTGATGATATATATATATATATATATATATATATATTGCTAAAAAATTAATATAATAATAATAATCCCTCCATTTCAAAATATTAAATAATTTTATATTTTTAAAATGAACCTAAAATATTTAAAACTTATTAAAAAATATGAATTAATTAATTTATATAAATACATTTGTAAAAATTATACATTAATATATTTTATTATTAATTAATAATTTTTATACATTAATTTTTCTTAAAATCACAGTTTTCATTAATTAAAAAAATTAAAAGGTAAAACTATAATTTTTATAGTACTAAATTTTCTAAAATTATCTCTAATTTTGAGAAATCAATATTATATCCGTCCGAAAATTAATATTTTTCATATTTTAATTGTGTAATGCATGTGTAATCAATGTTACAAATTTATTGTGGAATGCATGTATTGCCCTAAATTGACAAACTAAATTAAAATCAAAACACTAAGAAATCATAATGAAACAATATTAATTTGTTGAACAAAATATTCACAAAATATATTAAATTAATATAAAAGAATCAAACAAATGAAATTTCCCCCAAACAAATCCTTCTCAACATCTCGTCTTCTCCCCCAAACCCCAAATTTTAATTTCCAACAAATCCATCAAATAATCAATCCCCACCCAAAAAAATCCATATACACACAATCATAAATCACACCAAAACAATTATATTCAATTATAATAAACATCAATGCAAGAACTTTCCAATCTGATAATACCATATTATGCTAATAAGAACAAACAGGTGCACAAGGCTGAAAGAAAGGAGCCAGTTCATGTACAATCAGAATCGAAGAATACTTATCCCAAGGAAAGGATATCAACACTCAAAAAGAAACCCATAAAAAAATAGATTTTTTCACACCAAAAGTTATTTTCCATTTCTGTGAACAATTAATACATCACAGCGAAATTCAAATTGATCGAGCTAATCAAATAAAAAGAAAATCGGAAGCAAATCAAGAACAGAGATTAGAGATCTGAGCGGATCAACTTTCAAAATCAGATCCGAGCGGATCAACTTCTAAAACCCCACCACAGCAAATCTGAAACCCCCGAAACCAATCCCATACACCCCCACTTCAGATCATAGCTCCGAACTTTGCAAACATAGATCGGTAGGTAGATTTTTGAGAGGCCGCCAGAAAAGAACAACAGATCCAAGTAATAAAGTGGAAGAAAGAAAAGGTAGTAATGGTTTGTAGGGAGGAGGAGGGACGGGGGGATGGTGGTGGCAGTAGGGGAGAAGTCTGGTTCGCGATGAAGAAGAAGAATAGGAATTAGAAGAATATAATAATAATAATAATAATAATCCAACAATTTAAAAATATTATATAATTTTATATTTTTAAAGTGAAATTAGAATATTTAAATTTTTTAAAAAAATATGAATTAATTAATTTATATAAATATATTTGTAAAAATTATTCATTAATTTATTTTATTATTAATTAATTTAATTTAATTATTTGTTATATATATTAATTTGATTTATATTTTGTTAATTTGTATAAATATATTTGTACAAATTATTCATTAATTTATTTTTATTATTAATTAATTAATTAAATTTAATTATTTGTTATGTATATTAATTTGATTTGTATTTTGTTTAACTATTTGTTATAGAATTAAGTATAATTTAATTTAATTAGTTATCCAACTCAGTTTTTCTCTCCTGCCACGTATTGCTACGTCATTTTTCTGTTAAATGGTTAATAAACATAGACGACAAAATCACTTTTTATAAATAATATATAGTTCAATGAGTTGACCGTAAAAAAATTCAATTCGATGATGCATTTGTAAACCGATCCTTAATAGAATGGAAAAAAGTGTATTTAACCCGATTCTAGGACCCATAATATAATGAGTCCTGAGTTAATTAGTTTTTAGGCTCCCAGTATATATCAGTGCTTCAAACTACAATGAGAGGGATTAAGATATATAATCAATGGCTTGCTGGAAGGTCTTGTTATAGAAAATGAATGAACACTATATATATTAACTTATCTGTTGTACACCAATGTAGAAAATCAGTATGTCAAGGCTAGTACTTTGTACTATGTCCTTAAGACAATTATGTCCTCCGTATGGTGTTTAGAGTTTTATAGCACTTGTCTCTAGGATACAATGACAACGTATACTTTAGCAGCATAACAAAAAGTATACTCAACGAAAACGACGTAGTTTTGGGACTTTCGTTCAATTAAAAACGACGTAGTTTTGGGGCGTCCGTTCAGGCAGATAACCTTTTCCAAAACGACGTAGTTTAGACGCGTCCGTTCGGCATATACCGCTTCCCAAAACAACACAGTTTTGATGATATAATTAAAATAAAATAAAATATAAATAAATTTTATTCAAAAAATTATATACAAAGACCCAAACCCTCGAGCCAAGAGCCCGAGCCAAGCTAGGCCAGGCCGCTCGGTCGGCGGCGCGCGTGTGAGTTTAAATTAAGTCTTTACTAGGTCCTCTCCCTTCCACAAAAGTGGGGTGCCCTTTGAGGCCCTAATCCAAGAGCAATTTCCTTGCATATAAACATATTGATCTTTTAGTTCTTAACCAATGTGGGACTTGGTTTCTCACATATATTTATTATCATTTATCATTTCCAAGGGTGATCTTTGGGGGTTAATATCTCATTCATTACTCAATGAATTTGAGCTTTCAAATACTTAATTTAATCTACTCATGGAGTAAAACACATTGATATGTGAATTCACTTTAAATAATTAATTAAACCCACTTTAATTTTTGGCTCAAATTTTAACAATCCCCCACATGAATGAAATTGACTTCCAGCCTTATACAAATGTTATGCAGACTCTGAGAGAGAAACAAATTTAGAAATCATTTGTATCGAGAGAGGTAGCTTTTGGCTTTGAACCTCTCCTTGTGAAAGACTATCGAGTTTACTGGTTGTCCAGTGAACGTGATGTCTTGAACGGTCTAACCATTTTTGTAAATCAAGACAATAATAATTTACACATAATCCTTTCAGACATAATTTGGTTCTCATGATTTTGTTCATTTCAGCCCCGAACAATCCCAAATTTATGAGTGTTTTAGAGAAGTATAACATTTATTATTCCCATAGAATTGACCCAATTCACCCTCACATAGGTGATTCTTAATAAGAGTATCATGTCATACCCTATTTGTTTTATCAAGATTTAAGAATCATTAAATGCATAGCTTATCCGAAAATCGTTGCAGGTATCATTATCTCGTATCATAGGAATGAGCAGAAGAAACTAATTTCTTCATAGTGATTTAGTTGAATCATTTTCAATTTAGTTGTCCCTTTGAACCTAGATCTTGGGATCTCCAGTAAACTAGGTTGGGTTTTCATCATGATGATCCTTGTTTATAAGCTTTAAACCCATTCCTCTCGAAGTTATTTTTACTTGCTCTCTAGTCAAACCTTTAGTCAATAGATCCACTATATTTTCTTTAGACTTTATGTACTCAATAGACATAATACCATTAGAGAGCAATTGTTTTATGGTATTGTGTCTACGGCGATTATGTCTAGACTTACCATTATACATGCGACTTCTGTGCCCTTCCAATTGCTGATTGACTATCACAATGTGTACAAATAGTAGGAACATGTTTAGGCCACATAGGAATATCTTCTAAAAAGTGAAGAAGCCACTCAGCTTCTTCTCCAGCCTAATCCAATGCAATAAACTCAGATTCTATCATTGATCGATTAATGCATATTTGTTTAGAAGATTTTCATGATACTGCTCTTTCACCTAGTGTAAACACAAAACCACTTGTGGATTTAGAGTCTTTTGTATATAATATCCAGTATACATCACAGTCTCCTTCGAGTACTGCTGGATATCTTGAATAGTGCAATCCAAAGTTTTGAGTGTATTTTAAATACTTTAAAACTCTTATAATCGATTTTCAATGATCTTGTCATGAATTGCTTGTAAATTTACTCAATTTATTGACAACTTGTGCTATGTCAGGACGTGTACAATTCATTATGTACATCAGGCTTCCAATTTTTTGTGCATACTCAGCTTGTGATATGCTTTCTTATTTATTTTTAGACAAGTGTAAATTTATATCTACTGGTGTTCCCACGTGATTACAATCGTGCTGATTAAATTTTCTGAGTATTTTCTCAATATAGCGTGATTCATGTGATAACACTAACCCATCCGATGTTTTAAAAATTTTAATTCCTAATATTACATTGGCAACACTCATGTCTTTCATGTCAAACATATTATTTAACATTCTTTTAGTAGTTTTAATGATTTCATTATTAATACCCATAATGAGCATATCATCTACATAGAGACAAATAATGACATGATATTTGTAAGACCCCAACTTTTATAAATAAAGATGAATTTTCTATAAATATCATTTTTGAATATTATGGAGTTAATTTGATATAATGTTATAGTTGTGGGTAATATTATAAATTTTGCAAAGTAAGCAAGTTGTTATAAAATATTCGTTTGGTCGGGGAATATTCTGTTTGTCGGAGAATATTTGTACGACGGCACAATCATTGGTGGACCCCACAACAGAAGTATTGTCGTAGTTAGAAAATGACAAAAATTATCTTTATATAAAATAACGGCTGAGGTGTTACCGTTAAAAATGTTGAACTACCCGGTAGTAAAAGTACAGTAATACGCGTGGTTGCATAGTAGCATACGGTATTGATTATTGATGCTTACGTGAGAAGTCACTCAGCTATACTCAATTATTGCTACAGTAATTGTTGCATCATATCTCTTAAATTGTTGTCATAGTATCATCTGTATAATATGTTATATTATTAAATCAATAATTGAGACGTTGTGGTAAGTTTGGTTATTTTTATGGGGGCCATATGTCATCATCTAAGAGTCTATTCGTCAATAGTAATTACCGTCGTTAATAGTAATTACCGTCGTCAATAGTATTTACCTTGGTCAATAGTAATTACCTTCGTCAATAGTATTTACATTGGTCAATAGTAATTACCTTCGTCAATAGTATTTACCTTGGTCAATAGTAATTAATTTCGTCAATAGTAGTTGTCCCTTCAATATTACCAAGAATCATTTGACCCTTCGTTAAGACCAAGAGTCATTTGACCCTTCGTTAAGACCAAGAGCCACCCTCAGTTTTTCTATAAATAGAGGCCTAGAGCTTCATTATTTTTCACGAATTCATTCAAGCTATAGAGAGAGAAAGTATAGAGAGAATAAGAGAGAGAGAATAAAAGTATTCTGCTACTTCACTTTTCCAATATCCAGTTCTTTTAAGGTAAGGGGTGTTATTCTTTCTTATTCATGAAGAGAACTGTTGTTATTCTATTTCTTATTATTCTGTTGGAATAATTTGTATACGCGGTCTACCCTATACTTGGTGACATTCTTCTATTATTCTGTTGGAACATCCTGTCTGTGTGTTTTACACCGGACCTGGTTCCATTTTTATTATTATTCTGTTGGAACATCCTGTCCGTGTGTTTTATACCAGACCTGGTTCCGTCTTTATTATTATTCTGTTGGAACATCCTGTCTGTGTGTTTTACACCGGACCTGGTTCCGTCTTTATTATTATTCTGTTGGAATATCCTGTCTATGCGTTTTACGCCGGACCTGGTTCCATTATTTATTATTCTGTGGGAATAGCCTGTCTGTGCGGTCTATCGCATGCATGGTGATTTCTTTTGTTATTTCAATCTTTATTATACTCAGTTGTTTAAGTTTTGACTTCTATACTCCATGAAATTTGTGGAATATCCTTGATAATTGCGTTTCATCCAGTATCTTTTCATGAAAATATTCTTCTAAGCATTCTTGAATTTTACTCCACAAAGCAGTATCATGTTGACAATTTGGACGTTATTAATTCTTGGATAAATTAATTCTTGAACTTGTTTTATTGAATTCTTATATCATTGTCATCATCCTCATGTTTATAAAATGTTGAAAGTCATCTGTGACATGTAGTGCATAGATGGACTTGGTATGATTATGACCAGGGATTATTCGGTATAATCATGACCGTAATGTTACAAATGATGTGGTAAAAGTCCTCATTGGCCCGTAGTGCGTTGATGGACAGTTGTTGGCATGATCATGACCATTAATGAGTACACGAATATCCTTGGCCGTAGTGCATGGGTGATTCGATGATGTGGATTATTTTATTAAGCTGAGTCTCAGCGATCACAGTGTTGAAAAACCTTTTAAATCATAAAAGATAGTAGAGTTTATCTTCTACTTGACTCTTTTAATGGATTGCTTATTCCGCTGCAGTTAAACTTGATGTCTATTATATTTTATCAGTTTAACATTGTTGAAGGCTAATGATAATTGATTTTGCATTATCTTAGTCATAATATGTAAGACCCCAACTTATTAATGAATAAAATCAAATTTTCTCTAAATATTATTGTAAGACCCCGAATTTTATGAAATAAAAGTATGCAATTTTTCTTATAATTACTATTCAGTAAATAGTTAAATTGATAAAAGTTTAAAGTTATGGGTGAAATATAAATTTTTTTCAAAATAAGCAAGTGGTTATAAAATAATCATTGTTGTCGGGGAATATTCGTTTGGTCGTGGAATATTCTTTCTGTCGGAGAATATTCGTACGACGGCGCAGCTATTTGTGGGCCCCATAACGAATAACTGTCGGGTGAAGGAAAACGACAAATTTGAGTTTTTACAAATAACGGCGTAGTTGTTACCGTTAACACTGTTGGAATACCCGGTGGTTAAAATACAGTAATACTCGTTATTGCACAGTAGCACACGGTATTGCATAGTATTTTTGAAATTATTGATTCTTACGTAAGAAGGAACTACTCAATAATTGTTATAGTAATTACTGTTCAATATTTTATTTTATTGATTCAATAATTGTTGCGTTGATATTTTATATTATTGTTGTTTCAATAATTGTTGCTGCACAGTATTTTCCTTTATCAGATCAATAATTCATATTATTTGAATAATATTATTAGATAACATTATTGTCAATGTCTAGAAAGTTCTGTCTAAGGAGAGGTTTGGTCATCTAATTGCGCGCCAGTAAGGAGAAATTCTTATTGGAAAGCCCCCTCTTTCCTGGGAACGGCCTGGTTGTCATAAATGTGATTCTGTAATATTATTTGTGAATAATTAATTATTGATTCATATGATAAGAAAATATTTATTTTATGTGGATATAAATGAGGGATATATTTTTGTGGTTAAAAAATGAAGGAGTTAATGTTGAGATTTTTATCCGTATTTTTGTCGGAATGTAAGTATTAAAAATCAGGATTTTTGAGATATTTTGCGAGGGTTATAATTTTTAATCCGACCGTTGGATCGTGGTAATTTTTGGATATGTTATACATATATAAGTTGAGTATATGTCCACAAATTTTGAACCGTTAAAAATGAACGTATGATTTGTTATGAATTTTAAGAGGTGGCTGATTCGGAAATCAGGTTATAAATCATTTTTGGTGGAAAATTCTAGAATTAGTGGGCCCCATTTGTGGTTGGTGAAGAAATGTGCTGAATTATATTTCAAATGTGGTGGGTGGGAATAGTAGCAGGTAAAGCCATCAGGTTGCAGGTCAAACCTACCAAAAATTTTCCTATAAATAGAGGGCTAAGTTAGAATTGAAAATCACACCAGAAACATAACTTTTCTCTCTTTCTCTCTCTAGATTATTGAGTGTATTTTGTGAGTATTTAGATACTCTGTGAGTTTCTATTCATCAGTGCAAGTTTCCTTCAGCCTTATACCGATCAGAAGTACTGCTCTTTTGAGGTAAGGGATAGTAAGGGATTTTAAGGGTTGTTATGTTTTTCAGTTTCGTAATTTTTCTGAACTTCAAAAATTCTGGAAAAATTTGAAATGATATTTTGATGAGTTTTATTGATTGTGTCCAAAAATGGTGATTTTTGGATGTATAGATTGAGAGTTATGAATTTTATGAGAAAAGACTATTTTAAAAGTAACTGCTTATAATTTCTTGTGGTTAACTCCAAAATTGATGAAATTTTTATTGGGAGTACATGTATATGATGGAAGTATACTCTGTTAATTTCAGAATTTTTGGACAAAAGTACAATTTTTGATAAATGTCTAAATATTCGGCTGTTTTGACCATATGAAAAATAGTAAATGACTTTTAAAAATTCTGAGAAAAATATATGTTCAATATGGGACTATATTCTGATAAATTCCAGAAAAGAAATATTTTTGGAACTGATTTGGTATTTTTCATGAAAATGGACAAGTTATGAGAAAATGAATTAAATATGTTTTGTGAAGAAAGAAAATTGGAAAATAGGATTTTATGGCTTGAGAATCCTATATGAGGTATATGCAGTTTTTGATGAGGGTTTTGGTTATTGATGATGAAATTGTAAGAGTTGGCATTTTATGATGATTAAATGCATTAATTAGTAAAGTGTAAACAATTAAAATAAATTGTTTATAAATTTAAGTAATGTTATTCTTTCAATATCATTATACCGAAATATTGGTATAGATTTTATTGTGGAATTTCTATCTTTTGTGTCGGGGTTACTATTCATAAGTTACTATTCACGATTTACTATTCATGAGTTACGAATATTACTCTTGAGATTAAAACTATATGTTGATCATATTATTTTTATCATCATATATAACATTTTTATAACCCTGATGTTGAAATTCTCTTTCACTGGAGTGTAAAGATGGATAGATTATTGGTATGATCATGACTAGGGTTCTCTTTGGCCAGTAGTGCAAAGTTGAATTGTTGACTGGTATGATCATGACCATTGAATTTATAATTGAATATCTTTAGCTTAAGTGCAAAGGTGAATTGATCAACATGGTTATAATTATTGTTTATATAAATTCTGAAATGATTATATATTTCTTTGAGATATTAATATCTTTGGCCTGTAGTGCAAAGATGAAATATTGATGAATATCTTTGGCCTGTAGTGCAAAGATGAATTGTTGATGAATATCTTTGGCCTGTAGTGCAAAGATGGTCTGTTGATGAATATCTTTGGCCCGTAGTGCAAAGATAAACTGTTGTTGAATATCTTTGGTCGTAGTGCAAAGATGGATTTATTAGTATGATTATGAACAGGAACTGTGATTTGGTATAACCATGATCTTTGATGTTTCAGGTAAAGACATGTGATGAAAATATTCTTCGTCCTGGGTGTGAAGAAAAATTTAGAATCACAATTATGATTATGAGTTATTCATATGATTGTGGAAAGGAACTGTTGATTGATGTTACAGGGATAAAACATTGTTGATGGATTTTTAACATGGAGAAGATAATAGACTTTATAGTCTATTTGACTCTTCTAATGGATTGCTCGTTCCGCTGCAACTATGGTTGAAATTTTTATCATTTACCATATGTTCTAAATCTCTGATTTATTGTTGATGAAGGCTATTGATAATTGAATTATCTTTAGTCATGATATTCTTTACTGAGCTAGTTGTGCTCACCCTTTTGCTTCACAATTCCTTTCAGGTAATAAGAGTGTAGCTGGGTCGAGCGGGGGTAACAAGGAAATAGAACGGTGGTCATCATTTAGTAGTTATATTTGGTGAAGAAAATAGGGTGAGACGAACCCAACGTTGGAAGGGTGTTTTGTCACTATCATACAAGATGTCTAATGACATACAACCTCGTGTCATCATAGGACAGGGTTGTGCTCATCCACTTGCTGAGTATATCTATGGGCACTACCTATATAATCTTGGTGTTTGTTTGAAGTATAATTCTCAATTAGAGACAGTAGAGATAATGATATGTCAAGAGAAGACTCACCATTGGGAAGAATATGATAGTAATCTTCTCGTTTTTCTATGGGGTCTATTGGGTCAACCAAGGATAATTCTGTGGCCATATGATATCTATCATAACCTAGACGCGTGGCCTCCCATGTACGAAGGTTTCCTTGAGCACTTCCCAAAGATTCTAGTTTCTAAAACAGTTTTTGACTATACCTTTATGTAAGGTACCTTTGTGAGGTGCTGATACATGATGGTGTCCAATGTCACATTTGGTATATATTTGTATCCAAACTCACAGCATATGTGTTGTTGTATTTTGCACGACAATTGTTGTAATAAAGTTGTAGTTGTTTTCTGTACCATGTATTTGACGACTCAGAATGGGTTGGATGGAATGGACCTATTTTGGGGTTGTTACATTTGGTATCAGAGCTTAGGGATATGATCTCTGGCGGAGATCGGGGAATAGAACTAGGAGGGGAGAGATGAGTAAATCCTTCGCTAGTGTGTCCTACCTAAGCTTATTTGTTGGTCAGTCATAATATCGAGATATTATGTGATAGGTTAATTTGTTTAATTAACCCTTATTTTATGGCAGTATTTGAGAATGGCAGCTGAGAATGCTAACAATGGAGTGAATGAGACTGTGGGGATACCTCTAATCACTAACCGTGATAATGTGATGTCAGACGAAGAAGGAATTAGAGATATCCATGTGGTGAGTGAAGAATTGATAGTTACACCCGAGATAGTCGCAGAGGTAACAGCTGAGACTGAGGAAGAAGAGGAAGAAGAAGTACCAGAGGAGAGTTTATTAGAGGTATTATATGATCAAAATGTAGAATTTCAAAATCGTATTCATGAGTTAGAAGAGCAGGCAGAAGAACGACAGGCGGTCGTGGAACAAAAAGATGCAACAATTCAAGCTTGTGTTACCCGATATGTGATGCTTGAACAGAAGCATTCTTTGGCAGAGTATAAGATGATAAAAATGGAATCTGAGCTGAAAGAAGAAAAAATTGAACGAGTGAGAATAAGTGATGCATGGGCAAAAGCCGCACGACACGTGGATATTGTGGAAAGAGATGTTCGATCTAAGAAGGCTAAAATAGATGATATGAATTTCTCTTTTTGGAAAGCAATTGGGAGAACCCAACATCGAGTTTTGAATTACCCTGTACATAGCGGTCAACCTGAATCCGATATGGATCGAAGATTGATGATTCAGATCATGAATGAGGAGTATGAAGAGGCAGTTAAGGGAGGAATATGTCCTATAGAAAGGTATATTCCAACGGTAATGATGACGCCAAATGCTGTTCCAGACAAGTCAAAGCCGAGTAGTTCGAGGGATGGCGGTTGTCATGACTTCCCAACAAATGAGGAACCCAAATGAAGTTATCATGGGAGAAGAGCAATGGAGAAATCATGATGATCTGAGAGATAGAATCTGAAATGGAAGTAAGGTATTCTCAAATCTTCGAAATACCAGGTACGTAAATTTCGGGGACGAAATTTCATAAGGAGGGGAGATTGTAAGACCCCGAATTTTATGAAATAAAAGTATGCAATTTTTCTTATAATTACTATTCAGTAAATAGTTAAATTGATAAAAGTTTAAAGTTATGGGTGAAATATAAATTTTTTTCAAAATAAGCAAGTGGTTATAAAATAATCATTGTTGTCGGGGAATATTCGTTTGGTCGTGGAATATTCTTTTTGTCGGAGAATATTCGTACGACGGCGCAGCTATTTGTGGGCCCCATAACGAATAACTGTCGGGTGAAGGAAAACGACAAATTTGAGTTTTTACAAATAACGGCGTAGTTGTTACCGTTAACACTGTTGGAATACCCGGTGGTTAAAATACAGTAATACTCGTTATTGCACAGTAGCACACGGTATTGCATAGTATTTTTGAAATTATTGATTCTTACGTAAGAAGGAACTACTCAATAATTGTTATAGTAATTACTGTTCAATATTTTATTTTATTGATTCAATAATTGTTGCGTTGATATTTTATATTATTGTTGTTTCAATAATTGTTGCTGCACAGTATTTTCCTTTATCAGATCAATAATTCATATTATTTGAATAATATTATTAGATAACATTATTGTCAATGTCTAGAAAGTTCTGTCTAAGGAGAGGTTTGGTCATCTAATTGCGCGCCAGTAAGGAGAAATTCTTATTGGAAAGCCCCCTCTTTCCTGGGAACGGCCTGGTTGTCATAAATGTGATTCTGTAATATTATTTGTGAATAATTAATTATTGATTCATATGATAAGAAAATATTTATTTTATGTGGATATAAATGAGGGATATATTTTTGTGGTTAAAAAATGAAGGAGTTAATGTTGAGATTTTTATCCGTATTTTTGTCGGAATGTAAGTATTAAAAATCAGGATTTTTGAGATATTTTGCGAGGGTTATAATTTTTAATCCGACCGTTGGATCGTGGTAATTTTTGGATATGTTATACATATATAAGTTGAGTATATGTCCACAAATTTTGAACCGTTAAAAATGAACGTATGATTTGTTATGAATTTTAAGAGGTGGCTGATTCGGAAATCAGGTTATAAATCATTTTTGGTGGAAAATTCTAGAATTGGTGGGCCCCATTTGTGGTTGGTGAAGAAATGTGCTGAATTATATTTCAAATGTGGTGGGTGGGAATAGTAGCAGGTAAAGCCATCAGGTTGCAGGTCAAACCTACCAAAAATTTTCCTATAAATAGAGGGCTAAGTTAGAATTGAAAATCACACCAGAAACATAAGTTTTCTCTCTTTCTCTCTCTAGATTATTGAGTGTATTTTGTGAGTATTTAGATACTCTGTGAGTTTCTATTCATCAGTGCAAGTTTCCTTCAGCCTTATACCGATCAGAAGTACTGCTCTTTTGAGGTAAGGGATAGTAAGGGATTTTAAGGGTTGTTATGTTTTTCAGTTTCGTAATTTTTCTGAACTTCAAAAATTCTGGAAAAATTTGAAATGATATTTTGATGAGTTTTATTGATTGTGTCCAAAAATGGTGATTTTTGGATGTATAGATTGAGAGTTATGAATTTTATGAGAAAAGACTATTTTAAAAGTAACTGCTTATAATTTCTTGTGGTTAACTCCAAAATTGATGAAATTTTTATTGGGAGTACATGTATATGATGGAAGTATACTCTGTTAATTTCAGAATTTTTGGACAAAAGTACAATTTTTGATAAATGTCTAAATATTCGGCTGTTTTGGCCATATGAAAAATAGTAAATGACTTTTAAAAATTCTGAGAAAAATATATGTTCAATATGGGACTATATTCTGATAAATTCCAGAAAAGAAATATTTTTGGAACTGATTTGGTATTTTTCATGAAAATGGACAAGTTATGAGAAAATGAATTAAATATGTTTTGTGAAGAAAGAAAATTGGAAAATAGGATTTTATGGCTTGAGAATCCTATATGAGGTATATGCAGTTTTTGATGAGGGTTTTGGTTATTGATGATGAAATTGTAAGAGTTGGCATTTTATGATGATTAAATGCATTAATTAGTAAAGTGTAAACAATTAAAATAAATTGTTTATAAATTTAAGTAATGTTATTCTTTCAATATCATTATACCGAAATATTGGTATAGATTTTATTGTGGAATTTCTATCTTTTGTGTCGGGGTTACTATTCATAAGTTACTATTCACGATTTACTATTCATGAGTTACGAATATTACTCTTGAGATTAAAACTATATGTTGATCATATTATTTTTATCATCATATATAACATTTTTATAACCCTGATGTTGAAATTCTCTTTCACTGGAGTGTAAAGATGGATAGATTATTGGTATGATCATGACTAGGGTTCTCTTTGGCCAGTAGTGCAAAGTTGAATTGTTGACTGGTATGATCATGACCATTGAATTTATAATTGAATATCTTTAGCTTAAGTGCAAAGGTGAATTGATCAACATGGTTATAATTATTGTTTATATAAATTCTGAAATGATTATATATTTCTTTGAGATATTAATATCTTTGGCCTGTAGTGCAAAGATGAAATATTGATGAATATCTTTGGCCTGTAGTGCAAAGATGAATTGTTGATGAATATCTTTGGCCTGTAGTGCAAAGATGGTCTGTTGATGAATATCTTTGGCCCGTAGTGCAAAGATAAACTGTTGTTGAATATCTTTGGTCGTAGTGCAAAGATGGATTTATTAGTATGATTATGAACAGGAACTGTGATTTGGTATAACCATGATCTTTGATGTTTCAGGTAAAGACATGTGATGAAAATATTCTTCGTCCTGGGTGTGAAGAAAAATTTAGAATCACAATTATGATTATGAGTTATTCATATGATTGTGGAAAGGAACTGTTGATTGATGTTACAGGGATAAAACATTGTTGATGGATTTTTAACATGGAGAAGATAATAGACTTTATAGTCTATTTGACTCTTCTAATGGATTGCTCGTTCCGCTGCAACTATGGTTGAAATTTTTATCATTTACCATATGTTCTAAATCTCTGATTTATTGTTGATGAAGGCTATTGATAATTGAATTATCTTTAGTCATGATATTCTTTACTGAGCTAGTTGTGCTCACCCTTTTGCTTCACAATTCCTTTCAGGTAATAAGAGTGTAGCTGGGTCGAGCGGGGGTAACAAGGAAATAGAACGGTGGTCATCATTTAGTAGTTATATTTGGTGAAGAAAATAGGGTGAGACGAACCCAACGTTGGAAGGGTGTTTTGTCACTATCATACAAGATGTCTAATGACATACAACCTCGTGTCATCATAGGACAGGGTTGTGCTCATCCACTTGCTGAGTATATCTATGGGCACTACCTATATAATCTTGGTGTTTGTTTGAAGTATAATTCTCAATTAGAGACAGTAGAGATAATGATATGTCAAGAGAAGACTCACCATTGGGAAGAATATGATAGTAATCTTCTCGTTTTTCTATGGGGTCTATTGGGTCAACCAAGGATAATTCTGTGGCCATATGATATCTATCATAACCTAGACGCGTGGCCTCCCATGTACGAAGGTTTCCTTGAGCACTTCCCAAAGATTCTAGTTTCTAAAACAGTTTTTGACTATACCTTTATGTAAGGTACCTTTGTGAGGTGCTGATACATGATGGTGTCCAATGTCACATTTGGTATATATTTGTATCCAAACTCACAGCATATGTGTTGTTGTATTTTGCACGACAATTGTTGTAATAAAGTTGTAGTTATTTTCTGTACCATGTATTTGACGACTCAGAATGGGTTGGATGGAATGGACCTATTTTGGGGTTGTTACAATTATTGTGAATAATAAGGGGTTAATTTGATATAATACTTTGGTTATGGGTGAAATGTGCAAATTTTGCAAAATAAGCAAGTGGTTATAAAATATTTATTTTTGGTCGGTGAATATTCGGTTGGTCGTGGAATATTCTTGCTGTCGGGGAATATTCGTACGACGACGCAGCCTTGTGTGGGCCCCATAACGGAAAGCGATTGGATGGAAAAAAACGACAAGTATAAGTTGTTTATAAATAACGGCGTAGTTGTTACCGTTAATACTGTTGGAATACCCGGTGGTTAAAATACAGTAGCACACGGTATTGCACCAATTATTGATTCTTACGTAAGAAGACACTACTCAATAATTGTTACAGTAGTTATTATTCAATATTTTATTTTATTGATTCAATAATTGCTGCGTTGATATTTTATATTTGTTTCAATAATTGTTGCTGCACAGTATTTTCATTTATCAGATCAATAATTCATATTATTTGAATAATATTATTAGATAACATTATTGGCAATGTCTAGAAAGTTCTGTCTAAGGAGAGGTTTGGTCATCTAATTGCGCGCCAGTAAGGAGAAATCCTTATTGGAAAGCCCCCTCTTTCCTGGGAACGGCCTGGTTGTCATAAATGTGATTCTGTAATATTATTTGTGAATAATTAATTATTGATTCATATGATAAGGAAATATTTATTTTATGTGGATATAAATGAGGGATATATTTTTGTGGTTAAAAATGAAGGAGTTAATGTTGAGGTGTTTTATCAGTATTTTTGTCGGAATGGAGGTATTAAAAATCAAATCAGGGTTTTTGAGAAATATTGCGGGGTTATAATTTTTAATCCGACCGTTGGATCGTGGTAATTTTTGGATATGTTATACATATATAAGTTGAGTATATGTCCACAAATTTTGAACCGTTAAAAATGAACGTATGATTTATTATGAATTTTACAAGATGACTGGTTCAGAAATTGTTGAATTTTCGGAGTTTATCATTTTGGTGGAAAATTCTAGAATTGGTGGGCCCCACTTGTGGTTGGTGAAGAAATGTGCTGAATTATATTTCAAATGTGGTGGGTGGGAATAGTAGCAGGTAAAGCCATCAGGTTGCAGGTCAAACCTACCAAAATTTTCCTATAAATAGAGGGCTAAGTTAGAATTGAAAATCACACCAGAAACAAGTTTTCTCTCTTTCTCTCTCTAGATTATTGAGTGTATTTTGTGAGTATTTAGATACTTTGAGAGTTTCTATTCATCAGAGCAAGTTTCTTTCAGCCTTATACCGGTATTCCGACCAGAAGTACTGATATTTTGAGGTAAGGGATATTATTTTCTTCTTAATGATATTATTTTCTTCAATATCATTATGCTGAAATATTGATATGAGTTTTTATCAAATTTGGAACTTTTTGTGTCGGGGGTTACTATTCACGTATACGGCACTATTCACGTATACGGCACTATTCACGAATACGGCACTATTCACCGAAAAATAAAATTTTCCCTTTTTGTCCAAGATGTCTATTATGGTTACTATCTTTGATTGTATCCATGTTTTGATCTTTATTTTTGAATTCTGCTTCACAATTGATTATTATGAAGTATTATTGATCTTGGATAAACTGTTATACGAATCCCTACTATTTGTCCTTCTGTCTCATTGGATTCGTTCTCTTTAAGATATTTTTCATCATCCTCAGTCCTAAATGATGATATTACTGAATATCTTTGGCCTGTAGTGCAAAGATGTATAATTACTTGATGAATATCTTTGGCCTGTAGTGCAAAGATGAACAGGTGTTGAGATGAACATGACCGACTGATGATACAAATGAATATCTTTGGCCTGTAGTGCAAAGATGAATATTTGGTTAAAGATGATTATTAATTGATGTTACAGGGATAAAATATTGATGATGGACTTTTAAATCTTAGAAGATAGTAGAATTCTTTCTCTACTTGACTCTTCTAATGGTTTGTTGTTTCCGCTGCAGTTGTTGATCTAAAACTTGTTGTCGATTATATTTTATCAGATTTTTCCCTGTTGAAGACTAACGATAATTTGTTGTATATTATCTTAGTCATAATATTCTTTACTGGGCTAGTTGAGCTCACCCTTTTCCTTTTTGTTCCATTTTTCTTCTCAGGAGGTGAGAACATAGCAGGATCTAGTCGGGGTATGGAGTGATGGTTCTAGAAAGATGTATTAGCAGTCCTCACTATTTCTGTAAAATAGTGTTTGAATAATTGTAATGAGGATTTATTTGAGTGTGGATATTGTCTAGAAGACAATATTTGTATTTAAACTCACAGTATGTGTTGTCGTATTTTGCACGACAATTGTATTATTGAAGTTGTAGTTTGCTTTCTGTACCATGTATTTGGCGACTCAGAATGGGTGTTGTATACCTATTCTGGGGGCGTCACAGTTGGTATCAGAGCTTAGGGATATGATCCCTGGCTGAGATGTGAGACAAGAACTAGGAGGGGAGAGACGGGGAATTCCTTCGCTAGTATGACCTGACTAAGTTTATTTGGTGTTTATTTGGTCGGTCAGAGTATAGGGATAATATATGACATGACTATTAACCCTTGTTTTATGGCAGTATTTAAGAATGGCAGCTGAGAACGTTAATAATGGAGTAAATCAGACCGTGGAGACACCTTTGATCACTACCCAGGGGAACGTGCAACAGGAAGGCAATATTCCTCCTGTAAACAACGTTACCGAGCAAACGATGAATGATGGAATGTTTAGGAGCTTTTTGCAGTTCATGCAAAATCAGACGAGGGAGACTCGTGTGCAGAATACGGGTGGAAATGATAACAACGCGCGGTTTGTCACAGCTAAGCAGTTCAAAGAATTGGGACCACCAGAATTTAAGGGAAAGCCGGATCCGATCATGGCGGAAACGTGGGTCAAGCAAATTACCAAGATATTTGATGTCTTGGGATGCACGGAGGAACAGAAGGTTCCATTCGCCACATTTATGTTCCGCGGTGAGGCAGACTACTGGTGGGAGTCTGTGAAGCGTACCCAGCCTGACGCACTCAACATGTCCTGGGAAACATTTCAAAAACTGTTCAATGACAAGTACTTTCCTGAAAGTATTCGTCATATGAAGGAGGTTGAGTTTATTAGACTGGAACAAAACAACATGACGGTGTCCCAGTACGAGGCGAAGTTTGCAGAGTTATCCAGGTTTGCACCTCATTTGGTCGAAAATGAGGAACGAATGACAAGGATGTTTCTGAGAGGTCTAAAACCCGAGATTCGGCAATATCTTATCTCTCATAAATTTTCTTTATATTCAGATGTTGTAAACAGGGCTCAATTATTAGAGCGAGATAATGAGTATGTGCAACCGAGGGACCACAACCAGGGTCATACCGGTGGCGGCAGTCATCGAAGCAATGAAAACCAGCAGGGAGGAAAACATTCGGACAAAAGCGGTAACCACTCTGGTGGTAATCGTGGTCGTGATAATAGAAGGAGCGAGTCGGGAGGAGATTTCAAGAAGAGAAGGTACAACAATGATAACGTGAAGACGTCAGCACAAACATCAACTGTTTCTAGGGGAGGAGAACGACCACCGGTCGTATGTTACAAATGTGGGAAAGAGGGACATATCAGCCCAAACTGCCCACAACAATCCAAGGTATGTTATAACTGTGGAAAGGAAGGTCATATAGCTCGAGAGTGTTCTGTAGCAAAACCAAGTTCAGCGGGGATGGTGACTCCAAAAGTTGTCCCGGATAAGTCGAAATCAGCGGTTCCTGGAAGGGCGTTTGTCGTTACTGGCCAAAACGCGAGAAACCCGAACGAGGTGATCACGGGTAAGCTAATCTTGAATTCTTGCGAAGTTTATACTTTACTAGATACCGGTTCTACCCATTCTTTTATCTCTCCTGCTTGTGCTCAACGTTTAAACTTGACTCCGGAGAAATTGGACTTTAACTTATCTGTTGAAACTCCGTTGGGTGAAACCTTCGTTACATCTACAGTTTATAAATCTTGCATGATCCAAGTTGGCACTATCACATTACCTGTTGATCTTATCTCTTTAAAGATACTTGCTTTTGATGTGATTTTAGGAATTGATTGGTTAACCACTCATCATGCTAAAATTGATTGTTTTCGTAAGGTTGTTAGTTTTCATATTCCTAACCAACCTGTCATACGAATTCAAACTACTAAACCACTAAAATCAGTCACTGTCATATCAAGCCACAAAGCTATTCGTTTATTGAAAAACGGATGTCAAGCTTTCTTAGCCCATGTTATGGATTTGAACAAAGACAAGTCAGATTTGAATAATATTTCTATTGTTAGAGAATTTTCCGATGTATTTCCTGAAGAACTTCCCGGTCTACCCCCAGAACGAGAAATTGAATTCTTTATTGACCTTGAACCCGGTACAAAGCCCATTTCTAAAACCCCATATCGAATGGCTCCTATTGAACTTCAGGAGTTAAAAGTCCAACTACAGGAGTTGTTGGACATCGGTTTTATTCGTCCTAGTACGTCTCCTTGGGGTGCTCCTGTTTTATTCGTAAAGAAGAAAGACGGGAGTATGCGACTTTGTATTGACTATCGAGAATTGAACCATGTCACCATCAAGAATAGGTATCCGCTACCTCGCATTGATGACCTGTTTGACCAGTTGCAAGGAGCACAATTCTTTTCAAAGATCGATCTTCGTTCTGGATATCATCAGCTGAAGATTAAAACTGAGGATATTCCAAAGACTGCCTTCAGAACTCGGTACGGGCATTATGAATTCTTAGTAATGTCTTTTGGATTGACTAATGCTCCTGCTGCCTTCATGGATATGATGAACCGTGTATTCAAAGAATATTTGGATCAGTTCGTTGTTGTCTTTATTGATGACATCCTCATCTATTCCAAAAGCCGTGAAGATCATGAGCGCCATTTGAAGCTGGTACTGCAAAGGCTTCGTGAAAACAAGCTATATGCCAAACTGAAGAAATGCGAGTTCTGGCTTGAGGAAGTAGCATTCCTTGGGCACGTGGTGTCAAAACATGGAGTATCTGTCGACCCGGCGAAGATTGAAGCCATACAAAGTTGGGAGCAACCGAAGTCGGTAACCGAAGTACGTAGCTTTCTGGGCTTAGCTGGTTATTATCGGAGATTTGTGGAAGGATTTTCTCGAATCGCTACTCCGTTAACTCAGCTGACTCGGAAAGATACAAAATTCGTATGGAGTGAGGAATGCGAGAAGAGTTTCCAAGAACTCAAGAGGAGACTCATTTCGGCACCTGTTTTGACAATACCATCTGGTTCGGATGGATTTGTTATCTACAGCGATGCTTCAGGCAAAGGGTTAGGATGTGTTCTCATGCAACATGGGAAAGTCATAGCCTATGCCTCACGACAACTCAAAGAATATGAGAGGAATTATCCTACTCATGATTTGGAGTTGGCAGCAGTCGTTTTTGCGTTGAAGATCTGGAGACACTACCTGTATGGGGAGAAAGTGGAGATCTATACAGATCATAAAAGCCTCAAATATTTCTTCACCCAAAAGGAACTCAACATGCGGCAACGACGTTGGCTTGAGCTGTTGAAAGATTACGATCATACCATCCAATACCATCCTGGAAAAGCAAACGTAGTAGCTGACGCATTGAGTAGAAGATCATATGCGGGTACGAGTGCAATGTTTTTAACACAAAGGCCCATTTTGTATGACTTGCAAAGGATGGAGATAGAGATGAAGGCTCCAAGTACCCACATGATGATATCAAATATACGAGTAGAACCGACTTTAATCGATAAAGTTAAAGCTGCTCAAGCTACGGATATAGAGCTGATGCGTATGAAGAAGAAAGTGCAAGAAGGTGCTATTCCAGAAGCAAGAATCGATGAAGAAGGAATACTTCGAGTCAACTCCAGACTTTGTGTTCCTAACGATTTTGACTTGAAGCATAGAATAATGATGGAGGCACACAACACACCGTTTGCAATCCATCCTGGGAGTACCAAAATGTATCACGATCTTCGACATACATTTTGGTGGAGCAATATGAAAAGAGAGATCGCGGAGTTTATCTCGAGGTGTTTAACTTGTCAACGTGTAAAGGCGGAGCATCAAGTGCCAAAGGGTCCATTGCAACCACTTGAGATCCCGAAATGGAAGTGGGAACACATTACTATGGATTTTGTTACAGGTCTTCCCAAGGTTTCTCAAGGCATAGATGCGATTTGGGTTATTGTTGATAGATTAACCAAGTCCGCTCATTTCTTGCCGATACGTGAGACTTATTCCCTTGAACGTCTTGCTAGTATGTACGTGAACGAGATTGTGAGATTGCATGGCATGCCAGTATCCATAGTTTCGGATCGTGACCCAAGATTCACTTCACGATTTTGGGTTAGCTTGCAGAAAGCTATGGGCACGGATTTACGATTCAGTTCAGCATACCATCCTCAAACGGACGGACAATCAGAGAGGACTATTCAAACTCTTGAAGATCTATTAAGACTTTGTGTCTTAGATCTCAAAGGGAGTTGGGATAAGTACCTACCATTGGTGGAATTCTCCTACAACAACAGTTATCAGGCGAGCATAGGTATGGCTCCATTTGAGGCGTTGTATGGAAGAAAATGTCGTTCTCCAGTATGCTGGGACGAGGTGGGTGAAGCAACATTGTTGGGACCAGAATTGGTACGCATTACTACAGAGAAGATCCAAACGATTCGACAACGTATACAAACGGCACAGGATCGACAAAAGAGTTATGCGGATCTTCATCGGAAGGACGTGGAATTTAATATTGGGGATCATGTATTGTTACGTGTTGCACCATGGAAGGGAGTTACAAGATTTGGGAAGAGAGGAAAGCTCAATCCAAGATTTGTTGGTCCATTTGAGATTCTTGAGCGAATAGGAAATGTGGCATATAGACTCGCATTACCTCCAAGCATGTCTCGTGTTCATAATGTTTTTCACATATCTATGCTTCGTAAATATGTTAAAGACCCGAACCACATTATTGAGTTAGAACCAGACGAGATAGCTGAAGATTTAACGTACGAGGAGGTACCTGTTAAGATCTTGGATAGGAAAGAGCATGTCCTACGCACGAAGGTTATACCACAAGTTAAGGTTTTGTGGAGAAACCATGCTATTGAAGAAATGACCTGGGAGTTGGAATCAGAAATGAAAGCGAGGTATCCTCACCTTTTTGAAACATCAGGTACGTACGTCAATTTCGAGGACGAAATTTCATAAGGAGGGGAGGTTGTAAGACCCCAACTTATTAATGAATAAAATCAAATTTTCTCTAAATATTATTGTGAATAATAAGGGGTTAATTTGATATAATACTTTGGTTATGGGTGAAATGTGCAAATTTTGCAAAATAAGCAAGTGGTTATAAAATATTTATTTTTGGTCGGTGAATATTCGGTTGGTCGTGGAATATTCTTGCTGTCGGGGAATATTCGTACGACGACGCAGCCTTGTGTGGGCCCCATAACGGAAAGCGATTGGATGAAGAAAACGACAAGTATAAGTTGTTTATAAATAACGGCGTAGTTGTTACCGTTAATACTGTTGGAATACCCGGTGGTTAAAATACAGTAGCACACGGTATTGCACCAATTATTGATTCTTACGTAAGAAGGCACTACTCAATAATTGTTACAGTAGTTATTATTCAATATTTTATTTTATTGATTCAATAATTGCTGCGTTGATATTTTATATTGTTTCAATAATTGTTGCTGCACAGTATTTTCATTTATCAGATCAATAATTCATATTATTTGAATAATATTATTAGATAACATTATTGGCAATGTCTAGAAAGTTCTGTCTAAGGAGAGGTTTGGTCATCTAATTGCGCGCCAGTAAGGAGAAATCCTTATTGGAAAGCCCCCTCTTTCCTGGGAACGGCCTGGTTGTCATAAATGTGATTCTGTAATATTATTTGTGAATAATTAATTATTGATTCATATGATAAGGAAATATTTATTTTATGTGGATATAAATGAGGGATATATTTTTGTGGTTAAAAATGAAGGAGTTAATGTTGAGGTTTTTATCAGTATTTTTGTCGGAATGGAGGTATTAAAAATCAAATCAGGGTTTTTGAGAAATTTTGCGGGTGTTATAATTTTTAATCCGACCGTTGGATCGTGGTAATTTTTGGATATGTTATACATATATAAGTTGAGTATATGTCCACAAATTTTGAACCGTTAAAAATGAACGTATGATTTATTATGAATTTTACAAGATGACTGGTTCAGAAATTGTTGAATTTTCGGAGTTTATCATTTTGGTGGAAAATTCTAGAATTGGTGGGCCCCACTTGTGGTTGGTGAAGAAATGTGCTGAATTATATTTCAAATGTGGTGGGTGGGAATAGTAGCAGGTAAAGCCATCAGGTTGCAGGTCAAACCTACCAAAATTTTCCTATAAATAGAGGGCTAAGTTAGAATTGAAAATTACACCAGAAACAAGTTTTCTCTCTTTCTCTCTCTAGATTATTGAGTGTATTTTGTGAGTATTTAGATACTTTGAGAGTTTCTATTCATCAGAGCAAGTTTCTTTCAGCCTTATACCGGTATTCCGACCAGAAGTACTGATATTTTGAGGTAAGGGATATTATTTTCTTCTTAATGATATTATTTTCTTCAATATCATTATGCTGAAATATTGATATGAGTTTTTATCAAATTTGGAACTTTTTGTGTCGGGGGTTACTATTCACGTATACGGCACTATTCACGTATACGGCACTATTCACGAATACGGCACTATTCACCGAAAAATAAAATTTTCCCTTTTTGTCCAAGATGTCTATTATGGTTACTATCTTTGATTGTATCCATGTTTTGATCTTTATTTTTGAATTCTGCTTCACAATTGATTATTATGAAGTATTATTGATCTTGGATAAACTGTTATACGAATCCCTACTATTTGTCCTTCTGTCTCATTGGATTCGTTCTCTTTAAGATATTTTTCATCATCCTCAGTCCTAAATGATGATATTACTGAATATCTTTGGCCTGTAGTGCAAAGATGTATAATTACTTGATGAATATCTTTGGCCTGTAGTGCAAAGATGAACAGGTGTTGAGATGAACATGACCGACTGATGATACAAATGAATATCTTTGGCCTGTAGTGCAAAGATGAATATTTGGTTAAAGATGATTATTAATTGATGTTACAGGGATAAAATATTGATGATGGACTTTTAAATCTTAGAAGATAGTAGAATTCTTTCTCTACTTGACTCTTCTAATGGTTTGTTGTTTCCGCTGCAGTTGTTGATCTAAAACTTGTTGTCGATTATATTTTATCAGATTTTTCCCTGTTGAAGACTAACGATAATTTGTTGTATATTATCTTAGTCATAATATTCTTTACTGGGCTAGTTGAGCTCACCCTTTTCCTTTTTGTTCCATTTTTCTTCTCAGGAGGTGAGAACATAGCAGGATCTAGTCGGGGTATGGAGTGATGGTTCTAGAAAGATGTATTAGCAGTCCTCACTATTTCTGTAAAATAGTGTTTGAATAATTGTAATGAGGATTTATGTGAGTGTGGATATTGTCTAGAAGACAATATTTGTATTTAAACTCACAGTATGTGTTGTCGTATTTTGCACGACAATTGTATTATTGAAGTTGTAGTTTGCTTTCTGTACCATGTATTTGGCGACTCAGAATGGGTGTTGTATACCTATTCTGGGGGCGTCACATAATATTTCTTACTGGGCTAGTTGAGCTCACCCTTTCTTTCACTGTTCTCTTCAGGAAATGAGAACGTAGCTGGGACAAGTCGGGGAACGGAGTGATGGTCCGAATGATAGTATTAGTTAGTAGTCCTCACTATTCTATGTAATGGTGTGTTAATAAATGTAATGAGGACTCCTTTTGAGTATGAATACTCTCTAGAAGATAATATTTGTATTCAAACTCACAGTTTATGTTTTGTCGTATTGTACACGACAGTTGTATTAGTAAGTTGTATTTGTATTCTGTACTTTGTATCTGACGACCCAAGATGGGTGATGTATACCTAATTTTGGGGGCGTCACAATATTTATCAGTGTCCTTGATATACACACATTTATCACACTCATTTATCTTGAAACCATTTGATAATATTGCATTATCATATTTTTCATGCCATTGTTTAGGTGTTTATTTTAATCCATACAGGGACTTCACAACCTAACAAATTTTCTTTTCTTGTCCTGAAATAATAAACCCTTCAAATTGTTCCATGTAGATTTCTTCTTCTAAATCTCTATTCAAGAAATCGATTTTCACATCCATATCTAAATTATATATAGTTACAATGACTATTAATATCCTAATTGAGGATATTCTTGTCACAGGAGAATAAGTGTCAAATAATCCAAACCTTCCTTTTGCATGTTTCATTTAATTACAAGTTTTACTTTATATTTGTCTATAGATCCATCTGCTTTCATTTTCTTCTTGAATATATATCCACTTGTATCCAAGAGGTTTAGAGCTTGGCGGGAGATCTACTAATTCCCACGTATGATTGTGCAGAATGGATTCTTTTTCACTATTTATTTTCTCTTTCCAATATGAATCTTCGGAACTTGATACCGCTTGTCTATAAGTTTGAGGCTCATTTTCAAATAAATAAGTTAAAAAATCATGATCGTAAGATTTTGATGTTCTAGCACGTTTGCTACGTCTAGGATCATCAATATCTTCTAGCTCATGACAACTTTTACTAACAGTGTCATAAATTCTTTTGTTTGAACTTGTTTCTTGTTCATTAGAACTTGACTCTTGTTCTTTTTTTTAGGAAATATTATTTCAAAGAATTCAACATCTTTTGACTCAATAATACTATTTTCATGTATTTTCTCTATTTTTAATTTATTAACCAAAAATCTATATGCACTGCTATTATTAGCATAACCAATTAATATATACAATTTATTATTTTTGGTTATATTTTCACCTTTTTGGGTGGAGGAACCATTACTTTTGCTAAACACCCCTACACTTTTTAAGTGTTAATAATGGCTTACGTCTTTTCCATAATTCATAGGGTGAAGCTTAGGCTTCTTTTGAGGTATTTGATTGAGAATATAATTTGCTGAAAGAATTGTTTCCCCCAACAAATTTCGAAGTAGCCCAGAACTTAATAATAATGCATTTATCATTTCTTTCAAAATTCTATTCTTTCTTTTTGCAACACTATTTTGTTGTGGTGAATAAGGTGCAGTTGTTTGTTGTATTATAGCATGTTGTGAACAAATTTCAACAAAAAGAAATTTATATTCTCCACCTCTATCACTTCTAACTATCTTAATCTTTTTATCAAGTTTTGTTCTCAACCTCATTTTTGTAATGTATAAACATTTCCAAAGTCTCATCTTTATTTCTCAATAAGTAAACATAACAATATCTTGTACAATCATCTATAAAAGTAATAAAATACTTTTTACCTCCTCTTGTTTGTATATACTTTAAATCACAAATATCAGTATGTATTAATTAAATGAGAATTAAAAAGGCAAAAAAAGGCAATTAATATTACAATATTATCTTTTTATCTCTCAATTTTCTTACAACGGAAGTCATTAAAAAAAATCAAGCCGCTACATCTTGTAGCGGTTGGTAATAGTGTTATTACTTGCCTTTTTTATTTCTAAAGACAACACTGAAGACAACACTAAAGGCAACACTAAAGGCATTTTAAAAAAAAACTAACCCGCTACATCTTGTAGCGGTTGATAATAGTGTTATTACTTGCCTTTTTATTACTAATACTAATATTAATTAAATGAGAATTAAAAAGGCAATTAATATTAGTATTAGTAATAAAAAAATAATTAATATTAGTAATACTAATAAGAATGCAATTAATATTAGTAATAGTAATAAAAAGACAATTAATATTAATAATAGTAATAAAAAGGCAATTAATATTAATACTAAAAAGGCAATTACTAATAGTGATACGAAAAAGGTAATTACTAATATTATTAAAAAGACAATTAATATTAGTATTAGTAATAAAAAGACAATTAATATTAATAATAGCAATAAAAAGTCAATTACTAATATTATTACTAATAAGGCAATTACTAATATTACTAAAAAGGTAATTAATATTAGTATTAGTAATAAAAATGCAATTAATGTTAATACTAAAAAGGCAATTACTAATATTAATACGAAAAAGGCAATTACTAATATTACTAAAAAGGTAATTAATATTAGTAATAGTAATAAAAAATCGATTACTAATATTATTACTAAAAATGCAATTACTAATATTACTAAAAAGACAATTAATATTAGTATTAGTAAGTAAATTAATATTAATACTAAAAAGGCAATTACTAATATTAATACGAAAAAGACAATTATTAATATTACTAAAAAGACAATTAATATTAGTATAAGTAATAAAAAGACAATTAATATTAGTAATAGTAATAAAAAGTCAATTACTAATATTATTACTAAAAAAAGGCAATTACTAATATTATTACTAATATTACTAAAAAGGCAATTAATATTAGTATTAATAATAAAAAGGCAATTAATATTAATACTAAAAAGGCAATTACTAATATTAATACGAAAAAGGCAATTACTAATATTACTAAAAAGACAATTAATATTAGCATAAATAATAAAAATGCAATTAATATTAGTAATAGTAATAAAAAGTCAATTACTAATATTATTACTAAAAAGGCAAATACTAATATTATTACTAATATTACTAAAAAGGCAATTAATATTAGTATTAGTAATAAAAATGCAATTACTATTAGTAATATTAGTAATAAAAAAGGGAGGTAATAACACTATTACCAACCGCTACAAGATGTAGCAGCTTGGGTTTTTTTTAATGACTTCCCGTTGTGAGAAAATTGAGAGATAGAAAGATAATATTGTAATATTAATTGTCTTTTTAATTCTCATTTAATTAATATTAGTATTAGTAATAAAAAGGCAAGTAATAACACTATTACCAACAAAGTGGAACAACGGATGACACAAAAAAAAATAATTATGACCAAGCCGCTAACAAGCTGTAGCGGTTGATATATATAAAAAATAAATTTTCTTTTTATCATTCTATTTCTCAAAAATGGGTCCACGTTATAAACAAAATATTAAGATCATTTTATATCTTTCTATCTGATAATATGGGCCCACATTAATAAGTTAATTTGACTTTTATTAAAATAGAAGCCGCTAGAGTATGTTGTTTGGGTCGCTACATGTTGTAGCGGCTGACAACATATTTTTTCTCATCTCAACCTTCCATTTAATTGATCTACGAATGACAATTTGGTTGCTGAAATAGTATTTATACCAACCGATTGCTATAAATAAGAACCCATATATATATATATATATATATATATATATATATATATATATATATATATATATATATATATATATATATATATATATATATATACAGAAAGGATCAAGAGCAGAATTCTTAAATAGCAGAATGCCTTAAGTAGCAGAATTTTGTCAAAACGACGCCGTTTTATAGGGACGCGGTGGCATGGTATTTACAAAAATACCACCGCGTCCCTATAAAACGGCGTCGTTTTGATAAAATTATGCTACTTAAGGCATTATGCTATTTAAGAATTATGCTCTTGATCCTTCCTATATATATATATATATATATATATATATATATATATATATATATATATATATATAAATCCATTAATTCATTATTTCATTAAGACGGTAAGTTCAAGTTAGCAAAATATTTTCATACTTTCACAAGCATTTTAATTTTATTGATAGGGAGTGCGATTGGAGTCTTAATTGTATTTATGAAGACTAAAGAGGACAGATAAGCATTGGGTGTCACTAGAGCAGACCATGGCGTGTTTTAGCGGGGTTGAAAGCCCAAATCACACAACAATTTTAAAATTGTAAATGACATCATTTGTGATTGGTGCATTTGGTTTTAAAATTTACGGTGCGATTTTATTTGGTTCAATTTCGATTTTATATAAAATTAATTAACATAGCTAATAATAATATTCAATAAAAAAAATATACATGAGATTAACAAAATAACATCAAGTAGTAAGTTTTAGGTTTGAAATATAATACTCATGAATGCTTCAACATTGCTCAAACTATTACAATTCAATTAGAAATATTTCTAGCCACAAAGAAAAATTTTAAAAGTACATAACATAATTAAAATTATCTATTATATTTTTAGGAAATTGCCTATATATAACTTCTAAAATAATATATAATATACAAGTGTGGTGCAGTTTGAGCGGTGCGAAAACCTTCCAAAACTGCATCCAAACTACATGCGGTTTTCTGGCCTTTCTAAAATCGCCACATACGCCTGATTCGTTGGTGCGACTCAATTGATGCGGTTTGGTCGGTTTTTAGTGCGGTTTCGGGCCAATTTCGATTCCTTATTCAGTCGTAAATGTCACAATAATTTATTTTTAATTTAGACTCGTGGGAATATTATTGTTGCCCAAATAGTAGGTAATTTTATTAGAATTAAGATTTCTCTTTATTATATACCAAAATTTAACTCAAATTAAAATATTTGACCTCTATAATTTAATTGGAATCTACACATAAAATTAGTGTATCTCGTGACATATATCTGCGTCCATATTTGCTATTTTTAAAAGATTCAACTTGGGTTAAAATTTACGTAAAATAAACTTATTATTACAGAACAAATCTAATATTCATCTATAAAGTATAAAAAATTATATTAATTATTTTTCTCAAATATTAAACTAAAGATAAGTCACGTTTGGGCATAGTTATTTACAGTAAAAATGACAAATGTTGTTACTCAAAAAAGAAAATATATATTAAGAGAAAAATATTTTTACAAGACAGAGGTAATAATAAATATTATTATATTTTTTTTATTCAACTTTGCACAAAAACAACATCAACTATATACTAAAAAATGTAATCAAAATCATAAACATCCTAAATTTTGACATATAAAAATCATAATATGAAACCAAGAATTCAAATAATAATTTTGTTGTTAAACACCAAAAACTAAAATATCAACATACTCAATCACTCTAATTAGAATAACTCCATTAATAATTTAATTTAAAATTCTTAATATTTGTATCACGTATCCAAAAAATATGTGTTAATTAAATTAAATTATTTGAATGAGATAGTCTTAATTACAAATAAAACTATAATTAAAATGTATTGTATTAAAAAATAATAATTAAACACACACACACACACACACACACACACACACACACACACACACACATATATATATATATATGTATATATATATTATTTTGGAATTAAAATTTGATAACATACAAGAGTAAATATGTAATTTTATCTATTTAGCCCACCATAAAAACTTGCAGGGGGTACTAGCTGTTACTTAAAAAACTAGAGTGGAGGTGAGTGTTATTATAGTTATCTAGAGGAGACATCACTGTATTTTACTCTTATTTGAATGAATACAAACATCACACTATTATTATTTAGGAATCGATATCTTCACAATATATTTTTATACATATATTTTCTAAAAATCTTCTCTCATATATGGAAATGTATATATATACTTATGGAAATATATATAACCTAGCTCCCCATTAACTTGGTGAATCTTATATAATAATATTGCTTCCTTATTTCTTTACATAACTAAAATACGTAATGCCCCTATAAATACATACACTATCTATAACATTGTGACAATATTGAAGGTAGGAAAAATGGCTACTAATTCAATTTCAGCAAGAAACTTGATTTTGTTCCTACAGCTTATCATGATCATGTTTTCGTCAATCCCCATGAATTCGCAAGCTCGCATTCTCATTCAAAAGAGAAACAAAAACATTGACAGCCTAATACTTTTTCATGAATTAGGGTTCAACATCCCGGCCAGGTTGGGTGGTGCAGTTGCCGGAGGAGTAAAGAGACTTGTACCTAGCGGACCAAATGGTGAGTCTAGTCCTGATTCACCATCCAAATTCCAAGTAGGGAGACTTGTACCTAGCGGACCAAATGGTGAGTCTAGTCCTGATTCACCATCCAAATTCCAAGTACAGAGACTTGTACCTAGCGGACCAAATTCTATTGTTAGTCCGGATCCACCAGCCAGGGTATGAGTTATTATGCTATTATGGATGGTTTCTTAGGGTTGTGTTTTTTCAGTACATCTTGTCCACCAGAATTACCTAAGAGATTATATTAAATAATATTATGTGTTTCGATTCAAAATGGGCAGGTTAAAAGTAACTCAATTTTTATTGAGCTACAAAAGTGAGACTCATGCAACATGGTACAATGAGTTAGACTGAATCATGGCTTTCATTTTTTTTTATTTGAAAAATAAGTTTATTGTAATATATATATATATATATATATATATATATATATATATATATATATATATATATATATATATATATATATATATATAGCAATGATCAAGAGCATTCCTCTTTAAATAGCACTCCTTTATTAAAACTACGTTGTTTTAGAGTGGCCGTGGGTGACATTTTTGTAAATAAAAAAAATAAGTGGGATCTTTTAAGTCACTCCAAAACGACGTAGTTTTAATATAGGAGTCCTATTTAAGGAGAAATACTATTTAAGAGAAATATTCTTGATTGCTCTATATATATATATATATATATATATATATATATATATATATATATATATATATATATATATATATTTATTGTTAGAACTAAGAGAATGATACTTATTTAGAAAAAAAATGGTATTGAGCAAGAACACTAACATTCTTTTGATTAGAGGGAACGAGCAAATAGTTCAATTGATTAGCATGAAATCAATAACAAAACTTAAATTCGACCAACTCACTTTTGACTTTTTTTTCCTAAATTTCATTTAACTACCTGAGGATTTCAGAGTTTTTCATATTGCCACCCGAGTTTTAAAAATTAATACATAAACACCTATAATTTAATTTGAGGTTAAGAGAAAAATGACTTTCTGTCATAATTAATGCCCTTCTTATTATTTTTCTTTTTTTCCTTTTACACATTAAATTTTAACAGTGTTAATTAAGACAGAAAATCATTTCTCACTTAACCTAAAAACTAAAGGTATATATGAAATGACTTTTAAAACTCAAGTGGTCATGTGAAAAATCATGCAAATTAACCTCAAGAGAATAAATGAAATTTATCCCCCCTTTTTTTGTTGCATATGTTTAGCTAATACACTATCCAAACACTATTTCTAATTATTATTTTTTTGTTAAGATAATATTGAAAATGACCATATATATTGATTGTTTGTAAATAATTCAACTATAGAGGTTAAAACGCTAGAAATCAATGATAAAATATAATGATTAGTTTTCATACAAATATCACAAGTAATAAGACAAATATATATATATATATATATATATATATATATATATATATATATATATATATATATATATCGTGTAAATTTCAACTTGATCACATAGAAAGAGATAGAAGTAGTCTTACGATAAATTAAAAGATTGAATTTAAAAAAATAGAAGCAATCAATTTGCTCTAATTTTAACAATTAACTATAAAAATGAGTGTGCATATATTTTGACGTATTCAATTTCATAAATCTAGCTAGACACAAACACGGGGTACATGAAAAATTAATCCCGTGCTTAGCTAGTTAAATTTAAAAAGTATAGCATGTTTATCTATTTCCTACCTATTAAATAATATTAATTCCTTACTCCATTGGTTTAATAGAAAATTGGTAGTTTTTCTTTATTGGGGTCATTGAAAAGGAAAATTTAATATAATTTGATTTCAAATTTAATGTCTTGAATCCCATTATATATGTTAGGGGTGTGGCACACACATATTGCACGTATAATTAACTTTGCGAACTGAAATTTTAATTTAAAGAATAAAATAGAATTATATTGAATTTAAAAGGTAAAATATGAAAACCTTTAAACTTAAGAACTAAATTTTTGGAAAAGAGTTGATAAAGTATATTATTCAATTTAATATTTTTCAAGGATTCACTCACATGAATATGGATCTCGTTTACTATCTAGATTATATTTTTTTTACCATTGATAATGTCCGAGTTATAATTTTACTGTCAGTTAAAAGTTCAAAGTGTTGTGAAAACAAATGTAAAAGTATTATTAAATGCATAATTGCTCCGACATTATTAACAATCTTTTTTATAAAGCACGTACATAGCACATATTCATGTAATTTATTAGTACTCCCTCGGTTCTATATAACTGACGTTGGAGGCCAAAATCCACTTTTTAAAGAAAGTAATGATGGGTCAAGGTAAAGCCTAAATTGCCCTTTTTCTGTTTTTGTTTTTTATAATTAATGAGTAGTAGTAATTGATATCAGTCATTCTAACATACAACCTTTACTCTTCTCCATGATTTTTTTTTTCTTCAAATCACTTTAATCTCTCTCTTTTTCATATCATCTTACCTCCCTTCTCCGAAAAAAAATTGAGTTTAAATTCACTCTTTTTTAAAATTTTAAAATCTTGGCTCTACTTTTGAATTTATTAATTTGTTATTTTTATATTTCCCACCATTTTTTCATGCATTCTATAAAAGTGTTATATTGTTCATGACATCTTATGAAAAAAAATAGCCTTAAGTTAGCAATAATACATTATGGTTACTATACGAGAATTTGATTTGAATTTTTCGGCAAATATTGAAGAATTTTCGGTGAATGAAATCAACTTAAATACAGATTTGAATGTTCCGGCAAGTAACGAGGAGATTTCGGCGCACACTATTGGCTACATCGATTTAAATGATCCTCCATTATTTGATCCAAATATATATAGGTTTGTTGTTGTTTAATTATTTTACAATCACATTTTTACTTGGAATTTTTTTAGTTTTTGAGATCACATTTTTGTGATATTTATTAAAATAACAATCTTATTTTGTATGTGGATATATAATATGGCATGAACCTTGTTTCTGGTGTGATTTTTAATTCTAACTTAGCCCTCTATTTATAGGAAAATGTTAGCACGCCGAAGCAGACTTAACCTGCAACCTGATGGCTTTACCTGCTACTATTCCCACCCACCACATTTGAATAAAAATCTCAGCACATTTCTTCACCAACCAAGAGTGGGGCCCACCAATTCTAGAATTTTTCACCAAAATGATTAACTCCGAAAATTCAACAATTTCTAAACCAGTTATCTCGTAAAATTCATAATAAATCATACGTTCATTTTTAACGGTTCAAAATTTGTGGACATATACTCAACTTATATATGTATAACATCCAAAATTACCACGATCCAACGGTCGGATTAAAAATTATAACCCCCGCAAAATATCTAAAAAATCCTGATTTTTAATACCTCCATTCCGACAAAAATACTGATAAAAACCTCAACATTATCTCCTTCATTTTTAACCACAAAAATATATCCCTCATTTATATCCACATAAAATAAATATTTCCTTATCATATGAATCAATAATTAATTATTCACAAATAATATTACAGAATCACATTTATGACAACCAGGCCGTTCCCAGGAAAGAGTGGGCTTTCCAATAAGGATTTCTCCTTACTGGCGCGCAATTAGATGACCAAACCTCTCCTTAGACAGAACTTTCTAGACATTGCCAATAATGTTATCTAATAATATTATTCAAATAATATGAATTATTGATCTGATAAAGAAAAATACTGTGCAACAACAATTATTGAAACAACAATAATATAAAATATCAACGCATCAATTATTGAATCAATAAAATAAAATATTGAACAATAACTACTGTAACAATTATTGAGTAGTGTCTTCTTACGTAAGAATCAATAATTGGTGCAATTCCTGTGCTACTGTATTTTAACCACCGGGTATTCCAACAGTATTAACGGTAACAACTACGCCGTTTATTTATAAACAACTTATACTTGTCGTTTTCTTCATTCAATCGCTTTCCGTTATGGGGCCCACACAAGGCTGCGCCGTCGTACGAATATTCTCCGACGACAAGAATATTCCACGACTAAATGAATATTCCCCGACAAAATGAATATTTTATAACCACTTGCTTATTTTGCAAAATTTGCACATTTCACCCATAACCAAAGTATTATATCAAATTAACCCCTTATTATTCACAATAATATTTAGAAAAAATTTGATTTTATTCATTAATAAGCTGGGATCTTACAACCTCCCCTCCTTATGAAATTTCGTCCTCGAAATTGATGTACGTACCTGATATTTTGAAAAGGTGAGGATACCTCGCTTTCATTTCTGATTCCAACTCCCAGGTCATTTCTTCAATAGCATGGTTTCTCCACAAAACCTTAACTTGTGGTATAACCTTGTGCGTAGGACATGCTCTTTCCTATCCAAGATCTTAACAGGTACCTCCTCGTACGTTAAATCTTCAGCTATCTCGTCTGGTTCTAACTCAATAATGTGGTTCGGGTCTTTAACATATTTACGAAGCATAGATATGTGAAAAATATTATGAACACGAGACATGCTTGGAGGTAATGCGAGTCTATATGCCACATTTCCTATTCGCTCAAGAATCTCAAATGGACCAACAAATCTTGGATTGAGCTTTCCTCTCTTCCCAAATCTTGTAACTCCCTTCCATGGTGCAACACGTAACAATACATGATCCCCAATATTAAATTCCACGTCCTTCCGATGAAGATCCGCATAACTCTTTTGTCGATCCTGTGCCGTTTGTATACGTTGTCGAATCGTTTGGATCTTCTCTGTAGTCATGTGTACCAACTCTGGTCCCAACAATGTTGCTTCACCCACCTCGTCCCAGCATACTGGAGAACGACATTTTCTTCCATACAACGCCTCGAATGGAGCCACACCTATGCTCGCCTGATAACTATTGTTGTAGGAGAATTCCACAAATGGTAGGTACTTATCCCAACTCCCTTTGAGATCTAGGACACAGAGTCTTAATAGATCTTCAAGAGTTTGAATAGTCCTCTCTGATTGTCCGTCCGTTTGAGGATGGTATGCCGAACTGAATCGTAAATCCGTCCCCATAGCTTTCTGCAAGCTAACCCAAAATCGTGAAGTGAATCTTGGGTCACGATCCGAAACTATGGATATTGGCATTCCATGCAATCTCACAATCTCGTTCACATACATACTAGCAAGACGTTCAAGGGAATAAGTCTCACGTATCGGTAAGAAATGAGCAGACTTGGTTAATCTATCAACAATAACCCAAATCGCATCTATGCCTTGAGAAACCTTGGGAAGACCTGTAACGAAATCCATGGTAATGTGTTCCCACTTCCATTTCGGGATCTCAAGTGGTTGTAATGGACACTTTGGCACTTGATGCTCCGCTTTTACACGTTGACAAGTTAAACACCTCGAGATAAACTTCGCGATCTCTCTTTTCATATTGCTCCACCAAAATGTATGTCGAAGATCGTGATACATTTTGGTACTCCCAGGATGGATTGCAAACGGTGTGTTGTGTGCCTCCATCATTATTCTATGCTTCAAGTCAAAATCGTTAGGAACACAAAGTCTGGAGTTGATTCGAAGTATTCCTTCTTCATCGATTCTTGCTTCTGGAATAATACCTTCTTGCACTTTCTTCTTCATACGTATCAGCTCTATGTTCGTAGCTTGAGCAGCTTTAACTTTAACGATTAAAGTCGGTTCTACTCGTATATTTGATATCATCATGTGGGTACTTGGAGCCTTTATCTCTATCTCCATCCTTTGCAAGTCATACAAAATGGGCCTTTGTGTTAACAACATTGCACTCGTACCCGCATATGATCTTCTACTCAATGCGTCAGCTACTACGTTTGTTTTTCCAGGATGATATTGGATGGTATGATCATAATCTTTCAACAGCTCGAGCCAACGTCACTGCCGCATGTTGAGTTCGTTTTGGGTGAAAAAATATTTGAGGCTTTTATGATCTGTATAGATCTCCACTTTCTCCCCATACAGGTAGTGTCTCCAGATCTTCAACGCGAAAACGACTGCTGCCAACTCCAAATCATGAGTAGGATAATTCCTCTCATATTCTTTGAGTTGTCACGAGGCATAGGCTATGACTTTCCCATGTTGCATGAGAACACATCCTAACCTTTTGCCTGAAGCATCGCTGTAGATAACAAATCCATCCGAACCAGATGGTATTGTCAGAACAGGTGCCGAAATGAGTCTCCTCTTGAGTTCTTGAAAACTCTTTTCGCATTCCTCACTCCATTTGAATTTTGTATCTTTTCGAGTCAGCTGAGTTAACGGAGTAGCGATTCGAGAAAATCCTTCCACAAATCTCTGATAATAACCAGCTAAGCCCAGAAAGCTACGTACTTCGGTTACCGACTTCGGTTGCTCCCAACTTTGTATGGCTTCAATCTTCACCGGGTCGACAGATACTCCATGTTTTGACACCACGTGCCCAAGGAATGCTACTTCCTCAAGCCAGAACTCGCATTTCTTCAGTTTGGCATAAAGCTTGTTTTCACGAAGCCTTTGCAATATCAGCTTCAAATGGCGCTCATGATCTTCACAGCTTTTGGAATAGATGAGGATGTCATCAATAAAGACAACAACGAACTGATCCAAATATTCTTTGAATACACGGTTCATCATATCCATGAAGGCAGCAGGAGCATTAGTCAATCCAAAAGACATGACTAAGAATTCATAATGCCCGTACCGAGTTCTGAAGGCAGTCTTTGGAATATCCTCAGTTTTAATCTTCAGCTGATGATATCCAGAACGAAGATCGATCTTTGAAAAGAATTGTGCTCCTTACAACTGGTCAAATAGGTCTTCAATGCGAGGTAGCGGATACCTATTCTTGATAGTGACATGATTCAATTCTCGATAGTCGATACAAAGTCGCATACTCCCGTCTTTCTTCCTTACGAATAACACAGGAGCACCCCAAGGAGATGTACTAGGACGAATAAAACCGATGTCCAACAACTCCTGTAGTTGGACTTTTAACTCCTGAAGTTCAATAGGAGCCATTCAATATGGGGTTTTAGAAATGGGCTTTTTACCGGGTTCAAGGTCAATAAAGAATTCAACTTCACGTTCTGGGAGTAGACCAGGAAGTTCTTCAGGAAATACATCGGGAAATTCTCTAACAATAGAAATATTATTCAAATCTGTCTTGTCTTTGTTCAAATCCATAACATGGGCTAAGAAAGCTTGACATACGTTTTTCAATAAACGAATAGCTTTGTGGCTTGATATGACAGTGACTGATTTTAGTGGTTTAGTAGTTTGAATTCGTATGACAGGTTGGTTAGGAATATGAAAACTAACAACCTTATGAAAACAATCAATTTTAGCATGATGAGTGGTTAACCAATCAATTCCTAAAATCACATCAAAAGTAAGTATCTTTAAAGAGATAAGATCAACAAGTAATGTGATAGTGCCAACTTGGATCATGCAAGATTTATAAACTGTAGATGTAACCAAGGTTTCACCCAACGGAGTTTCAATAGATAAGTCAAAGTCCAATTTCTCCGGAGTCAAGTTTAAACGTTGAGCACAAGCAGGAGAGATAAAAGAATGGGTAGAACCGGTATCTAGTAAAGTATAAACTTCACAAGAATTCAAGATTAGCTTACCCGTGATCACCTCGTTCTGGTTTCTCGCGTTTTGGCCAGTCACGACAAACGCTCTTTCAAGAACCGCTGATTTTGACTTATCCGGGACAGCTTTTGGAGTCACCATCCCCGCTGAACTTGGTTTTGCTACAGAACACTCTCGAGCTATATGACCCTCCTTTCCACAGTTATAACATACCTTGGATTGTTGTGGGCAGTTTGGGCTGATATGTTCCTCTTTCCCACATTTGTAACATACGACCGGTGGTCGTTCTCCTCCCCTAGAAACAGTTGATGTTTGTGCTGACGCCTTCACGTTATCATTGTTGTACCTTCTCTTCTTGAAATCTCCTCCCGACTCGCTCCTTTTATTATCACGACCACGATTACCACCAGAGTTGTTACCGCTTTTGTCCGAATATTTTCCTCCCTGCTGGTTTTCATTGCTTCGATGACTGCCGCCACCGGTATGACCCCGGTTGTGGTCCCTCGGTTGCACATACTCATTATCTCACTCTAATAATTAAGCCCTGTTTACAACATCTGAATATAAAGAAAATTTATGAGAGATAAGATATTGTCGAATCTCAGATTTTAGACCTCTCAGAAACATCCTTGTCATTCGTTCCTCATTTTCGACCAAATGAGGTACAAACCTGGATAACTCTGCAAACTTCGCCTCATACTGGGACACCGTCATGTTGTTTTGTTCCAGTCTGATAAACTCCACCTCCTTCATATGACGAATACTTTCAGGAAAGTACTTGTCATTGAACAGTTTTTGAAATGTTTCCCAGGACATGTTGAGTGCGTCAGGCTGGGTACGCTTCATAGACTCCCACCAGTAGTCTGCCTCACCGCGAAACATAAAAGTGGCGAATCGAACCTTCTGTTCCTCCGTGCATCCCAAGACATCGAATATCTTGGTAATTTGCTTGACCCACGTTTCTACCATGATCGGATCCGGCTTTCCCTTAAATTCTGGTGGTCCCAATTCTTTGAACTGCTTGGCTGTGACAAACCGCGCATTGTTATCATTTCCACCTGTATTCTGCACACGAGTCTCCCTCGTCTGATTTTGCATGAACTGCAAAAAGCTCCTAAACATTCCATCATTCATCGTTTGCTCGGTAACGTTGTTTACAGGAGGAATATTGCCTTCCTGTTGCACATTCCCCTGGGTGGTGATCAAAGGTGTCTCCACGGTCTGATTTACTCCATTATTAACGTTCTCAGCTGCCATTCTTAAATACTGCCATAAAACAAGGGTTAATAGTCATGTCATATATTATCCCTATACTTTGACCGACCAAATAAACACCAAATAAACTTAGTCAGGTCATACTAGCGAAGGAATTCCCCGTCTCTCCCCTCCTAGTTCTTGTCTCACATCTCAGCCAGGGATCATATCCCTAAGCTCTGATACCAACTGTGAAGACCCCAAAATAGGTATACAACACCCATTCTGAGTCGTCAAATACATGGTACAGAAAGCAAACTACAACTTCAATAATACAATTGTCGTGCAAAATACGACAACACATACTGTGAGTTTAAATACAAATATTGTCTTCTAGACAATATCCACACTCAAATAAGTCCTCAATACAATTATTCAAACACTATTTTACAGAAATAGTGAGGACTGCTAAAACATCTTTCTAGAACCATCACTCCATACCCCGACTAGATCCTGCTATGTTCTCACCTCCTGAGAAGAAAAATGGAACAAAAAGGAAAAGGGTGAGCTCAACTAGCCCAGTAAAGAATATTATGACTAAGATAATATGCAACAAATTATCATTAGTATTCAACAGGAAAAAATCCGATAGAATATAATCGACAACAAGTTTTAGATCAACAACTGCAGCGGAAACAACAAACTATTAGAAGAGTCAAGTAGAGAATGAATTCTACTATCTTCTAAGATTTAAAAGTCCATCATCAATATTTTATCCCTGTAACATCAATTAATAATCATCTTTATCCAAATATTCATCTTTGCACTACAGGCCAAAGATATTCATTTGTATCACCTGTCAGTCATGTTCATCTCAACACCTATTCATCTTTGCGCTACAGGCCAAAGATATTCATCAAGTAATCATACATTTGCACTACAGGCCAAAGATATTTAGTAATATCATCATTTAGGACTGAGGATGATGAAAAATATCTTAAAGAGAACGAATCCAGTGAGACAGAAGGACAAATAGTAGGGATTCGTATAACAGTTTATCCAAGATCAATAATACTTCATAATAATCAATTGTGAAGCAGAATTCAAAAATAAAGATTAAAACATGGATACAATCAAAGATAGTAACCATAATAGACATCTTGGACAAAAAGAAAAAATTTTATTTTTCGGTGAATAGTGCCGTATTCGTGAATAGTGCCGTATACGTGAATAATAACATATACGTGAATAGTAACCCCGACACAAAAAGTTCTAAATTTGATAAAAACTCATGTTAATATTTCATCATAATGATATTGAAGAAAATAATATCATTTAAGAAGAAAATAATACCCCTTACCTCAAAATATCAGTACTTCTGGTCGGAATACCGGTATAAGGCTGAAAGAAACTTACTCTGATGAATAGAAATTCTCAAAGTATCTAAATACTCACAAAATACACTCAATAATCTAGAGAGAGAAAGAGAGAAAACTTGTTTCTGGTGTGATTTTTAATTCTAACTTAGCCCTCTATTTATAGGAAAATGTTAGCACGCCAAAGCAGACTTAACCTGCAACCTGATGGCTTTACCTGCTACTATTCCCACCCACCACATTTGAATAAAAATCTCAGCACATTTCTTCACCAACCAAGAGTGGGGCCCACCAATTCTAGAATTTTCCACCAAAATGATTAACTCCGAAAATTCAACAATTTCTAAACCAGTTATCTCGTAAAATTCATAATAAATCATATGTTCATTTTTAACGGTTCAAAATTTGTGGACATATACTCAACTTATATATGTATAACATCCAAAATTACCACGATCCAACAGTCGGATTAAAAATTATAACCCCCGCAAAATATCTAAAAAATCCTGATTTTTAATACCTCCATTCCGACAAAAATACTGATAAAAACCTCAACATTATCTCCTTCATTTTTAACCACAAAAATATATCCCTCATTTATATCCACATAAAATAAATATTTCCTTATCATATGAATCAATAATTAATTATTCACAAATAATATTACAGAATCACATTTATGACAACCAGGCCGTTCCCAGGAAAGAGGGGGCTTTCCAATAAGGATTTCTCCTTACTGGCGCGCAATTAGATGACCAAACCTCTCTTTAGACAGAACTTTCTAGACATTGCCAATAATGTTATCTAATAATAATATTCAAATAATATGAATTATTGATCTGATAAAGGAAAATACTGTGCAGCAACAATTATTGAAACAACAATAATATAAAATATCAACGCATCAATTATTGAATCAATAAAATAAAATATTGAACAATAACTACTGTAACAATTATTGAGTAGTGCCTTCTTACGTAAGAATCAATAATTGGTGCAATACCGTGTGCTACTGTATTTTAACCACCGGGTATTTCAACAGTATTAACGGTAACAACTACGCCGTTTATTTATAAACAACTTATACTTGTCGTTTTCTTCATCCAATCGCTTTCCGTTATGGGGCCCACACAAGGCTGCGCCGTTGTACGAATATTCCCTGACAGCAAGAATATTCCACGGCCAAATGAATATTCCCCGACAAAATGAATATTTTATAACCACTTGCTTATTTTGCAAAATTTACACATTTCACCCATAACCAAACTATTATATCAAATTAACCCCTTATTATTCACAATAATATTTAGAGAAAATTTGATTTTATTCATTAATAAGCTAGGGTCTTACAACTTTCTTCAGTACCATTAGTACATATCATCAACCATCATATCATTAAGAGGGTCTCATAAAGAATATAAATGGAAACAATGTAACCAAGAGGACAACAGATTAAAGATGAGAAGATGACTTTCCACAAGTTCAAATAATCATTTTTGAGCAATCAAAATGTTTGAACTCCACCCAAAAAATGAACAGCAAGATCATGATCACAGACGTGATATGTTATGCACAAACAGAACTTGATTTGATCCCATATAATATGTTAGTTAGACTGTTAAACTTAAAGAAGCTAGTACAGATTCTGGTGTCATTCAGGCCTTTACCTCTTTCTCCAGCTACATGATAAAAATTATACATATATTGTTACTGCATTTTCATGCACATGCTTTGTTGCCTATTTTTTAAAATTAAAATTTTTAGTCAATTATTTATTTTAATGACTTTTATATATTTTTTTTTATAGGCGAGGAAAGTTTTGATACAAGTGATCAGAATGTAGATATCTCATAAGGAGCCAAAAAAAATAAGAATTTGACCAACATACAATGAACGTCAAACAATTTATTTTGCTTTACTACAAAGAAGTATTAATGGAAAATTGAAACGAGATACGATAAAGATTGTTGCTTCAATATTTGGAGTATCGATTTGAACTATTCAACGCATTTGGAAGCAGTCAAAGAATAATTCAAACAATGGAGTGATTGATGTATCTCATAGAAGGACAAAAAATTGTGGTCACAAAAGAGTTCAACTTGATTTTCAACGAATTCAAGAAATTCCTTTGTCTCGCCGTACATCTCTTGATTCTCTATCATGTGCTTTGAATATTGGTAAAACAACGTTGTTCAGAAATCTCAAGTTAGGTAACATTAGACGTCACTCAAATGCTATCAAACCATTTTTGAAGGAAGAGAACAAGAGAACCAAATTGCAGTTTTGTATATCAATGCTCGAGAGAAATACATTACCACATGATCCAACATTTGTTGACATGTATAACGTCGTTCATATTGATGAGAAATGGTTTTACATGACAAAAAAATCAGAGACTTATTATCTTCTTCCTGATGAAAAAGATCATTTGCGTACCTGTAAAAGCAAAAATTTTATTGGAAAAGTCATGTTTCTAGCTGCTATAGCACGTCCGAGGTTCGATGCAGAAGGAAATGAAATCTTTTCAAGAAAAATTGGTATATTTCCTTTCGTCATTAAAGAGGCGGCTAAGAGAAGTAGTGCTAGAACATTAGAAACAAAAGTGATCGACTTAGTTGGGAAAACATATCAAGGTCATTTTTGATAGAAAAAGTGTTACCGTCTATTCGACATAAATGACCAAGTAGAGACTCCAAAAATCCAATTTTTATTCAACAAGATAATGCAAGAACACATGTCGATCCTAATGATGTTGAATTTCGTTAAGCTGCAATAGAAGATGGTTTTGACATTCGTTTAATGTGTCAACCTGCAAACTCTCCAGACTTAAATGTCTTGGACCTTGGTTTTTTTTAGTGCCATTCAGTCATTACAACGCAGAGAATCACCAAAAACCATAGATGAGCTTATCAACGTCGTTGAGAAAGCATTTGACACATTTTCGACTATAAAGTCGAATTGTATATTTTTGACGTTACAACTATGTATGATAGAGGTTATGAAATCACAAGGTTCTAATAGATATAAAATTCCTCATATTAAGAAAGCCATTTTGGAAAGAGAAGGTCGACTTCCTCGTCAAATGAAATGTGATCCAAAACTCATATAAGATGTGCTTGATCAACTAAGTACTCAAGTGTGATCCAAACCTCTTTTGTTTGAAACAGTTGTTCTTATTTTGGATATGAATGCATCACCATTTATTTATCTAGTAAAATTTTGTAATTCCTTGTATTTATATTACTTGAGGATTAATCACCATGTGCTTCTTTTGCCTTCCAATTCTCTCCCTATCAGCATGGCTATGATAGTACACAAGGAATGCATAACAATGTATATATGGCAGAAAATGTATATAATTGGAATGAACAAGAAATTTGAATGAGAGAATGAAGAGAGAGATCAAATAAAATAACCTCTGTCATGCCAATACATAACCTCTGTCAATTTTAAGCTCATATGCAACCATATCAAAAACCTCTGTTTTCGCATTATGTTTTCTCTGTTGATCAACTTCCTCCAAATCTTGAGTTGGCTGCCATTATTGTGAAAGACCATATTCGTGACAATAATAATAAGGCCAAGTAGAACAGAGGTTTTGTCACTAGCAGAGGCCAAGAAATTTGAATGAGAGAATGAAGAAAGAGATCAAATAAAATAACCTCTGTCAATTTTAAGATCATATGCAACCATATCAAAAAAATAAAATAAATTAATTCATCCAACTTCAACTTCATTCATAATTTCTCCAAAATGATTCTACAAATTTCAAAATATTTTTTTTACAGAATTTCAAAATGATTCTACAAATTTCAGAATAAAAAAAATTACATCAAAAATTGTTGAACATGAAAAGTAGAAGAAGTTAATAAAATTTTGGGAGAAAAATTCTTAACATCTCAAAAATAATCTGTTGTTGATGTTCTTCCATAGAAATTTCTCCTTCATCATCTAGTACCGTGTTCAAATCTATTCCAGTATCCGCCGGCAAATTCAAATCTATATCTCGTACAATCTTCTCACACTCATGGTTTGGTTCCTCATTTAAATCAAAAGAAAATTTATTTTTCTCAATAACGTTATAGAGTTGTACATGATTTTCCATAATTTTTTGTAGAAAACATAGATGAAGAGAGAGCATATAATAAAGAATCCATGAAAGAATACAGAGATGAAGAGAATGTATGAAAATTTGAAGCCATATTGAGGGACGTTTAGAATTCTGAGAAAGAGAACAAATTGGGAACACACGTATTATAAAAGAAAAGGTTGAAATTAAATAGGAGTCTTGCACTTGGAAAGATGAGATGTTTTAGGGGTAATTTAGGAAAATAAGATAAAAACCTCCTAGAAATATGGAAACGTCAATTATTTAAGAATCAGTTTTTTTCTCTAAAGCATCAGTTATATAGGAACTGAGGGAATACTTCCTAACTTTTAATTCGGCTATTGCTAATGTCAAGTAATAATTATATTATTAGAGCATTAAGTGACTTTATTAAACTATAAAGTGTTATTAAAATAAGTATAAACGTGTTACTAATTAAAGGCTAAATGCATATTTGTTCGAGCAATATAAATATTGTTATAATATTATCAACAACATGTCTTTAATTTCCTTAATTATTTGTTGATAATTAATTACTTTTTAATTGAAGTATTTATTCATTAATTTTTCTATACCCCAATATTAATTATTCTTTGCTAGTACTCACATGAATCAATTCTCTAATCATTTTTATTGTTATTCTCATATTCCAATAAGTATATATTACTCCACCTTTGTTGGTATTAATTTCTAGCTACTTTATCATTTTTGTTGTTATTCACTTATTCTTACATTAAATAGAAGATAATGATAATATGAGAAAGAATGTGGTATAACAATATATCAATTCCCAATGTAAACCTTTTATCATTTCTTAAGTTTCCAATAAAAGTTGACTAAAAAGATTATGAAGATATAAATGGAAAAATAAGATAAAAATAGTTACTAATATAGAAATAGGACAATTATTGTTGAACATCCTAAAAAGAAAATTAGGACGTTTAATACGGCACGAAGGGAGTAGTTTTTAGCCTTATACCTAATTTGAGACATCTACAGTTATTCCTATATAAGAGCAATTGTACAAACACCAAGTAATAAGCTCCTTCATCTTTTCTATTCATTGTGGCAGCTTGCTAGCTAAAAATGTATAATTCCACGATGGAAAAAGTACTATTCTTCTTCTTCATTATCTTCTCAACTAGGGACGTGTTCTCGTGCAGAAGAGAAACATCGATAGCTTGGCTCTTTTTCAAGAATTAGGGTTTAATATTTCCAGCAATAACTAAAGGTTTGATGTAGGAGGATACAATACAGTTGTTCCCACCGGTCCAAACCCTCGACATAATGAAGTGCCAACATCACCCCCAATAAGTCGCCCCTAATAATTACTCTTATTTTACTAAGTAGCATGCATTTTGCAAATTATTTTCTCATGATCCTACTTTTTTTTGCCCCTAATTAAGCTGGTTAATGTTTGATCCAATAATTAATTATCGTTTTTTAAATTGATTTTGTCTTTGTGATTATCCATGGTTCACACATACAAATCATTATTTCTAAATTATTACAAAGTGTGATTATTAATTTCAACACACTCCCTAAGTGAACAACACATATAGCTAGTTAGGTAACCTTCATTGAGTGTGTGGACAAGGAAATTGTGACGCCCCCAAAACAGGTATACATCACCCATCTTAGGTCGCTAGATACATGGCACATAAATCAAATACAAACTTAATTATACAACTGTCGTGTAACATACGACAAAACATAATCTAAGAGTTTTAATAAGAATATTGTCATCTAGACAATATCCACACTCAATGGAGTCCTCATCATATTTATTGTCACACTATTTCATAGAATAGTGAGGACTACTAAAACAACCATCTGGACCGTCAATCCGTTCCCCGACTCGTCCCAGCTATATTCTCATATCCTGAAGAGAACAGTGAAAGAAACGGTGAGCTCAACTAGCCCTGTAAGAAATATTATGACTAAGATAATGCAGAATAAATTATCCTTAGCCTTCAACAGTATAACAACTGATAGAATATAATAGACAACAAGTTTTAGATCAACAACTGCAGTGGAAATAAGCAATCCATTAGAAGAGTCAAGTAGAGCATAAAATCTACTATCTTCTATGATTTAAAAAGTTTTTCATCAACTTTATCGCTGAGACTCAGCTTAATAAATAAAATCAAATCATCCCTGCACCACGGCCAAGGATATTCATGTAATCATCAATGGTCATGATTATACCAAATAATCCCTAGTCATAATCATACCAATAACTGTCCATCAATGAACTACAGGCCAATGAGGACTTTCACCACATCATTCGTGTGACGCCCCCAAAATTAGGTATACATCACCCATCTTGAGTCGTCAGATACATAGTACAGAATACAAATACAACTTAATAATACAACTGTCGTGTACAATACGACAAAAAATAAACTGTGAGTTTGAATACAAATATTATCTTCTAGAGAGTATTCATACTCAAAAGGAGTCCTCATTACATTTATTAACACACCATTATATAGAATAGTGAGGACTACTAACTAATACTATCATTCGGACCATCACTCCGTTCCCCGACTTGCCCCAGCTACGTTCTCATTTCCTGAAGAGAACAGTGAAAGAAAGGGTGAGCTCAACTAGCCCAGTAAGAAATATTATGACTAAGATAATGCAGAATAAATTATCATTAGCCTTCAACAATGTTAAACTGATAAAATATAATAGACATCAAGTTTAACTGTAGCGGAACAAGCAATCCATTAAAAGAGTCAAGTAGAAAATAAACTCTACTATCTTTTATGATTTAAAAAGTTTTTCAACACTGTGATCGCTGGGACTCAGCTTAATAAAATAATCCACATCATCGAATCACCCCTGCACTACGGCCAAGGATATTCGTATATTCATTAATGGTCATGATCATGCCAACAACTGTCCATCAATGCACTACGGGCCAATGAGGACTTTTACCACATCATTTGTAACATTACGGTCATGATTATACCGAATAATCCCTGGTCATAATCATACCAAGTCCATCTATGCACTACATGCCACAGATGACTTTCAACATTTTATAAACATGAGGATGATGACAATGATATAAGAATTCAATAAAACAAGTTCAAGAATTAATTTATCCAGGAATTAACAACGTCCAAATTGTCAACATGATACTGCATTGTGGAGTAAAATTCAAGAATGCTTAGAAGAATATTTTCTTGAAAAGATACTGGATGAAACGCAACTATCAAGGATATTCCACAAATTTCATGGAGTATAGAAGTCAAAACTTAACCAACTGAGTACAATAAAGAATGGAATAACAAAAGAAATCACCATGCATGCGATAGACCGCACAGACAGGTTATTCCAATAGAATAATAAATAATGGAACCAGGTCCGGCGTAAACGCACAGACAGGATATTCCGACAGAATAATAAATAATGGAACCAGGTCCGGTGTAAAACACACAGACAGGATATTCCAACAGAATAATAATAAAACGGAACCAGGTCCGGTGTAAAACACACAGACAGGATGTTCCAACAGAATAATAAACGGAACCAGGTCCGGTGTAAAACACACAGACAGGATGTTCCAACAGAATAATAGAAGAATGTCACCAAGTATAGGGTAGACCGCGTATACTGGTTATTCCAACAGAATAATAACAAATGGAATAACAGAAGTTCTCTTCATGAATATAAAAGAAATAATATTCCCTACCTTAAAAGAACTGGATATTGGAAAAGTGATGTAGCAGAATACTTTTATTCTCTCTCTCTTATTCTCTCTATACTTTCTCTCTCTATAGCTTGAATGAATTCGTGAAAAATAATGAAGCCCTAGGCCTCTATTTATAGAAAAACTGAGGGTGGCTCTTGGTCTTAACGAAGGGTCAAATGACTCTTGGTCTTAACGAAGGGTCAAATGACTCTTGGTAATATTGAAGGGACAACTACTATTGACGAAAGTAATTACTATTGACCAAGGTAAATACTATTGACGAAGGTAATTACTATTGACCAAGGTAAATACTATTGACGAAGGTAATTACTATTGACCAAGGTAAATACTATTGACGAAGGTAATTACTATTGACCAAGGTAAATACTATTGACGAAGAGATCTTAGATGATGACATATGGCCCCCCATAAAATAACCAAACTTACCACAACGTCTCAATTATTGATTTAATAATATAACATATTATACAGATGATACTATGACAATAATTTAAGAGATATGATGCAGCAATTACTGTAGCAATAATTGAGTATAGCTGAGTGACTTCTCACGTAAGCATCAATAATCAATACCGTGTGCTACTATGCAACCACGCGTATTACTGTACTTTTACTACCGAGTAGTTCAACAGTTTTAACGGTAACACCTCAGCCGTTATTTTTATAGAAAGATAATTCTGTCGTTTTCTCAATCCGACAATAATTCCGTTGTGGGGTCCACCAATGATTGTGCCGTCGTACGAATATTCCCCGACAAAAAGAATATTCTCCGACCAAACGAATATTTTATAACAACTTGCTTACTTTGCAAAATTTATAAATATTACCCACAACTATAACATTATATCAAATTAACTCCATAATATTCAAAAATGATATTTATAGAAAATTCATCTTTATTTATAAAAATTGGGGTCTTACAACCTCCCCTTCTTATGAAATTTCGCCCTCGAAATTAGGGTACGTACCTGGTATGTCGAAGAGGTAAGGATACCTTGATTTCATTTCTGATTCTAACTCCCAAGTCATTTCCTCAACATCGTGGTTTCTCCACAAAACTTTGACTTGAGGTATAACCTTGGAGCGTAGAATATGTTCCTTCTTATCCAAGATTTGAACAGGAACTTCTTCATACGTCAAATCCTCCGCTATTTCGTCCGGTTCTAACTCAATAATGTGGTTCGGGTCTTCCACATATTTGCGTAACATGGATATGTGAAAAACGTTATGAACACGAGACATACTTGGCGGTAAAGCGAGTCTATAAGCCACAGTTCCTACTCGATCGAGGATTAAAAATGGACCGATGAATCGAGGATTTAGCTTTCCTCTCTTTCCAAATCTCGTAACTCCTTTCCATGGAGCAACACGTAAGAACACATGATCTCCTACATCAAATTCCACGTCCTTTCGATGAAGATCAGCATAACTCTTTTGTCGATCTTGTGAGGTTTTTATACGTTGTCGGATCGTTTGAATCTTTTCTGTAGTCATACGTACCAACTCCGGTCCCAACAACGTTGCTTCGCCCACCTCATCCCAGCATACTGGAGAACGACATTTTCTTCCATACAATGCTTCGAATGGAGCCATGCCAATACTTGCTTGATAACTGTTGTTGTAGGAAAACTCCACCAATGGTAAGAACTTGTCCCAACTTCCCTTGAAGTCAAAGACACAGAGTCTTAATAGATCTTCAAGAGTTTGAATAGTCCTCTCTGATTGTCCGTCCGTCTGAGGATGATATGCTGAACTAAATCGTAACTCCGTGCCCATAGCTTTTTGTAAACTAACCCAAAATCGTGAAGTGAATCTTGGGTCTCGATCAGAAACTATGGATACTGGCATACCATGCAGTCTTACAATCTCGTTTATGTACATACGAGCAAGACGTTCAAGTGTATAAGTTTCTCGTATCGGTAAGAAATGAGCAGACTTGGTCAATCTATCAACAATGACCCAAATCGCATCAATACCTTGAGAAACCCTAGGAAGACCGGTAACGAAATCCATGGTAATGTGCTCCCACTTCCATTCTGGAATTTCAAGTGGTTGCAATGGACCTTTTGGTACTTGATGCTCCGCTTTGACTCGTTGACAAGTTAGACACCTTGAGATAAACAACGCTATCTCTCTCTTCATATTGCTCCACCAAAATGTATGACGAAGATCATGATACATTTTGGTACTTCCAGGATGGATTGCAAACGGTGTGTTGTGCGCCTCCATCATGATTTCATACTTTAAATCAGGGTTGTTAGGAACACAAAGTCTGGAGTTGACTCGAAGTATTCCTTCTTCATCGATTCTTGCTTCCGGCATAACACCTTCTTGCACTTTCTTCCTCATACGCATCAGCTCCAGGTCTGTAGCTTGAGCAGCTTTAACTTTATCGATTAAAGTCGGTTCTACTCGTATATTCGCCATCATCACATGGGTCCCTGGAGTCTTCAACTCTATCTCCATCCTTTGCAAGTCACACAAAATGGGCCTTTGCGTTGTTAATATTGCACTTGTACCCGCATATGATCTTCTACTCAATGCGTCAGCTACCACGTTCGCTTTTCCAGGATGGTATTGAATGGTATGATCATAATCTTTCAACAGTTCAAGCCAACGTCGTTGTCGCATGTTGAGTTCCTTTTGAGTGAAGAAATATTTGAGGCTTTTATGATCCGTAAAGATCTCCACTTTCTCCCCATACAAGTAATGCCTCCAAATTTTAAGTGCAAAGACAACAGCTGCCAACTCTAGATCATGAGTAGGATAATTCCTCTCATATTCCTTGAGTTGTCTTGATGCATAGGCTATGACTTTTCCATGTTGCATGAGAACGCATCCCAACCCTTTGCTCGAAGCATCACTGTAGATGACAAATCCCTCCGAGCCAGATGGTATTGTTAGAACAGGTGCTGAAATGAGTCTCCTCTTGAGTTCTTGAAAACTCTGCTCACATTCTTCGCTCCAACCAAACTTTGTATCTTTCCGAGTCAGCTGAGTTAATGGAGTAGCGATTCGAGAAAATCCTTCCACGAATCTCCGATAATAACCAGCTAAACCAAGAAAGCTACGTACCTCGGTCACTGATTTAGGTTGCTCCCAGCTTTGAATAGCTTCAATCTTTGCCGGGTCAACCGATATTCCACGACTTGATACTACGTGCCCAAGGAATGCTACCTCCTCCAGCCAGAACTCGCATTTCTTCAACTTGGCATAAAGCTTGTATTCACGAAGCTTTTGGAGTACCAGCCTCAAGTGTTGCTCATGATCTTCACGGCTTTTGGAATAAATAAGGATGTCATCAATAAAGACGACCACAAAGTGATCCAAATATTCCTTGAATACCCGGTTCATCATATCCATGAAGGCAGCAGGAGCATTAGTCAATCCAAAGGACATGACTAGGAATTCATAATGCCCGTACCGAGTTCTAAAAGCCGTCTTTGGAATATCCTCAGTTCTAACCTTCAGCTGATGATATCCAGAACGAAGATCGATCTTTGAAAAGAATTGTGCTCCTTGCAACTGGTCAAACAGGTCATCAATACGTGGCAATGGGTACCTGTTTTTGATGGTGACATGATTCAACTCCCGATAATCAATACAAAGTCGCATACTTCCATCTTTCTTCTTCACGAATAGAACAGGAGCACCCCAAGGAGAAGTACTAGGACGAATAAAGCCAATGTCTAACAATTCCTGCAGTTGGATCTTTAACTCCTGAAGTTCAATAGGAGCCATTCGATATGGGGCTTTGGAAATGGGTTTTGTACCGGGTTCAAGATCGATACAAAATTCAATTTCACGCTCTGGGGGTAGGCCAGGAAGTTCTTCAGGGAATACGTCAGGGAATTTATTAACAATAGAAATATCATTCAAAACTGACGTATTTTTGTTTAGATCTGTGACATGAGCTAAGAAAGCTTGACATCCGTTTTTCAATAAACGAATAGCTTTATGGCTTGAGATGACAGCGATTGATTTTAATGGTTTGGTTGCTTGAATTCGCATAATAGGTCGATTAGGAATATGAAAGCTAACAACCTTACGAAAACAATCAATTTTTGCATGATGAGTAGTTAACCAATCAATCCCTAGAATCACGTCAAATGCAAGTATTTTTAATGAAATAAGATCGACAGGTAATGTGTGGGTACCAACTTGAACCAAACAAGACTTATAAACAGTGGAGGTAATGAAGGTTTCTCCCAACGGAGTTTCCACAGATAAGTCAAAGTCTAATTTCTCCGGAATCAAATTTAATCGATGAGCGCAAGTAGGAGAAATAAAAGAATGGGTTGAACCGGTATCAAATAAAGTATAAACTTCTTTAGAGTTTATGATAAGCTTACCCGTGATGACCTCATTCGGGTTCCTTGCTCTCTGGGAGTTCACAACAAACGCTCTCCCTTGCACAACCGGTTTTGACTTTTCTGGGACGGCTTTTGGTGCCTCCATCCTAGCTGAATTTGTCTTCGGTAAACGACAAAATCGGGCTAAATGACCTTCTCTTCCACAATTATAACATGCTTTGGACGGCATCGCGCAGTTTGGACTGATGTGCCCCTCCCCTCCGCATTTGAAACATATGATAGGTGGTCGTTCTCCTTCCTTAACGACAGGTGCTGGTGCTGACGTCTTTCCATCATTGTTGAATCTCCTCTTCTTGAAATGTCCATTCTTATTGTTTTGGCCCTGATTACCACCGAAGTGGTTACCATTTCTGGCCTGTTGATTCCCTCCACGCTTGTTGTCACCGCTTCGATGACTGCTCTCACTGGTATTATCATTTTGCCGGCTGCTCTCTTTTGGTTGCGTTGTCTCGTTATCGCGCTCCACCAACTGAGCCCTATTTACAACATCTGAATACAAACACAGTTTATGAGAAACAAGATGTTGACGTATCTCCGGCTTCAAACCTCTTAAAAACATCCGCGTCATTCTTTCTTCATTATCCACCAGGTGGGACGCAAACCGGGATAACTCCGCAAATTTTGCCTCGTACTGCGACACGGTCATATTATTCTGCTCCAATTTGATGAACTCCACCTCCTTCATGTGACGAATACTCTCGGGAAAGTATTTGTCGTTAAACAGCTCTTGGAACTTCTCCCAGGACATCTTCAGTGCGGCAGGTTGAGTACGCTTTATCGATTCCCACCAGTAATCTGCCTCTCCTCGCAACATAAAGGCGGCAAAGGGAACCTTTTGCTCCTCGGAGCAACCCAAGACATCAAATATCTTGGTGATCTGCTTTATCCATGTTTCAGCTACAAGTGGTTTGGGTTCTCCCTTAAACTCCGGTGGTCCCAGCTCCTTAAACTGTTTAGCGGTGACCGCTAGAGAGTTTCCAGTATTTCCACCTACGTTGTGGACAGGAGCCGCTTTCACCTGTTGTTGCATGAATTGCATAAAGCCTCTGAACATTTGATCATTCATCATTTGGTCAGTGTTGTTGTTTGCATGAGGATTGACACCTTCCTGATGCACATTATCCTGATTATTGATATGTGGTGAATCAACAGTCGTCTGTGCTCCATTGCTATTCTCAACATTCTCAGATGCCATTTTCAGATACTGCCACAAAATAAAAATTAATTGATATGTCATATATTATCCTTATATTATGACCGACCAATTAAATACCATGCAAATAAACTTAGGTATGTCATACTAGCGAAGGAATTCCCCGTCTCTCCCCTCCTAGTTCTATTCTCACATCTTAGCCAGGGATCATATCCCTAAGCTCTGATACCAACTGTGACGCCCCCAAAATTAGGTATACATCACCCATCTTGGGTCGTCAGATACATAGTACAGAATACAAATACAACTTAATAATACAACTGTCGTGTACAATACGACAAAAAGGTATACAACTGAATTTGAATACAAATACATCTTCAGAGAAGCAAACTCAAACTTCAATAATACAATTGTCGTGCAAAATACGACAACACAAACTGTGATTTAAATACAACTATTAGTCTTCTAGACCATATCCACACTCCAAATAAATCCTCATTACTATTCAAACACTATTTGAACAGAAATAGTGAGGACTGCTAAAACATCTTTCTAGAACCATCACTCCGTATCCCGACTAGATCCTGCTATGTTCTCACCTCCTGAGAAGAAAAATGGAAAAAAAGGAAAAGGGTGAGCTCAACTAGCCCAGTAAAGAATATTATGACTAAGATAATATACAACAAATTATCGTTAGTCTTCAACAGGGAAAAATCTGATAAATATAATCGACAACAAGTTTTAGATCAACAACTGCAGCGGAAACAGCAAACCATTAGAAGAGTCAAGTAGAGAAAGAATTCTACTATCTTCTAAGATTTAAAAGTCCATCATCAATATTTTATCCCTGTAACATCAATTAATAATCATCTTTATCCAAATATTCATCTTTGCACTACAGGCCAAAGATATTCATTTGTATCACCTGTCGGTCATGTTCATCTCAACACCTGTTCATCTTTGCACTACAGGCCAAAGATATTCATCAAGTAATCATACATCTTTGCACTACAGGCCAAAGATATTCAGTAATATCATCATTTAGGACTGAGGATGATGAAAAATATCTTAAAGAGAACGAATCCAGTGAGACAGAAGGACAAATAGTAGGGATTCGTATAACAGTTTATCCAAGATCAATAATACTTCATAATAATCAATTGTGAAGCAGAATTCAAAAATAAAGATCAAAACATGGATACAATCAAAGATAGTAACCATAATAGACATCTTGGACAAAAAGGAAAAATTTTATTTTTCGGTGAATAGTGCCGTATTCGTGAATAGTGCCGTATACGTAAATAGTAACCCCGACACAAAAAGTTCTAAATTTGATAAAAACTCATATCAATATTTCAGCATAATGATATTGAAGAAAATAATATCATTAAGAAGAAAATAATATCCCTTACCTCAAAATATCAGTACTTCTGGTCGGAATACCGGTATAAGGCTGAAAGAAACTTGCTTTGATGAATAGAAACTCTCAAAGTATCTAAATACTCACAAAATACACTCAATAATCTAGAGAGAGAAAGAGAGAAAACTTGTTTCTGGTGTGATTTTCAATTCTAACTTAGCCCTCTATTTATAGGAAAATTTTGGTAGGTTTGACCTGCAACCTGATGGCTTTACCTGCTACTATTCCCACCTACCACATTTGAAATATAATTCAGCACATTTCTTCACCAACCACAAGTGGGGCCCACCAATTCTAGAATTTTCCACCAAAATGATAAACTCCGAAAATTCAACAATTTCTGAACCAGTCATCTTGTAAAATTCGTAATAAATCATACGTTCATTTTTAACGGTTCAAAATTTGTGGACATATACTCAACTTATATATGTATAACATATCCAAAAATTACCACGATCCAACGGTCGGATTAAAAATTATAACCCCCGCAAACTATCTCAAAAACCCTGATTTTTAATACCTCCATTCCGACAAAAATACTGACAAAAACCTCAACAGTAACTCCTTCATTTTTAACCACAAAAATATATCCCTCATTTATATCCACATAAAATAAATATTTCCTTATCATATGAATCAATAATTAATTATTCACAAATAATATTACAGAATCACATTTATGACAACCAGGCCGTTCCCAGGAAAGAGGGGGCTTTCCAATAAGGATTTCTCCTTACTGGCGCGCAATTAGATGACCAAACCTCTCCTTAGACAGAACTTTCTAGACATTGCCAATAATGTTATCTAATAATATTATTCAAATAATATGAATTATTGATCTGATAAATGAAAATACTGTGCAGCAACAATTATTGAAACAACAATAATATAAAATATCAACGCATCAATTATTGAATCAATAAAATAAAATATTGAATAATAACTACTGTAACAATTATTGAGTAGTGCCTTCTTACGTAAGAATCAATAATTGGTGCAATACCGTGTGCTACTGTATTTTAACCACCGGGTATTCCAACAGTATTAACGGTAACAACTACGCCGTTATTTATAAACAACTTATACTTGTCGTTTTCTTCATCCAATCGCTTTCCGTTATGGGGCCCACACAAGGCTGCGTCGTCGTACGAATATTCCCCGACAGCAAGAATATTCCACGACCAACCGAATATTCACCGACCAAAAATAAATATTTTATAACCACTTGCTTATTTTGCAAAATTTGCACATTTCACCCATAACCAAAGTATTATATCAAATTAACCCCTTATTATTCACAATAATATTTATAGAAAATTTGATTTTATTCATTAATAAGTTGGGGTCTTACATGTCGTGTACAATACGACAAAACATAAACTGTGAGTTTGAATACAAATATTATCTTCTAGAGAGTATTCATACTCAAAAGGAGTCCTCATTACATTTATTAACACACCATTATATAGAATAGTGAGGACTACTAACTAATACTATTCTTCGGACCATCACTCCGTTCCCCGACTTGCCCCAGCTACGTTCTCATTTCCTGAAGAGAACAGTGAAAGAAAAGGTGAGCTCAACTAGCCTAGTAAGAAATATTATGACTAAGATAATGCAGAATAAATTATCATTAGCCTTCAACAATGTTAATCATGTGAATTAATAGTTCATTCATATGACTCAATAGTATAATCATGTGAAAAAACTAATTACAGTATAGTACCTCCATCTATACCTCTATTTTTAACTTAGTCATGCAAGTATTATCAATCTTGCACCAACTCCCCTAATAGTACAAGAATGTGAATTAATAGTACATACATGTGAACAAATAGTTATAAGCATGTGAAATAATAGCAATTAATTGCTTATTTATCCGGTTAATTACCCGATTGGTCAATATAACCTCCAGACATTAATTATTATCGAAATAAATGTCGATTTCCATTAACATTAATAATTTTCACACAATGGAACCATCAATATCATCTTTAATCAACACGAACTTATTCATCATTAATATCATAACTCACAATATTTAACAACCAGATTATTCCCAGGAAAGAAGGGGCTTTCCGATAAGGATTTCTCTCTATTGGCGCGCAATTAGATTATCTAACCTCTCCTTGACAGAACTTCTAGACATTGTCAATATTGCAAATAATAATATGAATAATTTTGTCGTCTCAATTATTGGTTTAATAATATAACATGTTATACAGATGATACCGTGACAATAATTGAATCAATAATATGAGAGATATGATGCAGCAATTATTGTAGCAATAATTGAGTAAAATTGAGTGACTTCTTACGTAAGCATCAATAATCAATACCGTGTGCTACTATGCAACCACGCGTATTACTATACTTTTACTACCGAGTAGTTCAACAGTTTTAACGGTTACACTTTCGCCGTTATTTTTATAAAAAGATAATTCTGTCATTTTCTAACTATGACAATACTTCCATTGTAGGGTCCACCAATGATTGTGCCGTCGTACGAATATTCCCTGTTAAAACGAATATTCCCCGACCAATCGAATATTATATAACAATTTGCTTTACTTTGCAAAATTTATAAATATCACCCACAACTATAACATTATATCAAATCCACACCATAATATTTAAAAAAATATTTCGAGAAATTTAAATCTTTATTCATAAAATTTGGGGTCTCACAGAAATCGTACATTATTAGGGTTAGGGTTTCGTGTTGGCTGAGTAGGAGAGAAATCCATGAAGAGCACGAAATTGATTGATTAATTTAAGAGGGGAGAAGAACAGGTGGACGATTACTCCAATGACACGTGTCAGAACTCCTAGAATCTAGAAACCTTGTTAGGGCAACATGGATTCCAAGAGCCTCCTTGAGTGCTTCCGGTTGAATAAACTCTCAGAATTCGGAAACCTTATTAGGGTAGCAGGGATTCAAATAGCTTTCGGGTGGAGCGGATGTCCAAGTCCTGAGCGCTTCGAGTTGAGAGGATGTCTAAGTCCAAAGTCCAAAAAGAGGTCCCCTCCTTCACAAAATGGAAGGGGTATTTATAGAATTTTTTGGAACTTAAGTAGTCACATGTGAGGCACATATCTTCAGGAAAATTTCAGAAATACCCTTTAGTCATCAGAATAATGCCCATATCACTCTGTCCTTCTCGCCACCAATCCAATCTCTCAATTAATTTCCAAAACGAGCCACCTCTACGTGCCTTCTGTCTTGGGACACCTGGAGGCTTATCTCGGGTCTATCATATTTATTTTCAATTTTTTCGTCTTTATTCAATTATTAGGTCATATGAACCCTAATTTGTATATTTAATTCAATTAGGTCATGTGAACCTTAATTTGCAACGGGGCCCACATAGTGTATATGTGAATCCCTATTATGTTCACGGGCCAAATACATAAAAGGATAACTGTTAATGTCATATTAAAACATTTAACTTAAAATGGATCATTGGTATATACTAAGTGAAGAAATCACTTAAATATATATAATAAATTTTCAAGTTTAATTTATGGAATGTACGGGACTATGATAAAAACTGAATTAAACGATTCTGAATGTTTAAACAATATGAATGAGCTGAATGAAGCCAAATACTGAATGAAAAAAATTGTTTAATAATTGACATGTCTGAAATATCTGAATAACAATCTTTTACTATTTTATCCCTGTAAACTATGATGAACAAGTATATAATTCTGTCTAGACGTACTAAAGAAATTAAATACAATATTCATCGTACAACATATAAAAATAAATAGTTAAAATAAATTATCAAACAAAGTATTGAATAATTCAAACAAATTTAAAAATGAATCATTCTACAAATTTTATTTTATCATTTTACGTAAATAAAAATGCATAATAGTAATAAAGAATAATACGTTATCAAAACAATAATTAAATAAAATAAAATAACAATTAAATAAAACAAAACAACAATTAAACAAAACATTAATAATTAAAAAAAAACAAAAACTAAAGATAAAAACTTAACAAAATTTAACCGAAAGATAAATATAAAATCCTATCCTAATAATCCCTCTCCTTTCTCCTTTCCCCTTTCCAGTTGCCCGTTCTTGTTCCTACCCCCATCCCTCGTCCCTCGTCCCTCATCTTCGTCTCTTAATCATCCCGTACTTTTTCATTGTTAACAGAGATATTAAAAATAAAAAATGAAAGTTTCAGATCAAGAGAACCCATTTTCTTCTTCTTCCCTTTTTTTTTCTTCATAATCTGGATATTGCTAATTGTTGGATGAGAGGAGGGGTTGATATTTTTTTCTTTTTGTAATTTAGTAATGGTATAACTATAGATCTGGGTTGTTATTTTGGATATATTAATGTTTTTTATCGGATTTAGTGGACTTTGCGGCCAGCATCGATTGTTAAGCATAGTGATATAATGTTTTTGGCTCTAAGGTGGTAGGATTTTGAAGATGAGTGGTGGAGAATGCTTTTCGATGATGGTGAATCTACTAGGGGTTTGAAGATGGAGGTCGGTTTGCTTGCATATATTGGGTGTGCCATGGCAGATGATCGAGATGCAGATGGATGACTATTTGAGTAAAAAAAATGATACTCAAACCTATTCAACCGTTTCAACCATTTTTTTTAAAGAATCGGCCAGTTCTATTAAGCCCCATTAAGATTTCAAAACTTGTAAACAAACAGTCTTAATAACTTATTCGTTAAGATCTTGGCTCATTCAGACTCATTCAGTCCTAAACAAACAACTCGTAAGCTATTAATCTCAACCTACTGAATAAAAATATTGAGAATGGTTGCATTTAACATTTTTCTTCCTGTTCATTCACTAAATTAAATAATGTCATCGGTTGTATAGTAAGATGGATTTGGTCCTCTACATAGAAGAATAGGGGGTTAAAAGACACAAAATTGATAACTTTATTTAAACTTGAGAACAACAGGGAAGGTACCCCCCCCCCCCCCCCCCTCTCTCAAAAAAAAAAAAAAAACAATTCCCCAACCCCTGCCTCGCTAAAACCCGATCCCCTAATTAAGACATGAAGACGTGACCTTGATCAGACAAATCCCATATAAATATGATAATGCCATATAGACATGACCTAGTTATCAAAAGACTAAAACACATCAGTATAGTAGTAGTACATTACAAATTTCACCACTCAATATTCTCACCAATTAAGCACTTCCTACTCTCTCATTAATAATAAACAAATTATTTTAAGATTTTATTTTTGTACGTTGTACATGGGCTGGGTGGAAATAGCATCACTAAAATCAGTACTTGAAATATATTTTCTGTGGCAAAATATAAGATAGATGTTGACTTTATCATGTTAACTTGAGAGATTTTTAAATTCAAAATTTATATTTATTTATAATTAAGTTTATACAATATAATTGCAAACATTGTAAGAGTTATTTAAAAATTCTATTAATTATAATATTTATTATTTTCAAAAATTAAATGAATTATTTTACATTTGAAATTAAAAATATTAAATTTAAAAATTAAAATTAATCTTAAATTTGAAAGGGAGAGTACCATAAGAATGGACCATGCGTAATATACAAGATTAATTAGGAAGTACTTATCTACATTTCAAGGCATGATAATGGTGCTTACTTTTAGTTTTGATTTGTTTTATGCTTTAGTGCATGCATCTGTTAGGTATTTAATTCTTGTAATGCCACTCTGCTGATAAAAATAAATAAATAATCATGCATTATATTTCCATTAAGAGCAAAATACAAGAGACAGATAGTACTCCCTCCTCTCTTAGGAAGAAAGAGTACAGTACAGCGTGTTCATATCATAAAATGAGGAATTAATTAATGATAGATTGTTGTGGTGATATTTAATAAGAGGGTGGTGGAGCATTATCAAGCTAATAATTAATTACTCGGACAATTAAAATAATTTCCATGGCATTATTTATTGAATGTCTGGATAAGATATTAGTATATGCTTAAAACGTCCTTCTTTAGCTAAAACAAAAGATTCTTGAACGAACTTAATTGCTTTTGTTCCCGACCCTACTTCCTATTTATTATTTCTTTTAGAGATAAAGAATCTGCTACAAATTAATATATATATATATATATATATATATATATATATATATATATATATATATATATATATATAATCTTTGACTCTTTGAGGGTATATAATATAATTCAATGGCAATTAAGAGCCATTTGTACGAGGCGACTAGGTTGGAAAAGTAGATTATTCTTTAGTGTTGATGGTCTTTGATGCGGTATTAGCTAGGTAATATGGTTAAAAAGAGACCGAATCTAATTTGTCTTTATTTTAATCTTTCTAATTCTTAATTCTTCCGAATCTCTTCTGAAATTTGGATAAAAGAAAAGAGGGTCACGTACCACCAAAGAACATTAATGTTGTGCTATTATATATATATATATATATATATATATATATATATATATATATACACACACACACGGTCAGGATCAAGAGCATTCTCCTTAAATAGTATTCCTCCTTAAATAGCATTCTTTTATTAAAACTACGTCGTTTTAATAAAAGAATGTTATTTAAAAAGAATACTCTTGATCCTTACCGTGTGTATATATTTATATCATTAAATATAATGAATTTTAGTGACTCTATAAAAAATAATTCTGTACATGCAGTACCAACTGTGCATGCAGATGCAGAGAAAGAAAAACTGGTACAAAAATAGTCATTGTCGATTAATTGATGCTATATATCATGGCACATGCAGCTCCATCATTTGTATATGTTGAATCTAGGTACGTACTGTCATTAACGGATTCGGATCCTCAACGATGATTTTTCTGTGAAAATCTTATAAGAGTTTTGTTTTGCGGTTGATAACTTATTAAAAAAGAAATTCAATGATTCATAACTCTTTTTTTATCTATATATAAAATTGAAAGCTACCAAATGTTTTACTAAACAAACGAAGTAAAATAAAAAGAGTATATTTAAAATAGTATTTGAGTAAATAATAATAATATTTTCAATGGTGAGAGTAAACTCAGATAAATACAAATAATTATAATAATAATAAATAATAATATAAATAAACAAACAAAAACAATAATAAACGAAAAATAACTAAAGCCCCATTAAAAATATTAACGATAATTATAACCGATATATTTATTCATTTTTTTGAGCCAAGTTTGTAGTTATCTTAATATTAATAGCAAGCTAAGTTATTAAATATAAAAAAAATCATATACAGAATAATTAATAAATTTAAAATAATTATATGTAAAAATAAACGGCCTTTGGTGGCTTCTAATTTTTTATCCACTTGTAAAAAAAATTCCCATCAAAACGACGTCGTTTTGATATACACAAAAAAGAGAGTTGTAAGCCATTAGATTTTCTTTTTAATGTGATATCAATTCCACAACAAAATACTCACAAAGTCCTCATAGAAAAATCCTCGTAAAGGATCCGGATTCAAAAGATTAATATTTAGTCTGTAGATTAATCTTTATTATAGGTAGGTAGGTGCTAAAACTTGGCGCCGCCATCGCATGATAGCTTGTTAATTTGTTATCCAACGTACAAATATCCATTTTTCGACTGAAATGCACATTGTGGTGCCCCATAATTCAATCGGTGGAGCCGGACGCACATAATTAATTCCACATGCATGCGGATTTTCCTTTTCCTTTTCCTTTTTCTTTTTTTATATACTTAGCTAGGTTTATCAACATATATATTATAAATAAAATACCACTAAAAACGGCAAAAAAAAAGGTTATTTGATTCTTACATTGGCCATAATTTATAAAACTGATGTAAAAAAAGAGAGCATAAGATTTGATTATTCAACTAGAGTTCGACAGATAACAAGTTTGTAACATGAGTGAGTTGGTGGTTGTCCATTTTCAACTTTTCTACGACTGGCCGATATTTGGCAACTGCTAAACAAACCGACCGACCAATGAGACTATTATTCATTACCTGACAATTAAGTTAAAGAAAAATAAAGGTAAATCACAAGGGGGAGGGGGAGGGGGAGGGGGAGGGGGACAAATTAAACACCCCATAAGTGATGTGACATTGTGACTGAGTCAATGAAGACAATGCATTAACTAGATTTTCCTAGTCATCTAAACAAAGATTTTCCACTGTGTTGATATACTACCTCCATCCCATAATAACTGTCGTTTTATAAGGAATTTTTTTTCTAATTTATTTATCGTTTACAACTTTCTAGGAGAATAAATTATTTACTTTTCTATATCACCCTTACTTTCTCTCATTGTCCCAAGAAATTTTTTCTTTGTATTAATAGTTTTCAACTTCCCATAAAGGGGTAGTGATGAAATTTCACACCAATTTTAATTAATAAATAATAGCACTAAATGACTTTCTTAATCCATATGCATCAAGCTAAAGCGACAGTTATTATGGGATGGAGGGAGTATGAACATATGTTTTTTATCGGTGAAGATTGATTAATTTTAAGATAATTATAAAACTACTCAAAGAGTGGAGCATTTAGCCAAAAAAAGAAAAAAGGCAAAAAAAGAGTGGAGCATTTTTAATTATGGAGCGATCAGGCCTGTTGAATTTACAATTTTAAGAATACACCACCTTATCTTCTTATGTGAATTGTGTATGGGCTAGAGCCAATCAACTAAAAAACTTGAATTAAATTTGATTTGCCTTTGTTTCATTTTTAATTAAATAGTTAGCACATTGTAGGAGGTACTCTTTTCATTCTAAATTATAATATCGTTATTGACTTTTAAAAGTTAATTTGTAATATTCTCAAACTTAAAATTGATGAGATTCATTTAAAATTACGAAAGATAAATTTATAATTAGTTACTACTTTGGATAATTAATTACGATATTAATCCCTATATTGATTAAAATTAAATAAATCTATGACAATTTTGACTTTAAAAATGTCTCATATTGACTTTAGAAAGCAATAATGATATTATATTTTGGAATATAAGAAGTATTATATTTTGGTAACATTAATTTAAAAATCAGAAATTGCACAGTACTTGTTAAGAATATAACGAATACAGACAACTAGGAACAAGAATTGACACGGGTAGTCCCTATCCTTAAGGTGTTTATTGCCACTTACCACTAAGGTTTGCCAAAGGCTACTAGCAATATACATCCAGGATATATGTCAAGCCTATATTTGTTCTAAGTGATAGCAACTCACTATATGAACCTCAATTTATGCTGCTCTGTAAAGATGATAAAATGGGAGGAAGATGGAGACTATCCAGTTTCATAACTGATATGTGAATTAAGCATTATTTACAAAGTAAATGATGTAATAATCACATATCAGTTTTAAAATCATTTATATCCCATAATGATTAAACACAAAACTGTTTAAACATTAATGAAGTTTATTAATCTGGTTCAATGTCAAAAAGTAGGCTCGGGCGAGGTTCCTAGCTACGATGTGTACGTGCGAAGTGCAAAGTGCGCCTAAAGCGCCAATGCGACTTTGCGACCCGAACCCGCACCCCGGCCCTCGGGTCGCGGGACGCGGGCGTGTGGTGCTTTGCACCACGTCATTGTGACTAACTCCAAGCCTTTCCTTTAGCAGGGCCGACCCTAAGTTTTTCAGGGCCTAAAGCGACAAAAAAAATTGGGCCATTTGCGAATTGCTATTAAGATATGTATTAAAAAAAATTAAGAACTTTCTCTGAACAAAAGAGCATAAATACGAAAGAATACCAAATATAGTAACAGACTATTTCAATATTTTCAAAGTATCATTCAGATATCACATTATCACTAATTCAAAAAAGTAATCAGTTCAAAGACATAATATCATCAACAGAGGGGTGGATGATATCATAAACAGCTCCTCTTGAATAACACTCGCTTATAATGGGCAAATTATAAATAAAGAAACATAAAATTTTATAGTTCAGGTAATGGAATGTAACCTTACTGAATTTCAAAGAGATCAATCAGGGGGTGCATATCCAAGCTATGACAAGAGTTTACCTTCTTCAAATAGTACTCATGGTAGATAGTGTAAAACTCAAAATTTTCACTTGATTAATAATAGCATAAACAAATCCATAATAGCATAAACAAATTTACTCAATCAGTCATCAAGCTCAATTAAATTAAACAATAATTCTAAATCTCATAAATAAAATAATTAATTTCAAAATCCTAAAAAATAGAATTAATACCTGAAATTAGCTTAAAATTTGTGAGAAGGAATACTTGAATAGTATTTAACACTTAAGCCTTCTGATTTTCTGATCACTCACCAGTTTATTTGCTTTTTATTTTGGGTCCTTTACAATAATATACAAAATTTAATAAGTAATTACACTATTAGTGCATCACCAAAATAATTACAAAAATAATAATCTTCCCATATTTATTTACAATATTAATGTCCTTAATTTAGGAAAACACTCATCCACTCATTCTCTTTCTCTCCTTTACCGCCTCCTCTTTCCCCCCATTTGTTCTTCGCCTTCGCCTTCGCCGTCGCTTTAACACTAGCCTTTCCCATGTACCTTATCTTCTGATAATGTCCTTTTTGGCCCTATTCCATTTATTGGTCGTTCATTTCCACTGGGCCGCTTTAGATTAGTGGCATTCTAGTATAAAAGTCAGAAGGTGCCTCTTTTCAGTAACATATATAGATAGATGTGTTCTAGTTGAACTGTGACGCCCCCAAAAATTAGGTATACATCACCCATCTTGGGTCGTCAGATACATAGTACAGAATACAAATACAACTTACTAATACAACTGTCGTGTACAATACGACAAAACATAAACTGTGAGTTTGAATACAAATATTATCTTCTAGAGAGTATTCATACTCAAAAGGAGTCCTTATTACATTTATTAACACACCATTACATAGAATAGTGAGGACTACTAACTAATACTATCATTCGGACCATCACTCCGTTCCCCGACTTGCCCCAGCTACGTTCTCATTTCCTGAAGAGAACAGTGAAAGAAAGGGTGAGCTCAACTAGCCCAGTAAGAAATATTATGACTAAGATAATGCAGAATAAATTATCATTAGCCTTCAACAATGTTAAACTGATAAAATATAATAGACATCAAGTTTAACTGCAGCGGAACAAGCAATCCATTAAAAGAGTCAAGTAGAAAATAAACTCTACTATCTTTTATGATTTAAAAAGTTTTTCAACACTGTGATCGCTGGGACTCAGCTTAATAAAATAATCCACATCATCGAATCACCCCTGCACTACGGCCAAGGATATTCGTGTATTCATTAATGGTCATGATCATGCCAACAACTGTCCATCAATGCACTACGGGCCAATGAGGACTTTTACCACATCATTTGTAACATTACGGTCATGATTATACCGAATAATCCCTGGTCATAATCATACCAAGTCCATCTATGCACTACAGGCCACAGATGACTTTCAACATTTTATAAACATGAGGATGATGACAATGATATAAGAATTCAATAAAACAAGTTCAAGAATTAATTTATCCAAGAATTAACAACGTCCAAATTGTCAACATGATACTGCTTTGTGGAGTAAAATTCAAGAATGCTTAGAAGAATATTTTCATGGAAAGATACTGGATGAAACGCAATTATCAAGGATATTCCACAAATTTCATGGAGTATAGAAGTCAAAACTTAACCAACTGAGTATAATAAAGAATGGAATAACAAAAGAAATCACCATGCATGCGATAGACCGCACAGACAGGTTATTCCAACAGAATAATAAATAATGGAACCAGGTCCGGCGTAAAACGCACAGACAGGATATTCCGACAAAATAATAATAAAGACGGAACCAGGTCCGGTGTAAAACACACAGACAGGATGTTCCAACAGAATAATAATAAAGACGGAACCAGGTCCGGTGTAAAACACACAGACAGGATGTTCCAACAGAATAATAATAAAGACGGAACCAGGTCCGGTGTAAAACACACAGACAGGATGTTCCAACAGAATAACAGAAGAATGTCACCAAGTATAGGGTAGACCGCGTATACAGGTTATTCCAACAGAATAATAAGAAATGGAATAACAACAGTTCTCTTCATGAATAAGAAAGAATAACACCCCTTACCGTTTTAAAGAAGAGCTGAAATAAGGAAGTAGTTAAGTAGCAGAATACTCTTCTTCTCTCTCTCTATAGTTTCTCTCTATAGTTTCTCTCTCTAGAGTTCAGTGAATTCGTAAGAAATAATGAAGGAATGAGCTGCTATTTATAGAAAAATAGAATGCATAGTAACTAATCCATGAACGGTCCAGATTGATTACTTTAATCTGACGGTCCATATTTAAAGAAAAATCTTTTAAATAAAATATAATATATTCTATTTATAGAATAACTTTAATAAAGTATTCTGTTTTATATAAAAAGATGTTTCTGTTTTATTACGTTAATAATACGAATAAAACAAAACGTCATTATCGCTAAATAATTCATATTATTAACTGACAATAATTGAATCAAACTGAGTGACTTCTCACATAAGCATTAATAATCAATACCGTGTGCTACTATGCAACCACACGTATTACTGTACTTTTACTACCGAGTAGTTCAACAGTAACAATGGTAAAACTTCCGCCGTTATTTTTAATAAAATATTTTTGTCGTTTTCTCAATCCGACAATAATTCCGTTGTGGGGTCCACCAATGATTGTGTCGTTGTACGAATATTCCCTGTTAAAACGAATATTCCCCGACCAATCGAATATTATATAACAACTTGCGTACTTTGTAAAATTTATAAATATTACCCACAACTATAACATTATATCAAATTAACTCCATAATATTCAAAAATGATATTTATAGAAAATTCATCTTTATTTATAAAAGTTGGGGTCTTACAACCTCCCCTTCTTATGAAATTTCGCCCTCGAAATTAGGGTACGTACCTGGTATGTCGAAGAGGTAAGGATACCTTGATTTCATTTCAGATTCTAACTCCCAAGTCATTTCCTCAACATCGTGGTTTCTCCACAAAACTTTGACTTGAGGTATAACCTTGGAGCGTAGAATATGTTCCTTCTTATCCAAGATTTGAACAGGAACTTCTTCATACGTCAAATCCTCCGCTATTTCGTCCGGTTCTAACTCAATAATGTGGTTCGGGTCTTCCACATATTTGCGTAACATGGATATGTGAAAAACGTTATGAACACGAGACATACTTGGCGGTAAAGCGAGTCTATAAGCCACAGTTCCTACTCGATCGAGGATTAAAAATGGACCGATGAATCGAGGATTGAGCTTTCCTCTTTTTTCAAATCTCGTAACTCCTTTCCATGGAGCAACACGTAAGAACACATGATCTCCTATATCAAATTCCACGTCCTTTCGATGAAGATCAGCATAACTCTTTTGTCGATCTTGTGAGGTTTTTATACGTTGTCGGATCGTTTGAATCTTTTCTGTAGTCATACGTACCAACTCCGGTCCCAACAACGTTGCTTCACCCACCTCATCCCAGCATACTGGAGAACGACATTTTCTTCCATACAATGCTTCGAATGGAGCCATGCCAATACTTGCTTGATAACTGTTGTTGTAGGAAAACTCCACCAATGGTAAGAACTTGTCCCAACTTCCCTTGAAGTCAAAGACACAGAGTCTTAATAAATCTTCTAGAGTTTGAATAGTCCTCTCTGATTGTCCGTCCGTCTGAGGATGATATGCCGAACTAAATCGTAAATCTGTGCCCATAGCTTTTTGTAAACTAACCCAAAATCGTGAAGTGAATCTTGGGTCTCGATCAGAAACTATGGATACTGGCATACCATGCAGTCTTACAATCTCGTTTATGTACATACGAGCAAGACGTTCAAGTGTATAAGTTTCTCGTATCGGTAAGAAATGAGCAGACTTGGTCAATCTATCAACAATGACCCAAATCGCATCAATACCTTGAGAAACCCTAGGAAGACCGGTAACGAAATCCATGGTAATGTGCTCCCACTTCCATTCTGGAATTTCAAGTGGTTGCAATGGACCTTTTGGTACTTGATGCTCCGCTTTGACTCGTTGACAAGTTAGACACCTTGAGATAAACAACGCTATCTCTCTCTTCATATTGCTCCACCAAAATGTATGACGAAGATCATGATACATTTTGGTACTTCCAGGATGGATTGCAAACGGTGTGTTGTGCGCCTCCATCATGATTTCATACTTTAAATCAGGGTTGTTAGGAACACAAAGTCTGGAGTTGACTCGAAGTATTCCTTCTTCATCGATTCTTGCTTCCGGCATAGCACCTTCTTGCACTTTCTTCCTCATACGCATCAGCTCCAGGTCTGTAGCTTGAGCAGCTTTAACTTTATCGATTAAAGTCGGTTCTACTCGTATATTCGCCATCATCACATGGGTCCCTGGAGTCTTTAACTCTATCTCCATCCTTTGCAAATCACACAAAATGGGCCTTTGTGTTGACAATATCGCACTCGTACTTGCATATGATCTTCTACTCAATGCGTCAGCTACCACGTTCGCTTTTCCAGGATGGTATTGAATGGTATGATCATAATCTTTCAACAGTTCAAGCCAACGTCGTTGTCGCATGTTGAGTTCCTTTTGAGTGAAGAAATATTTGAGGCTTTTATGATCCGTAAAGATCTCCACCTTCTCCCCATACAAGTAATGCCTCCAAATTTTAAGTGCAAAGACAACAGCTGCCAACTCTAGATCATGAGTAGGATAATTCCTCTCATATTCCTTGAGTTGTCTTGATGCATAGGCTATGACTTTTCCATGTTGCATGAGAACGCATCCCAACCCTTTGCTCGAAGCATCACTGTAGATGACAAATCCCTCCGAGCCAGATGGTATTGTTAGAACAGGTGCTGAAATGAGTCTCCTCTTGAGTTCTTGAAAACTCTGCTCACATTCTTCGCTCCAACCGAACTTTGTATCTTTCCGAGTCAGCTGAGTTAATGGAGTAGCGATTCGAGAAAATCCTTCCACGAATCTCCGATAATAACCAGCTAAACCAAGAAAGCTACGTACTTCGGTCACTGATTTAGGTTGCTCCCAGCTTTGAATAGCTTCAATCTTTGCCGGGTCAACCGATATTCCACGACTTGATACTACGTGCCCAAGGAATGCTACCTCTTCCAGCCAGAACTCGCATTTCTTCAACTTGGCATAAAGTTTGTATTCACGAAGCTTTTGGAGTACCAGCCTCAAGTGTTGCTCATGATCTTCACGGCTTTTGGAATAAATAAGGATGTCATCAATAAAGACGACCACAAAGTGATCCAAATATTCCTTGAATACCCGGTTCATCATATCCATGAAGGCAGCAGGAGCATTAGTCAATCCAAAGGACATGACTAGGAATTCATAATGCCCGTACCGAGTTCTAAAAGCCGTCTTTGGAATATCCTCAGTTCTAACCTTCAGCTGATGATATCCAGAACGAAGATCGATCTTTGAAAAGAATTGTGCTCCTTGCAACTGGTCAAACAGGTCATCAATACGTGGCAATGGGTACCTGTTTTTGATGGTGACATGATTCAACTCCCGATAATCAATACAAAGTCGCATACTTCCATCTTTCTTCTTCACGAATAGCACAGGAGCACCCCAAGGAGAAGTACTAGGACGAATAAAGCCAATGTCTAACAATTCCTGCAGTTGGATCTTTAACTCCTGAAGTTCAATAGGAGCCATTCGATATGGGGCTTTGGAAATGGGTTTTGTACCGGGTTCAAGGTCGATACAAAATTCAATTTCACGCTCTGGGGGTAGGCCAGGAAGTTCTTCAGGGAATACGTCAGGGAATTTATTAACAATAGAAATATCATTCAAAACTGACGTATTTTTGTTTAGATCCGTGACATGAGCTAAGAAAGCTTGACATCCGTTTTTCAATAAACGAATAGCTTTATGGCTTGAGATGACAGCGATTGATTTTAATGGTTTGGTTGCTTGAATTCGCATAATAGGTCGATTAGGAATATGAAAGCTAACAACCTTACGAAAACAATCAATTTTTGCATGATGAGTAGTTAACCAATCAATCCCTAGAATCACGTCAAATGCAAGTATTTTTAATGAAATAAGATCGACAGGTAATGTGTGGGTACCAACTTGAACCAAACAAGACTTATAAACCGTGGATGTAATGAAGGTTTCTCCCAATGGAGTTTCAACAGATAAGTCAAAGTCTAATTTCTCCGGAATCAAATTTAATCGATGAGCGCAAGTAGGAGAAATAAAAGAATGGGTAGAACCGGTATCAAATAAAGTATAGACTTCGTTAGAGTTTATGATAAGCTTACCCGTGATGACCTCATTCGGGTTCCTTGCTTTCTGGGAGGTCACAACAAACGCTCTCCCTTGCACTACCGGTTTTGACTTTTCTGGGACGGCCTTTGGTGTCTCCATCTTGGCTGAACTTGTTTTTGGTAAACGACAAAATCGAGCTAAATGACCTTCTCTTCCACAATTATAACATGCTTTAGACGGCATCGCGCAGTTTGGACTGATGTGCCCCTCCCCTCCGCATTTGAAACATATGATAGGTGGTCGTTCTCCTTCCTTAACAACGGGTGCTGGTGCTGACGTCTTTCCATCATTGTTGAATCTCCTCTTCTTGAAATGACCATTCTTATTGTTTTGGCCCTGATTACCACCGAAGTGGTTACCATTTCTGGCCTGTTGATTCCCTCCACGCTTGTTGTCACCGCTTCGATGACTGCTCTCACTGGTATTATCATTTTGTCGACTGCTCTCTTTTGGTTGCGTTGACTCGTTATCGCGCTCCACTAACTGAGCCCTATTACAACATCTGAATACAAACACAGTTTATGAGAAATAAGATGTTGACGTATCTCAGGTTTCAAACCTCGCAAAAACATTCGCGTCATTCGCTCTTCATTATCCACCAAGTGGGACGCAAACCGGGATAACTCAGCAAATTTAGCCTCATACTGCGACACGGTCATATTATTCTGCTCCAATTTGATGAACTCCACCTCCTTCATGTGACGAACACTTTCGGGAAAGTATTTGTCATTGAACAGCTCTTGGAACTTCTCCCAAGACATCTTCAGTGCGGCAGGTTGAGTACGCTTAATCGATTCCCACCAGTAATCTGCCTCTCCTCGCAACATAAAGGCGGCAAAGGGAACCTTTTGCTCCTCGGAGCATCCCAAGACATCAAATATCTTGGTAATCTGCTTTATCCATGTTTCCGCTATAAGTGGTTTGGCTCTCCCTTAAACTCTGGTGGTCCCAGCTCCTTGAACTGTTTAGCGGTGACCGTCCGAGAGTTTTCAGTGTTTCCACCTATATTTTGGACAGGAGCCGCTCTCGCCTGCTGTTGCATGAACTGCATAAAGTTTCTGAACATTCCATCATTCATCATCTGGTCAGTGTTGTTGTTTGCATGAGGATTGTCACCTTCCTGATGCACATTATCCTGATTATTGATATGTGGTGAATCAACAGTCGCCTGTGCTCCATTGCTATTCTCAACATTCTCAGATGCCATTTTCAGATACTGCCACAAAATAAAAGTTAATTGATATGTCATATATTATCCTTATATTATGACCGACCAATTAAATACCATGCAAATAAACTTAGGTAGGTCATACTAGCGAAGGAATTCCCCGTCTCTCCCCTCCTAGTTCTATTCTCACATCTTAGCCAGGGATCATATCCCTAAGCTCTGATACCAACTGTGACGCCCCCAAAATTAGGTATACATCACCCATCTTGGGTCGTCAGATACATAGTACAGAAAACAAATACAACTTACTAATACAACTGTCGTGTACAATACGACAAAACATAAACTGTGAGTTTGAATACAAATATTATCTTCTAGAGAGTATTCATACTCAAAAGGAGTCCTCATTACATTTATTAACACACCATTACATAGAATAGTGAGGACTACTAACTAATACTATCATTCGGACCATCACTCCGTTCCCCGACTTGCCCCAGCTACGTTCTCATTTCCTGAAGAGAACAGTGAAAGAAAGGGTGAGCTCAACTAGCCCAGTAAGAAATATTATGCCTAAGATAATGCAGAATAAATTATCATTAGCCTTCAACAATGTTAAACTGATAAAATATAATAGACATCAAGTTTAACTGCAGCGGAACAAGCAATCCATTAAAAGAGTCAAGTAGAAAATAAACTCTACTATCTTTTATGATTTAAAAGGTTTTTCAACACTGTGATCGCTGGGACTCAGCTTAATAAAATAATCCACATCATCGAATCACCCCTGCACTACGGCCAAGGATATTCGTGTATTCATTAATGGTCATGATCATGCCAACAACTGTCCATCAATGCACTACGGGCCAATGAGGACTTTTACCACATCATTTGTAACATTACGGTCATGATTATACCGAATAATCCCTGGTCATAATCATACCAAGTCCATCTATGCACTACAGGCCACAGATGACTTTCAACATTTTATAAACATGAGGATGATGACAATGATATAAGAATTCAATAAAACAAGTTCAAGAATTAATTTATCCAAGAATTAACAACGTCCAAATTGTCAACATGATACTGCTTTGTGGAGTAAAATTCAAGAATGCTTAGAAGAATATTTTCATGAAAAGATACTGGATGAAACGCAATTATCAAGGATATTCCACAAATTTCATGGAGTATAGAAGTCAAAACTTAACCAACTGAGTATAATAAAGAATGGAATAACAAAAGAAATCACCATGCATGCGATAGACCGCACAGACAGGTTATTCCAACAGAATAATAAATAATGGAACCAGGTCCGGCGTAAAATGCACAGACAGGATATTCCAACAGAATAATAATAAAGACGGAACCAGGTCCGGTGTAAAACACACAGACAGGATGTTCCAACAGAATAATAATAAAGACGGAACCAGGTCCGGTGTAAAACACACAGACAGGATGTTCCAACAGAATAATAATAAAGACGGAACCAGGTCCGGTGTAAAACACACAGACAGGATGTTCCAACAGAATAATAGAAGAATGTCACCAAGTATAGGGTAGACCGCGTATACAGGTTATTCCAACAGAATAATAAGAAATGGAATAACAACAGTTCTCTTCATGAATAAGAAAGAATAACACCCCTTACCGTTTTAAAGAAGAGCTGAAATAAGGAAGTAGTTAAGTAGCAGAATACTCTTCTTCTCTCTCTCTATAGTTTCTCTCTATAGTTTCTCTCTCTAGAGTTCAGTGAATTCGTAAGAAATAATGAAGGAATGAGCTGCTATTTATAGAAAAATAGAATGCATAGTAACTAATCCATGAACGGTCCAGATTGATTACTTTAATCTGACGGTCCATATTTAAAGAAAAATCTTTTAAATAAAATATAATATATTCTATTTATAGAATAACTTTAATAAAGTATTCTGTTTTATATAAAAAGATGTTTCTGTTTTATTACGTTAATAATACGAATAAAACAAAACGTCATTATCGCTAAATAATTCATATTATTAACTGACAATAATTGAATCAAACTGAGTGACTTCTCACATAAGCATTAATAATCAATACCGTGTGCTACTATGCAACCACACGTATTACTGTACTTTTACTACCGAGTAGTTCAACAGTAACAATGGTAAAACTTCCGCCGTTATTTTTAATAAAATATTTTTATCGTTTTCTCAATCCGACAATAATTCCGTTGTGGGGTCCACCAATGATTGTGTCGTTGTACGAATATTTCCTGTTAAAACGAATATTCCCCGACCAATCGAATATTATATAACAACTTGCGTACTTTGCAAAATTTATAAATATTACCCACAACTATAACATTATATCAAATTAACTCCATAATATTCAAAAATGATATTTATAGAAAATTCATCTTTATTTATAAAAGTTGGGGTCTTACATGAACTGTCTGTCAATTCACTCCCAATGGAGTTGTTAAGATTTTCCTCTGCACTCATTTTAGCTACTAGTTTATTGCTTCAACACCTTCGCTTCTTCTTCTTCTTCTTCTTCTTCGTCCTCCTCTTTCGCCGTCGCCGCCGCTTCAACACCATGAAGTTGTAGATCTGTAGATCTTGAAGATGTAACCACCATGGACGCCGATCTCCTCATCCATTACGGCCACAACTGCCATTATGACGAATGTTGATTTAGTCCAGAAATTAAAAGGAGAAGAAGATAAATTTTAGTGTAGTTGGTAGCCAAACATTTATACAAAGGTAACCATTTTAGTTTTTGTGGGTAACCAAGAGAAATTTCAGTGCTGTTGGTAACCATTTTTGTTTTTGTTGGTTACATTTATATTAAGGTTTGGCTACCAATTGCACTATGAAAAAAAAATCTATAATAGATTTTTTATAATTAAATGGTAACCCAATAAAATTGAATTGGTTACCATTGTATTAAGGTTTGGCTACCAACTGCATTATGGAAAAAAAATCTACAATATATATTTTTTAATTAATTGGTAACCCAATAAAACTGAATTAGTAAATTTGTTAAAAGTTTTGGCTATCAATTGCACTATTAAATAAAAAAAATCTGTAATAGATTTTTTAAAAATAAATTAGTAACCTAATAACACTGAATTGGTCACTTTGGTTTGAATGTTTGGCTACCAACTGTAATATAAAAAAATCGCAATGTCCATACTGTACTACCAATCTTTCTTTTCAGATTCAAGCAAACTTTGTATATACTGTAAATTAAAGCAAAAGAAATAAGGTCCATGAATTTCATTCAAACTTCAGATCTCAAATTCAAACCACCCATTTCATTCAAACTTCAGATCTCAAAATCAAATTCCTCATGTAAAAAGGAATCAACTCAATTACCAGACAATATATGAAAAAATCAAAATCAAAATTTGAGCATTAATTTATCATTATTAATCTCGGCGAATTTCTTGTTAGCCTCCTCATTTCCTTGGTTCTTATCAGGATGATACTTCAATGCGAACTTCCTGTAGGCTCGCTTAATCTGGTCGTCTGAAGCCCCCTTCGAGACTTGAAGAATATCATAGTAACTCTTCGTGCAAGTAATTGTTAAATTTCTTGGATAAATGTATACACGGAACAATAAATTCATTCAAACTTCAGATCTCAAATTCAAACCGCGAGTTCGGCGGAGGGGGATAGAAGGGAGGAGAGAGAAAGTATTAAATTAAAACACTCAACTTAATTAAATGGAAGAGCATGCACTAATTTTGTAAATAAAATTTAAAATATATTAATTATGTAAATATTTTATGAGTGTACTATTATTGTAATAATTTTTAAAAATGTAATAGAAAATGTAATTGTTCCTATTATTTAAGTATCCTATGTAAGTAATGAAAGGAGAAAAATATTTAAAGGGGCCCTAAAAATTTGTGGGCCTAAAGCCCGGGCACCTTGGGCTTTAGCCCAGGACCGGTGCTGTCCTTTAGTACCACTAGTGAATTAAACTATTCCACATATACTTATAAAGTATTAAATAGTTTTATTCCTACTCAATGTGAGACTTAAAGAAAATAATTTTCTTAAACAACAATGAACCTTTTCATGTACTCCACTTTGGATACAATTAAAACATAATATATAATTCCTACTTAAATCATATATTACTCTCTATTAATCTCCTTGTAATAGACTATCAAATGCACTTTTAATTTTATATAAATTCAATCAATTAATGGGTGTAAATTAATCCCCAAATTGATCAAAACCCATGTAAGAAAAGGTGCAATTAACAGTACTGCCTGCAGCCAACTTAGGGTTTGGGGAGTGAGCATAGTAGAGGCTGATCATATATAGCACCACAAATGATCAATCAAGAAGCTAAAAAACTTGTGCAGTGTTACATTCATTTCTCCTAATGTTATTGTTTGCAGGATACTTCACAAAAGTTACAATAAATGTTGTTGTAATCATAAGGCATTTGCAGTAGTCTTTAGTCATGAACAGTCCGTTAGTTACCTACAATTAGTTAGTAGGGATATTTTATTTTATTTGACCGGTAAAAAGAAGTTAATTAGTATGTATATATATATATATATATATATATATATATATATATATATATATATATATATATATTTGTGTCTGTAAGTAAGGAAACCGTACCTTACTAGGGATAGGGTTTCGTGTTGACTGAGGAGGAGAGAAATCCACAAAGAGTATGGTCTTGATTGAGTGGTTGAAGAGGGGAGAAGAACAGGTAAGCAATTGCTCGAGTAACACGTGGCAGAACTCTTAGAATTCAAGAGCCTTCTTCAAAGTCTTCAGTTCAGAGAGAATCCAAAGTCCCTTCTATTGAAATGAAAGAGGGTATTTATAGAGTTTCTTAAATAATGGTCACGTGCCTTGCACATGTCTGGGTCTTGTGCTTGACATGTGATTTCAGAGAAATTCCAAAAATACCCTTAATTACTTAAGTAATGCCTAAATCATCCTGTCCTTCTAGCTACCAATCCAATTCATCAATCAATTCCCAAAATGAGTCGTCTCCATGAGCCTTCTGCCTCGGGACACGTGGAGACTTCTCCCGGTTCATTTAATTCTTTAAATCGCACGTGAGCCATAATTTTGTACTCGGACTCACATTTGCCCCCTGCAAGTGAATTACGCCTTCGGAGTGACGATCGTGCAAATATATATTTTGAGTCTTTGAATTCTGCTTCAAATTTTCTGAACAATTCGCGGAGCTCGATCGTAGTTGGACCATCCTGGACGGGCGAACCCTAGTAGGGACCGAATCCCAGGGTGGTTAAACCTTAGGAAGTCGAATCTCAATGTGGTCGAATCCCGAGGTGACCGAACCCTAGAGGATTTTTCGTCGTTTGATAATTTTGTTCCTTCTTCTTTTCAAGTGTCCTTAATTTCTCTTTTTTCCGGGTTAAATCTTCTTATTCGAGTTTAGACTTTTTCGAACCGAACATTGTCTAAAGGAGATTGTTTTCAAGGTGACCTTGTTGTTCGGTATTCATAATTTCTCTTTTACCATGGTATGTACTATATTTCGAATGCTTTCCACTTCATTTTTCTGTTTTATAGAATTCTCATATTAAATCGCCCTCATTGTAGGCTAATTTTGACGAACGTTCTGCGAACCCGAAAACCACTAAGGAAATCCCCTTCATTAGCGAGTGGGGAAAAGCTCCCTTCTTTGGGCCTTTTGACGATTTCTGGGAACGAACGAAGAATTTTGATCATGCAACTTTTCATCCACCTGACAAAGGGGGTTTATTTCTATATGCTGCATCTAGCAAAAGTGCGAATAGCTTTCCCTGCTCTTCTCATATTCTCCGCATGTGCATCGAAAAATAAGAGTATCCTTTCAGTCCTGTTCGCTTCCTATCCGACTCATCTAGTCGCCATCAGGGATGGCAACCTTGGACCGACGAGATCCTCGGGAATTCCGATTATGTGAAGTTGTTGGATAAAGCTGGGATTCTGCGTTGTGTTCAACTATGTAGGGATCTTCGTATCCAACAGGACTATGACGCCCTTACTTTATTGATTTCACGTTAGTGCTCTTCTACATGTACATTTGTCACTGCTTGGGGGGAGTTCACCCCTACTCTAGAGGATGTCTATGCCATTTACCAGTAATTCTTTCTTCTGTTTTGTATATTCATCCTCATTTTTCTTGGGTTATGCATTTATTTCGAACTATATCTTGTAGCCTTCCAGCTGCTGCTTCAGCTTCTTGTGGTTCATCTAGCATGTCCCCTAGGGATACCGAATGTGTCGCGTATTTGACAGAAGCTTTCAAGTGGGCTTCTAATTACACCACGAGGTTCCAAGGCAATATAATCCTTTCAGACTTTGAGACCCCTAACCATCCGGAGACTTCCTGGCTATCTTGGGTCCGTTATTTCTTTCGGGATTATAAGCCTGGCCACTGGAATAGTTCTGTTTATAGAGAGTCCGTTCTTGCTCTTCATAAGGAATCTTGTCCTTTTCCTTTAGCTGCTTATCTGGCTATGTGGTTGTCCCACTTTATCTTCCCTGGGTTACCTATGGACGGTCCCTCGACCTGTATGTTTAGCTTAGCGGCTTTGTTGTCTCGGGGTCTGGAGGTTCCTCTTGCTGCTCTCTTTTTGGGGACCTTGTATCGTCGCTTGGATGAAACTGTCCTCGCCATGAGAGAATCTGTCGGAAGGTATCTCTTTTCAGTTTCACTCATTTATTATATATATATATATATATATATATATATATATATTGCTTTTCAATATTTCTTTCATTTATTCAGGTATGACGTGAATTGCTTCATTCCATGTTCCTTTCTTCAGATCTTCCTCTCCGAGCACTTTTGGGACCATTCTACATCTGTGCACTTGTCCCAGAAACGAAGGAAATATCCATCCCCTTTTTTATCACCCAATATTGTTCCCCGCAACGCTCGTTGGATTGATCATAGGATTACTTCATATTTGCAGGTTTATATTGATAATTTTTTCTGTTTCACTGCCAGTCCATACACCATTATTCCAGAGGGAGGTTCTATGCCTCGCTTATATAAGAGGGACTTCCGTTATTTTTCAAATGTCAGGGAATTGACTGGTTCTTCACTTTCTTGGTTCATATTCCTCCGAGCTGCGGAACTTCCCTATCTTGTTGAGGACGATGGTTTTGGCACCGTACTTTACTCTCCTCATAGAGTCATGAGGCAGTTTATATTTGACCAGAATCGACCTTTCGACCGCTCTTGCCAGAGCGATTACAAGAGTGCTCTCGTCAATTTTGTCCCCACATCATCCTCATTTGCATGGGAGTTTCCAAAACCATCTACTACTCCTTATGACCCTCTTTATTTCGTTATACCAGATGATTCTCGGCAAAGGCGATATACTGATTTTGAACGCAGCTACTGGCTCATCAACCTTAAAAAATGGCAGGATGATACTATGATTTGTTCCCCACCAATTTCTCCTCCCGAACGTCTTCAATGGACCAGAATGTTATGTTCTCCTAGAACTAATACTCGTTCGGAGCGTTGGCCAACTAGTAGTCGGCTTCTTGAGCATAAGGCTTTAATGTCTGAGTCTCTTCTTCCTCAGTCAGCAGACCCATACGTTCCTCTCGTACAGGTCCCTACTACTTCCTTGAATCTTCCATCACGGGTTTCATCTCGGATACTTCCTCCAGTTCCTCCCCAAGGAACCTTTGCTGCCGAGGAAATCAAAGTTACTTCTTCTAAAATGAGAGCATCTGCTATTACTTACTCAAAGGTGATGCCCCCTACAGATTCTACCATGGTTCTTGCTAGTCGTTCTGTCACTAGACGAATGCCAAATGGGCAAACACTTATCTTAAAGCCTTTGGCAAAGCGCCCTCTTGATAACGCTAGCTCTAATATGTTGGCAGCTGAGGATCCGGTCAAGAAACAACGCAAAATTTTTGTAAAATTTGTAGCATTTTCTGTAAGACCCCAACTTTTATAAATAAAGATGAATTTTCTATAAATATCATTTTTGAATATTATGGAGTTAATTTGATATAATATTATAGTTGTGGGTAATATTTATAAATTTTGCAAAGTACGCAAGTTGTTATATAATATTCGATTGGTCGGGGAATATTCGTTTTAACAGGGAATATTCGTACAACGACACAATTATTGGTGGACCCCACAACGGAATTATTGTCGGATTAAGAAAACGACAAAAATATTTTATTAAAAATAACGGCGGAAGTTTTACCATTGTTACTGTTGAACTACTCGGTAGTAAAAGTACAGTAATACGTGTGGTTGCATAGTAGCACACGATATTGATTATTAATGCTTATGTGAGAAGTCACTCAGTTTGATTCAATTATTGTCAGTTAATAATATGAATTATTTAGCGATAATGATGTTTTGTTTTATTCGTATTATTAACGTAATAAAACAGAAACATCTTTTTATATAAAACAGAATACTTTATTAAAGTTATTCTATAAATAGAATATATTATATTTTATTTAAAAGATTTTTCTTTAAATATGGACCGTCAGATTAAAGTAATCAATCTGGACCGTTCATAGATTAGTTACTATGCATTCTATTTTTCTATAAATAGCAGCTCATTCCTTCATTATTTCTTACGAATTTACTGAACTCTAGAGAGAGAAACTATAGAGAGAAACTATAGAGAGAGAGAAGAAGAGTATTCTGCTACTTAACTACTTCCTTATTTCAGCTCTTCTTTAAAACGGTAAGGGGTGTTATTCTTTCTTATTCATGAAGAGAACTGTTGTTATTCCATTTCTTATTATTCTGTTGGAATAACCTGTATACGCGGTCTACCCTATACTTGGTGACATTCTTCTATTATTCTGTTGGAACATCCTATCTGTGTGTTTTATACCGGACCTGGTTCCGTTTTTGTTATTATTCTGTTGGAACATCCTGTCTGTGTGTTTTACACCGGACCTGGTTCCGTCTTGTTATTATTCTGTTGGAACATCCTGTCTGTGTGTTTTACACCGGACCTGGTTCCATTATTTATTATTCTGTCGAAATATCCTGTCTGTGCGTTTACGCCGGACCTGGTTCCATTATTTATTATTCTGTTGGAAAAACCTGTTTGTGCTGTCTATCGCATGCATGGTGATTTCTTTTGTTATTCCATTCTTTATTGTACTCAGTTGGTTAAGTTTTGAATTCTATACTCCATAAAATTTGTGGAATATCCTTGATAATTGCGTTTCATCCAGTATCTTTTCATGAAAATATTCTTCTAAGCATTCTTGAATTTTACTCCACAAAGCAGTATCATGTTGAGAATTTGGACGTTATTAATTCTTGGATAAATTAATTCTTGAACTTGTTTTATTGAATTCTTATATCATTGTCATCATCCTCATGTTTATAAAATGTTGAAAGTCATCTGTGGCATGTAGTGCATAGATGGACTTGGTATGATTATGACCAGGGATTATTCGGTATAATCATGACCGTAATGTTACAAATGATGTGGTAAAAGTCCTCATTGGCCCGTAGTGCATTGATGAACAGTTGTTGGCATGATCATGACCATTAATGAATACACGAATATCCTTGGCCGTAGTGCAGGGGTGATTCGATGATGTGGATTATTTTATTAAGCTGAGTCACAGCGATAACAGTGTTGAAAAACCTTTTAAATCATAAAAGATAGTAGAGTTTATTTTCTACTTGACTCTTTTAATGGATTGCTTGTTCCACTGCAGTTAAACTTGATGTCTATTATATTTTATCAGTTTAATATTGTTGAAGGCTAATGATAATTTATTCTGCATTATCTTAGTCATAATATTTCTTACTGGGCTAGTTGAGCTCACCCTTTCTTTCACTGTTCTCTTCAGGAAATGAGAACGTAGCTGGGACAAGTCAGGGAACGGAGTGATGGTTCGAATGATAGTATTAGTTAGTAGTCCTCACTATTCTATGTAATAGTGTGTTAATAAATGTAATGAGGACTCCTTTTGAGTATGAATACTCTCTAGAAGATAATATTTGTATTCAAACTCACAGTTTATGTTTTGTCGTATTGTACACGACAGTTGTATTAGTAAGTTGTATTTGTATTCTGTACTATGTATCTGACGACCCAAGATGGGTGATGTATACCTAATTTTGGGGGAGTCACAGTTGGTATCAGAGCTTAGGGATATGATCCCTGGCTAAGATGTGAGAATAGAACTAGGAAGGGAGAGACGGAGAATTCCTTCGCTAGTATGACCTACCTAAGTTTATTTGCATGGTATTTAATTGGTCGGTCATAATATAAGGATAATATATGATATATCAATTAATTTTTATTTTGTGGCAGTATCTGAAAATGGCATCTGAGAATGTTGAGAATAGCAATGGAGCACAGGCGACTGTTGATTTACCACATATCAATAATTAGGATAATGTGCATCAGGAAGGTGACAATCCTCATGCAAACAACAACACTGACCAGATGATGAATGATGGAATGTTCAGAAACTTTATGCAGTTCATGCAACAGCAGGCGAGAGCGGTTCCTATCCAAAATATAGGTGGAAACACTGAAAACTCTCAGACGGTCACCGCTAAACAGTTCAAGGAGCTGGGACCACCAGAGTTTAAGGGAGAGCCAAAACCACTTATAGCCGAAATATGGATAAAGCAGATTACCAAGATATTTGATGTCTTGGGATGATCCGAGGAGCAAAAGGTTCCCTTTGCCGCCTTTATGTTGCGAGGAGAGGCAGATTACTGGTGGGAATCGATTAAGCGTACTCAACCTGCCGCACTGAAGATGTCTTGGGAGAAGTTCCAAGAGCTGTTCAACGATAAATACTTTCCCGAGAGTATTCGTCACATGAAGGAGGTGGAGTTTATCAAATTGGAGCAGAATAATATGACCGTGTCGCAGTACGAGGCAAAATTTGCGGAGTTATCCCGGTTTGCGTCTCACCTGGTGGATAATGAAAAAAGAATGACGCGGATGTTTTTAAGAGGTTTGAAGCCGAAGATACGTCAACACCTTATTTCTCATAAACTGTGTTTGTATTCAGATGTTGTAAATAGGGCTCAGTTGGTGGAGCGCGATAACGAGACAACGCAACCAAAAGAGAGTAGCCGACAAAATGATAATACCAGTGAAAGCAGTCATCGAAGCGGTGACAACAAGCGTGGAGGGAATCAACAGGCCAGAAATGGTAACCACTTCGGTGGTAATCAGGGCCAAAACAATAAGAATGGGCATTTCAAGAAGAGGAGATTCAACAATGATTGAAAGACGTCAGCACCAGCACCTGTCATTAAGGAAGGAGAACGACCACCTATCATATGTTTCAAATGCGGAGGGGAGGGGCACATCAGTCTAAACTGCGCGATGTCGTCCAAAGCATGTTATAATTGTGGAAGAGAAGGTCATTTAGCCCGATTTTGTCGTTTACCGAAGACAAATTCAGCTAGGATGGAGGCACCAAAGGCCGTCCCAGAAAAGTCAAAACCGGTTGTGCAAGGGAGAGCGTTTGTTGTGAACTCCCAGAGAGCAAGGAACCCAAATGAGGTCATCACGGGTAAGCTTATCATAAACTCTAACGAAGTCTATACTTTATTTGATACCGGTTCTATCCATTCTTTTAATTCTCCTACTTGCGCTCATCGATTAAATTTGATTCCGGAGAAATTAGACTTTGACTTAGCAGTTGAAACTCCATTGGGAGAAACCTTCATTACATCCACGGTTTATAAGTCTTGTTTGGTTCAAGTTGGTACCCACACATTACCTGTCGATCTTATTTCATTAAAAATACTTGCATTTGACGTGATTCTAGGGATTGATTGGTTAACTACTTATCATACAAAAATTGATTATTTTCGTAAGATTGTTAGCTTTCATATTCCTAATCGACCTATTATGCGAATTCAAGCAACCAAACCATTAAAATCAATCGCTGTCATCTCAAGCCATAAAGCTATTCGTTTATTGAAAAACGGATGTCAAGCTTTCTTAGCTCATGTCACGGATCTAAACAAAAATACGTCAGTTTTGAATGATATTTCTATTGTTAATAAATTCCCTAACGTATTCCCTGAAGAACTTGCTGGCCTACCCCCAGAGCGTGAAATTGAATTTTGTATCGACCTTGAACCCGGTACAAAACCCATTTCCAAAGCCCCATATCGAATGGCTCCTATTGAACTTCAGGAGTTAAAGATCCAACTACAAGAATTGTTAGACATTGGCTTTATTCGTCCTAGTACTTCTCCTTGGGGTGCTCCTGTTCTATTCGTGAAGAAGAAGGATGGAAGTATGCGACTTTGTATTGATTATCGGGAGTTGAATCATGTCACCATCAAAAACAGGTACCCATTGCCACGTATTGATGACCTGTTTGACCAGTTGCAAGGAGCACAATTCTTTTCAAAGATCGATCTTCGTTCTGGATATCATCAGCTGAAGGTTAGAACTGAGGATATTCCAACGACGACTTTTAGAACTCGGTATGGGCATTATGAATTCTTTGTTATGTCTTTTGGATTGACTAATGCTCTTGTTGCCTTCATGGATATGATGAACAGGGTATTCAAGGAATATTTGGATCACTTTGTGGTCGTCTTTATCGATGACATCCTTGTTTATTCCAAAAGCCGTGAAGATCATGAGCAACACTTGAGGTTGGTACTCCAAAGCTTCGTGAATACAAACTTTATGCCAAGTTGAAGAAATGCGAGTTCTGGCTGGAAGAGGTAGCATTCCTTGGGCACGTAGTATCAAGTCGTGGAATATCGGTTGACCCGGCAAAGATTGAAGCTATTCAAAGCTGGGAGCAACCTAAATCAGTGACCGAAGTACGTAGCTTTCTTGGTTTGGCTGGTTATTATCGGAGATTCGTGGAAGGATTTTCTCGAATCGCTACTCCATTAACTCAGCTGACTCGGAAAGATACAAAGTTTGGTTGGAGCGAAGAATGTGAGCAGAGTTTTCAAGAACTCAAGAGGAGACTCATTTCAGCACCTGTTCTAACAATACCATCTGGCTCGGAGGGATTTGTCATCTACAGTGATGCTTCGAGCAAAGGGTTGGGATGCGTTCTCATGCAACATGGAAAAGTCATAGCCTATGCATCAAGACAACTCAAGGAATATGAGAGGAATTATCCTACTCATGATCTAGAGTTGGCAGCTGTTGTCTTTGCACTTAAAATTTGGAGGCATTACTTGTATGGGGAGAAGGTGGAGATCTTTACGGATCATAAAAGCCTCAAATATTTCTTCACTCAAAAGGAACTCAACATGCGACAACGACGTTGGCTTGAACTGTTGAAAGATTATGATCATACCATTCAATACCATCCTGGAAAAGCGAACGTGGTAGCTGACGCATTGAGTAGAAGATCATATGCTAGTACGAGTGCAATATTGTCAACACAAAGGTCCATTTTGTGTGACTTGCAAAGGATGGAGATAGAGTTAAAGACTCCAGGGACCCATGTGATGATGACGAATATATGAGTAGAACCAACTTTAATCGATAAAGTTAAAGCTGCTCAAGCTACAGACCTGGAGCTGATGCGTATGAGGAAGAAAATGCAAGAAGGTGTTATGCCGGAAGCAAGAATCGATGAAGAAGGAATACTTCGAGTCAACTCCAGACTTTGTGTTCCTAACAACCCTGATTTAAAGTTTGAAATCATGATGGAGGCGCACAACACACCATTTGCAATCCATCCTGGAAGTACCAAAATGTATCATGATCTTCGTCATACATTTTGGTGGAGCAATATAAAGAGAGAGATAGCGTTGTTTATCTCAAGGTGTCTAAATTGTCAACGAGTCAAAGCGGAGCATCAAGTACCAAAAGGTCCATTGCAACCACTTGAAATTCCAGAATGGAAGTGGGAGCACATTACCATGGATTTCGTTACCGGTCTTCCTAGGGTTTCTCAAGGTATTGATGCGATTTGGGTCATTATTGACAGATTGACCAAGTTTGCTCATTTCTTACCGATACGAGAAACTTATACACTTGAACGTCTTGCTCGTATGTACATAAAAGAGATTGTAAGACTGCATGGTATGCCAGTATCCATAGTTTCTGACCGAGACCCAAGATTCACTTCACGATTTTGGGTTAGTTTACAAAAAGCTATGGGCACGGATTTACGATTTAGTTCAGCATATCATCCTCAGACGGACGGACAATCAGAGAGGACTATTCAAACTCTTGAAGATCTATTAAGACTCTGTGTCTTTGTGTGACGCCCCCAAAATAGGTCCAATCCATCCAACCCATCCTGAGTCGCCAAATACATGGTACAGAAAATAACTACAACTTTATTATTACAATTGTCGTGTAAAATACGACAACATATACTGTGAGTTTAAATACAAATATTGTCAATATCCACACTCAAATAAGTTCTCATTATAATTATTCAAACACTATTTTACAGAAATAGTGAGGACTGCTAAAACATCTTTCTAGAACCATCACTCCATACCCCGACTAGATCCTGCTATGTTCTCACCTCCTGAGAAGAAAAATGGAACAAAAAGGAAAAGGGTGAGCTCAACTAGCCCAGTAAAGAATATTATGACTAAGATAATATACAACAAATTATCATTAGTATTCAACAGGAAAAAATCCGATAGAATATAATCGACAACAAGTTTTAGATCAACAACTGCAGCGGAAACAACAAACTATTAGAAGAGTCAAGTAGAGAATGAATTCTACTATCTTCTAAGATTTAAAAGTCCATCATCAATATTTTATCCCTGTAACATCAATTAATAATCATCTTTATCCACATATTCATCTTTGCACTACAGGCCAAAGATATTCATTTGTATCACCTGTCAGTCATGTTCATCTCAACACCTATTCATCTTTGCGCTACAGGCCAAAGATATTCATCAAGTAATCATACATCTTTGCACTACAGGCCAAAGATATTTAGTAATATCATCATTTAGGATTGAGGATGATGAAAAATATCTTAAAGAGAACGAATCCAGTGAGACAGAAGGACAAATAGTAGGGATTCGTATAACAGTTTATCCAAGATCAATAATACTTCATAATAATCAATTGTGAAGCAGAATTCAAAAATAAAGATTAAAACATGGATACAATCAAAGATAGTAACCATAATAGACATCTTGGACAAAAAGGAAAAATTTTATTTTTCGGTGAATAGTGCCGTATTCGTGAATAGTGCCGTATACGTGAATAATAACATATACGTGAATAGTAACCCCGACACAAAAAGTTCTAAATTTGATAAAAACTCATGTTAATATTTTAGCATAATGATATTGAAGAAAATAATATCATTTAAGAAGAAAATAATACCCCTTACCTCAAAATATCAGTACTTCTGGTCGGAATACCGGTATAAGGCTGAAAGAAACTTACTCTGATGAATAGAAACTCTCAAAGTATCTAAATACTCACAAAATACACTCAATAATCTAGAGAGAGAAAGAGAGAAAACTTGTTTCTGGTGTGATTTTTAATTCTAACTTAGCCCTCTATTTATAGGAAAATGTTAGCACGCCAAAGCAGACTTAACCTGCAACCTGATGGCTTTACCTGCTACTATTCCCACCCACCACATTTGAATAAAAATCTCAGCACATTTCTTCACCAACCAAGAGTGGGGCCCACCAATTCTAGAATTTTCCACCAAAATGATTAACTCCGAAAATTCAACAATTTCTAAACCAGTTATCTCGTAAAATTCATAATAAATCATACGTTCATTTTTAACGGTTCAAAATTTGTGGACATATACTCAACTTATATATGTATAACATCCAAAATTACCACGATCCAACGGTCGGATTAAAAATTATAACCCCCGCAAAATATCTCAAAAATCCTGATTTTTAATACCTCCATTCCGACAAAAATACTGATAAAAACCTCAACATTATCTCCTTCATTTTTAACCACAAAAATATATCCCTCATTTATATCCACATAAAATAAATATTTCCTTATCATATGAATCAATAATTAATTATTCACAAATAATATTACAGAATCACATTTATGACAACCAGGCCGTTCCCAGGAAAGAGGGGGCTTTCCAATAAGGATTTCTCCTTACTGACGCGCAATTAGATGACCAAACCTCTCTTTAGACAGAACTTTCTAGACATTGCCAATAATGTTATCTAATAATAATATTCAAATAATATGAATTATTGATCTGATAAAGGAAAATACTGTGCAGCAACAGTTATTGAAACAACAATAATATAAAATATCAACGCATCAATTATTGAATCAATAAAATAAAATATTGAACAATAACTACTGTAACAATTATTGAGTAGTGCCTTCTTACGTAAGAATCAATAATTGGTACAATACCGTGTGCTACTGTATTTTAACCACCGGGTATTTCAACAGTATTAACGGTAACAACTACGCCGTTTATTTATAAACAACTTATACTTGTCGTTTTCTTCATCCAATCGCTTTCCGTTATGGGGCCCACACAAGGCTGCGCCGTTGTACGAATATTTCCCGACAGCAAGAATATTCCACGGCCAAATGAATATTCCCCGACAAAATGAATATTTTATAACCACTTGCTTATTTTGCAAAATTTGCACATTTCACCCATAACCAAACTATTATATCAAATTAACCCCTTATTATTCACAATAATATTTAGAGAAAATTTAATTTTATTCATTAATAAGCTAGGGTCTTACAACTTTCTTCAGTACCATTAGTACATATCATCAACCATCATATCATTAAGAGGGTCTCATAAAGAATATAAATGGTAACAATGTAACCAAGAGGACAACAGATTAAAGATGAGAAGATGACTTTCCACAAGTTCAAATAATCATTTTTGAGCAATCAAAATGTTTGAACTCCACCCAAAAAATGAACAGCAAGATCATGATCACAGACGTGATATGTTATGTACAAACAGAACTTGATTTGATCCCATATAATATGTTAGTTAGACTGTTAAACTTAAAGAAGCTAGTACAGATTCTGGTGTCATTCAGGCCTTTACCTCTTTCTCCAGCTACATGATAAAAATTATACATATATTGTTACTGCATTTTCATGCACATGCTTTGTTGCCTATTTTTTAAAATTAAAATTTTTAGTCAATTATTTATTTTAATGACTTTTATATATTTTTTTTTATAGGCGAGGAAAGTTTTGATACAAGTGATCAGAATGTAGATATCTCATAAGGAGCCAAAAAAAATAAGAATTTGACCAACATACAATGAACGTCAAACAATTTATTTTGCTTTACTACAAAGAAGTATTAATGGAAAATTGAAACGAGATACGATAAAGATTGTTGCTTCAATATTTGGAGTATCGATTTGAACTATTCAACGCATTTGGAAGCAGTCAAAGAATAATTCAAACAATGGAGTGATTGATGTATCTCATAGAAGGACAAAAAATTGTGGTCACAAAAGAGTTCAACTTGATTTTCAACGAATTCAAGAAATTCCTTTGTCTCGCCGTACATCTCTTGATTCTCTATCATGTGCTTTGAATATTGGTAAAACAACGTTGTTCAGAAATCTCAAGTTAGGTAACATTAGACGTCACTCAAATGCTATCAAACCATTTTTGAAGGAAGAGAACAAGAGAACCAAATTGCAGTTTTGTATATCAATGCTCGAGAGAAATACATTACCACATGATCCAACATTTGTTGACATGTATAACGTCGTTCATATTGATGAGAAATGGTTTTACATGACAAAAAAATCAGAGACTTATTATCTTCTTCCTGATGAAAAAGATCAGAGACTTTATTATTACAATTGTCGTGTAAAATACGACAACATATACTGTGAGTTTAAATACAAATATTGTCTTCTAGACAATATCCACACTCAAATAAGTCCTCATTATAATTATTCAAACACTATTTTACAGAAATAGTGAGGACTGCTAAAACATCTTTCTAGAACCATCACTCCATACCCCGACTAGATCCTGCTATGTTCTCACCTCCTGAGAAGAAAAATGGAACAAAAAGGAAAAGGGTGAGCTTAACTAGCCCAGTAAAGAATATTATGACTAAGATAATATACAACAAATTATCATTAGTATTCAACAGGGAAAAATCTGATAGAATATAATCGACAACAAGTTTTAGATCAACAACTGCAGCGGAAACAGCAAACCATTAGAAGAGTCAAGTAGAGAAAGAATTCTACTATCTTCTAAGATTTAAAAGTCCATCATCAATATTTTATCCCTGTAACATCAATTAATAATCATCTTTATCCAAATATTCATCTTTGCACTACAGGCCAAAGATATTCATTTGTATCACCTGTCAATCATGTTCATCTCAACACCTGTTCATCTTTGCACTACAGGCCAAAGATATTCATCAAGTAATCATACATCTTTGCACTACAGGCCAAAGATATTCAGTAATATCATCATTTAGGACTGAGGATGATGAAAAATATTTAAAGAGAACGAATCCAGTGAGACAAAGGATAAATAGTAAGGATTCGTATAACAGTTATTCCATGATCAAAAATACCTCATAATAATCAAATGTGAGCAAAATTCAAAATGATCAAAACATGGATACAATCAAAGATAGTAACCATAATAGACATTTGGACGAAAAGAAGAAAATTTTATTTTTCGGTGAATAGTAACTCGTGAATAGTAACTCGTGAATAGTAACTCATGAATAGTAACCCCGACACAAAAAGTTCCAAATTTGATAAAAACTTCATATCAATATTTCAGCATAATGATATTGAAGAAAATAATATCATTTAAGAAGAAATAATATCCCTTACCTCAAAATATCAGTACTTCTGGTCGGAATACCGGTATAAGGCTGAAAGAAACTTGCTCTGATGAATAGAAACTCTCAAAGTATCTAAATACTCACAAAATACACTCAATAATCTAGAGAGAGAAAGAGAGAAAACTTGTTTCTGGTGTGATTTTCAATTCTAACTTAGCCCTCTATTTATAGGAAAATTTTAGTAGGTTTGACCTGCAACCTGATGGCTTTACCTGCTACTATTCCCACCCACCACATTTGAAATATAATTCAGCACATTTCTTCACCAACCACAAGTGGGGCCCACCAATTCTAGAATTTTCCATCAAAATGATAAACTCCGAAAATTCAACAATTTCTGAACCAGTCATCTTGTAAAATTCATAATAAATCATACGTTCATTTTTAACGGTTCAAAATTTGTGGGCATATACTCAACTTATATATGTATAACATATCCAAAAATTACCACGATCCAACGGTCGGATTAAAAATTATAACCCCCGCAAAATATCTCAAAAACCCTGATTTTTAATACCTCCATTCCGACAAAAATATGGATAAAAACCTCAACATTAACTCCTTCATTTTTAACCACAAAAATATATCCCTCATTTATATCCACATAAAATAAATATTTCCTTATCATATGAATCAATAATTAATTATTCACAAATAATATTACAGAATCACATTTATGACAACCAGGCCGTTCCCAGGAAAGAGGGGGCTTTCCAATAAGGATTTCTCCTTACTGGCGCGCAATTAGATGACCAAACCTCTCCTTAGACAGAACTTTCTAGACATTGTCAATAATGTTATCTAATAATATTATTCAAATAATATGAATTATTGATCTGATAATGGGAAATACTGTGCAGCAACAATTATTGAAACAACAATAATATAAAATATCAATGCAGCAATTATTGAATCAATAAAATAAAATATTGAACAGTAATTACTGTAACAATTATTGAGTAGTGCCTTCTTACGTACGAATCAATAATTCAATATACTGTGCAATCCGTGTGCTACTGTGCAACCACGCGTTATTACTGTATTTTTAACCACCGGGTATTTCAACAGTATTAACGGTAACAACTACGCCGTTATTAATAAACAACTTATACTTGTCGTTTTCTTCATCCAATCGCTTTCCGTTATGGGGCCCACACAAGGCTGCGCCGTCGTACGAATATTCCCCGACAGCAAGAATATTCCACGACCAAACGAATATTCCCCGACAAAATGAATATTTTATAACCACTTGCTTATTTTGCAAAATTTGCACATTTCACCCATAACCAAAGTATTATATCAAATTAACCCCTTATTATTCACAATAATATTTAGAAAAAATTTGATTTTATTCATTAATAAGTTGGGGTCTTACAACCTCCCCTCCTTATGAAATTTCGTCCTCGAAATTGACGTACGTACCTGATGTTTCAAAAAGGTGAGGATACCTCGCTTTCATTTCTGATTCCAACTCCCAGGTCATTTCTTCAATAGCATGGTTTCTCCACAAAACCTTAACTTGTGGTATAACCTTCGTGCGTAGGACATGCTCTTTCCTATCCAAGATCTTAACAGGTACCTCCTCGTACGTTAAATCTTCAGCTATCTCGTCTGGTTCTAACTCAATAATGTGGTTCGGGTCTTTAACATATTTACGAAGCATAGATATGTGAAAAACATTATGAACACGAGACATGCTTGGAGGTAATGCGAGTCTATATGCCACATTTCCTATTCGCTCAAGAATCTCAAATGGACCAACAAATCTTGGATTGAGCTTTCCTCTCTTCCCAAATCTTGTAACTCCCTTCCATGGTGCAACACGTAACAATACATGATCCCCAATATTAAATTCCACGTCCTTCCGATGAAGATCCGCATAACTCTTTTGTCGATCCTGTGCCGTTTGTATACGTTGTCGAATCGTTTGGATCTTCTCTGTAGTAATGCGTACCAACTCTGGTCCCAACAATGTTGCTTCACCCACCTCGTCCCAGCATACTGGAGAACGACATTTTCTTCCATACAACGCCTCGAATGGAGCCACACCTATGCTCGCCTGATAACTGTTGTTGTAGGAGAATTCCACCAATGGTAGGTACTTATCCCAACTCCCTTTGAGATCTAGGACACAAAGTCTTAATAGATCTTCAAGAGTTTGAATAGTCCTCTCTGATTGTCCGTCCGTTTGAGGATGGTATGCCGAACTGAATCGTAAATCCGTGCCCATAGCTTTCTGCAAGCTAACCCAAAATCGTGAAGTGAATCTTGGGTCACGATCCGAAACTATGGATACTGGCATGCCATGCAATCTCACAATCTCGTTCACGTACATACTAGCAAGACGTTCAAGGGAATAAGTCTCACGTATCGGCAAGAAATGAGCGGACTTGGTTAATCTATCAACAATAACCCAAATCGCATCTATGCCTTGAGAAACCTTGGGAAGACCCGTAACAAAATCCATAGTAATGTGTTCCCACTTCCATTTCGGAATCTCAAGTGGTTGCAATGGACCCTTTGGTACTTGATGCTCCGCTTTTACACGTTGACAAGTTAAACATCTCGAGATAAACTCCGCGATCTCTCTTTTCATATTGCTCCACCAAAATGTATGTCGAAGATCGTGATACATTTTGGTACTCCCAGGATGGATTGCAAACGGTGTGTTGTGTGCCTCCATCATTATTCTATGCTTCAAGTCAAAATCGTTAGGAACACAAAGTCTGGAGTTGACTCGAAGTATTCCTTCTTCATCGATTCTTGCTTCTGGAATAGCACCTTCTTGCACTTTCTTCTTCATACGCATCAGCTCCATGTCCGTAGCTTGAGCAGCTTTAACTTTATCGATTAAAGTCGGTTCTACTCGTATATTTGATATCATCATGTGGGTACTTGGAGCCTTCATCTCTATCTCCATCCTTTGCAAGTCATACAAAATGGGCCTTTGTGTTAACAACATTGCACTCGTACCCGCATATGATCTTCTACTCAATGCGTCAGCTACTACGTTTGCTTTTCCAGGATGGTATTGGATGGTATGATCGTAATCTTTCAACAGCTCAAGCCAACGTCGTTGCCGCATGTTGAGTTCCTTTTGGGTGAAGAAATATTTGAGGCTTTTATGATCTGTATAGATCTCCACTTTCTCCCCATACAGGTAGTGTCTCCAGATCTTCAACGCAAAAACGACTGCTGCCAACTCCAAATCATGAGTAGGATAATTCCTCTCATATTCTTTGAGTTGTCGTGAGGCATAGGCTATGACTTTCCCATGTTGCATGAGAACACATCCTAACCCTTTGCCTGAAGCATCGCTGTAGATAACAAATCCATCCGAACCAGATGGTATTGTCAGAACAGGTGCCGAAATGAGTCTCCTCTTGAGTTCTTGGAAACTCTTCTCGCATTCCTCACTCCATACGAATTTTGTATCTTTCCGAGTCAGCTGAGTTAACGGAGTAGCGATTCGAGAAAATCCTTCCACAAATCTCCGATAATAACCAGCTAAGCCCAGAAAGCTACGTACTTCGGTTACCGACTTCGGTTGCTCCCAACTTTGTATGGCTTCAATCTTCGCCGGGTCGACAGATACTCCATGTTTTGACACCACGTGCCCAAGGAATGCTACTTCCTCAAGCCAGAACTCGCATTTCTTCAGTTTGGCATATAGCTTGTTTTCACGAAGCCTTTGCAATACCAGCTTCAAATGGCGCTCATGATCTTCACGGCTTTTGGAATAGATGAGGATGTCATCAATAAAGACAACAACGAACTGATCCAAATATTCTTTGAATACACGGTTCATCATATCCATGAAAGCAGCAGGAGCATTAGTCAATCCAAAAGACATTACTAAGAATTCATAATGCCCGTACCGAGTTCTGAAGGCAGTCTTTGGAATATCCTCAGTTTTAATCTTCAGCTGATGATATCCAGAACGAAGATCGATCTTTGAAAAGAATTGTGTTCCTTGCAACTGGTCAAACAGGTCATCAATGCGAGGTAGCGGATACCTATTCTTGATAGTGACATGATTCAATTCTCGATAGTCGATACAAAGTCGCATACTCCCGTCTTTCTTCTTTACGAATAAAACAGGAGCACCCCAAGGAGACGTACTAGGACGAATAAAACCGATGTCCAACAACTCCTGTAGTTGGACTTTTAACTCCTGAAGTTCAATAGGAGCCATTCGATATGGAGTTTTAGAAATGGGCTTTGTACCGGGTTCAAGGTCAATAAAGAATTCAACTTCACGTTCTGGGGGTAGACCAGGAAGTTCTTCAGGAAATACATCGGGAAATTCTCTAACAATAGAAATATTATTCAAATCTGACTTGTCTTTGTTCAAATCCATAACATGGGCTAAGAAAGCTTGACATCCGTTTTTCAATAAACGAATAGCTTTGTGGCTTGATATGACAGTGACTGATTTTAGTGGTTTAGTAGTTTGAATTCGTATGACAGGTTGGTTAGGAATATGAAAACTAACAACCTTACGAAAACAATCAATTTTAGCATGATGAGTGGTTAACCAATCAATTCCTAAAATCACATCAAAAGCAAGTATCTTTAAAGAGATAAGATCAACAGGTAATGTGATAGTGCCAACTTGGATCATGCAAGATTTATAAACTGTAGATGTAACGAAGGTTTCACCCAACGGAGTTTTAACAGATAAGTTAAAGTCCAATTTCTCCGGAGTCAAGTTTAAACGTTGAGCACAAGCAGGAGAGATAAAAGAATGGGTAGAACCGGTATCTAGTAAAGTATAAACTTCGCAAGAATTCAAGATTAGCTTACCCGTGATCACCTCGTTTGGGTTTCTCACGTTTTGGCCAGTTACGACAAACGCTCTTCCAGGAACCGCTGATTTCGCCTTATCCGGGACAGCCCTTGGAATCACCACTCCCGCTGAACTTGGTTTTACTATAGTACAATCTCGAGCGATGTGGCCTTCCTTCCCACAGTTGTAACACACCTTGGATTGTTGTGGATAGTTTGGGCTGATATGTCCCTCTTTCCCGCATTTGTAACATCTAACTAGCGGTCGTTCTCCTCCCCTAAAATTTATTATTGGTGCTGGTGCTGCTGCTGATGTCTTCCCGTCATTGTTGAATCTCCTCTTTCTGAAATTTCCACTTGACTCACCTCTCCTATTATCATGGCCACGATGACCACCCGAGTGGTTACCGCCTTTGTTCGTATTTTTCCCTCCTCGTTGGTTATCATCGCTCTGATGATTGCTGTCACCGGTATGACCCTGGTTGTGGTCCCTCGGTTGAGTATACTCATTATCTCTCTCTAATAATTGGGCCTTGTTGACAACGTCTGAATACAGAGAAAATTTATGAGAGATAAGGTATTGACGAATCTCAGGTTTTAAACCTCTCAGAAACATCCGCGTCATTCGTTCCTCATTTTCGACCAAATGAGGTGCAAACCTGGATAACTCTGCAAACTTCGCCTCGTACTGGGACACCGTCATGTTGTTTTGTTCCAGTCTGATAAACTCCACCTCCTTCATATGACGAATACTTTCAGGGAAGTACTTGTCATTAAACAGTTTCTGAAACATTTCCCAGGACATATTGAGTGCGTCAGGCTGGGTACGCTTCACAGACTCCCACCAGTAGTCTGCCTCACCGCGGAATATAAAGGTAGCGAATGGAACCTTCTGCTCCTCCGTGCATCCTAAGACATCGAATATCTTGGTAATTTGCTTGACCCATGTTTTCGCCATGATCGGATCCGGCTTTCCCTTAAATTCTGGTGGTCCCAACTCCTTGAACTGCTTGGCTGTGACAGACCGCGTGTTGTCATTATTTCCACCTGTATTTTGTACACGAGTCTCCCTCGTCTGATTTTGCATGAACTGCAAAAAGCTCCTAAACATTCCATCATTCATCGTTTGCTCGGTAACGTTGTTTACAGGAGGAATATTGCCTTCCTGTTGCACGTTCCCCTGGGTGGTGATCAAAGGTGTCTCCACGGTCTGATTTACTCCATTATTAACGTTCTCAGCTGCCATTCTTAAATACTGCCATAAAACAAGGGTTAATAGTCATGTCATATATTATCCCTATACTCTGACCGACCAAATAAACACCAAATAAACTTAGTCAGGTCATACTAGCGAAGGAATTCTCCGTCTCTCCCCTCCTAGTTCTTGTCTCACATCTCAGCCAGGGATCATATCCCTAAGCTCTGATACCAACTGTGACGCCCCCAAAATAGGTCCAATCCATCCAACCCATTCTGAGTCGCCAAATACATGGTACAGAAAATAACTACAACTTTATTATTACAATTGTCGTGTAAAATACGACAACACATACTGTGAGTTTAAATACAAATATTGTCTTCTAGACAATATCCACACTCAAATAAGTCCTCATTACAATTATTCAAACACTATTTTACAGAAATAGTGAGGACTGCTAAAACATCTTTCTAGAACCATCACTCCATACCCCGACTAGATCCTGCTATGTTCTCACCTCCTGAGAAGAAAAATGGAACAAAAAGGAAAAGGGTGAGCTCAACTAGCCCAGTAAAGAATATTATGACTAAGATAATATACAACAAATTATCATTAGTATTCAACAGGGAAAAATCTGATAGAATATAATCGACAACAAGTTTTAGATCAACAACTGCAGCGGAAACAGCAAACCATTAGAAGAGTCAAGTAGAGAAAGAATTCTACTATCTTCTAAGATTTGAAAGTCCATCATCAATATTTTATCCCTGTAACATCAATTAATAATCATCTTTATCCAAATATTCATCTTTGCACTACAGGCCAAAGATATTCATTTGTATCACCTGTCAATCATGTTCATCTCAACACCTGTTCATCTTTGCACTACAGGCCAAAGATATTCATCAAGTAATCATACATCTTTGTACTACAGGCCAAAGATATTCAGTAATATCATCATTTAGGACTGAGGATGATGAAAAATATTTTAAAGGAAACGAATCCAGTGAAACAAAATAATAAATATTAAGGATTCGTATTTCAGCTATTCCATGTCCAAAAATACCTCATAAATAATCATAATGGAGTAAAATTCAAGAATGATCAAAACATGGATACAATCAAAGCTAGTATCCATAATAGATATTTTGGACGAAAAGAAGAAAATTTTATTTTTCGGTGAATAGTAACTCATGAATAGTAACCCCGACATGAAAAGTTCCAAATTTGATAAAAAGTTCAGATCAATACTTCGGCATAATGATATTGGAGAAAATAATATCATTTAAGAAGAAATAACATCCCTTACCTCAAGATATCAGTACTTCTGGTCGGAATACCGGTATAAGGCTGAAAGAAACTTGCTCTGATGAATAGAAACTCTCAAAGTATCTAAATACTCACAAAATACACTCAATAATCTAGAGAGAGAAAGAGAGAAAACTTGTTTCTGGTGTGATTTTCAATTCTAACTTAGCCCTCTATTTATAGGAAAATTTTAGTAGGTTTGACCTGCAACCTGATGGCTTTACCTGCTACTATTCCCACCCACCACATTTGAAATATAATTCAGCACATTTCTTCACCAACCACAAGTGGGGCCCACCAATTCTAGAATTTTCCATCAAAATGATAAACTCCGAAAATTCAACAATTTCTGAACCAGTCATCTTATAAAATTCATAATAAATCATACGTTCATTTTTAACGGTTCAAAATTTGTGGGCATATACTCAACTTATATATGTATAACATATCCAAAAATTACCACGATCCAACGGTCGGATTAAAAATTATAACCCCCGCAAAATATCTCAAAAACCCTGATTTTTAATACCTCCATTCCGACAAAAATATGGATAAAAACCTCAACATTAACTCCTTCATTTTTAACAAAAAAAATATATCCCTCATTTATATCCACATAAAATAAATATTTCCTTATCATATGAATCAATAATTAATTATTCACAAATAATATTACAGAATCACATTTATGACAACCAGGCCGTTCCCAGGAAAGAGGGGGCTTTCCAATAAGGATTTCTCCTTACTGGCGCGCAATTAGATGACCAAACCTCTCCTTAGACAGAACTTTCTAGACATTGTCAATAATGTTATCTAATAATATTATTCAAATAATATGAATTATTGATCTGATAATGGAAAATACTATGCAGTAATAATTATTGAAACAACAATAATATGAAATATCATTGCAGCAATTATTGAACCAATAAAATAAAATATTGAACAGTAATTACTGTAACAATTATTGAGTAGTGCCTTCTTACGTACGAATCAATAATTCAACTATACTGTGCAATCCGTGTGCTACTGTGCAACCACGCGTTATTACTGTATTTTTAACCACCGGGTATTTCAACAGTGTTAACGGTAACAACTACGTCGTTATTAATAAACAACTTATACTTGTCGTTTTCTTCATCCAATCGCTTTCCGTTATGGGGCCCACACAAGGCTGCGCCGTCGTACGAATATTCCCCGACAGCAAGAATATTCCACGACCAAACGAATATTCCCCGACAAAATGAATATTTTATAACCACTTGCTTATTTTGCAAAATTTGCACATTTCACCCATACCCAAAGTATTATATCAAATTAACCCCTTATTATTCACAATAATATTTAGAGAAAATTTGATTTTATTTATTAATAAGTTGGGGTCTTACACTTTGACTTCAAGGGAAGTTGGGACAAGTTCTTTCCATTGGTGGAGTTTTCCTACAACAACAGTTATCAAGCAAGTATTGGCATGGCTCCATTCGAAGCATTGTATGGAAGAAAATGTCGTTCTCCAGTATACTGGGATGAGGTGGGTGAAGCAACGTTGTTGGGACCGGAGTTGGTACGTATGACTACAGAAAAGATTCAAACGATCCGACAACGTATAAAAACCTCACAAGATCGACAAAAGAGTTATGCTGGTCTTCATCGAAAGGACGTGGAATTTGATGTAGGAGATCATGTGTTCTTACGTGTAGCTCCATGGAAAGGAGTTAAGAGATTTGGAAAGAGAGGAAAGCTCAATCCTCGATTCATCGGTCCATTTTTAATCCTCGATCGAGTAGGAACTGTGGCTTATAGACTCGCTTTACCGCCAAGTATGTCTCGTGTACATAACGTTTTTCACATATCCATGTTACGTAAATATGTGGAAGACCCGAACCACATTATTGAGTTAGAACCGGACGAAATAGCGGAGGATTTGACGTATGAAGAAGTTCCTGTTCAAATCTTGGATAAGAAGGAACATATTCTACGCTCCAAGGTTATACCTCAAGTCAAAGTTTTATGGAGAAACCACGATGTTGAGGAAATGACTTGGGAGTTAGAATCTGAAATGAAATCAAGGTATCTTTATCTCTTCGACATACCAGGTACGTACCCTAATTTCGAGGGCGAAATTTCATAAGAAGGGGAGGTTGTAAGACCCCAACTTTTATAAATAAAGATGAATTTTCTATAAATATCATTTTTGAATATTATGGAGTTAATTTGATATAATGTTATAGTTGTGGGTAATATTTATAAATTTTGTAAAGTACGCAAGTTGTTATATAATATTCGATTGGTCGGGGAATATTCGTTTTAACAGGGAATATTCGTATAACGACACAATCATTGGTGGACCCCACAACAGAATTATTGTCGGATTGAGAAAATGACAAAAATATTTTATTAAAAATAACGGCAGAAGTTTTACCATTGTTACTGTTGAACTACTCGGTAGTAAAAGTACAGTAATATGTGTGGTTGCATAGTAGCACACGGTATTGATTATTAATGCTTATGTGAGAAGTCACTCAATTTGATTCAATTATTGTCAGTTAATAATATGAATTATTTAGCGATAATGACGTTTTGTTTTATTCGTATTATTAACGTAATAAAACAGAAACATCTTTTTATATAAAACAGAATACTTTATTAAAGTTATTCTATAAACAGAATATATTATATTTTATTTAAAAGATTTTTCTTTAAATTTGAACCGTCAGATTAAAGTAATCAATCTGGACCGTTCATAGATTAGTTACTATGCATTCTATTTTTCTATAAATAGCAGCTCATTCCTTCATTATTTCTTACGAATTCACTGAACTCTAGAGAGAGAAACTATAGAGAAAAACTATAGAGAGAGAGAAGACGAGTATTCTGCTACTTAACTACTTCCTTATTTCAGTTCTTCTTTAAAACGGTAAGGGGTGTTATTCTTTCTTATTCATAAAGAGAACTGTTGTTATTCCATTTCTTATTATTCTGTTGGAACAACCTGTATACGCGGTCTACCCTATACTTGGTGACATTCTTCTATTATTCTGTTGGAACATCCTGTCTGTGTGTTTTACACCGTACCTGGTTCCGTTTTTGTTATTATTTTGTTGGAACATCCTGTCTGTGTGTTTTACACCGGACCTGGTTCCGTCTTGTTATTATTCTGTTGGAACATCCTGTCTGTGTGTTTTACACCGGACCTGGTTCCATTATTTATTATTCTGTCGGAATATTCTGTCTGTGCGTTTACACCGGACCTGGTTCCATTATTTATTATTCTGTTGGAATAACCTGTTTGTGCGGTCTATCGCATGCATGGTGATTTCTTTTGTTATTCCATTCTTTATTGTACTCAGTTGGTTAAGTTTTGACTTCTATACTCCATGAAATTTGTGGAATATCCTTGATAATTGCGTTTCATCCAGTATCTTTTCATGAAAATATTCTTCTAAGCATTCTTGAATTTTACTCCACAAAGCAGTATCATGTTGAGAATTTGGACGTTATTAATTCTTGGATAAATTAATTCTTGAACTTGTTTTATTGAATTCTTATATCATTGTCATCATCCTCATGTTTATAAAATGTTGAAAGTCATCTGTGGCATGTAGTGCATAGATGGACTTGGTATGATTATGACCAGGGATTATTCGGTATAATCATGACCGTAATATTACAAATGATGTGGTAAAAGTCATCATTGGCCCGTAGTGCATTGATGAGCAGTTGTTGGCATGATCATGACCATTAATGAATACACGAATATCCTTGGCCGTAGTGCAGGGGTGATTCGATGATGTGGATTATTTTATTAAGCTGAGTCACAGTGATAACAGTGTCGAAAAACCTTTTAAATCATAAAAGATAGTAGAGTTTATTTTCTACTTGACTCTTTTAATGGATTGCTTGTTCCACTGCAGTTAAACTTGATGTCTATTATATTTTATCAGTTTAACATTGTTGAAGGCTAATGATAATTTATTCTGCATTATCTTAGTTATAATATTTCTTACTGGGCTAGTTGAGCTCACCCTTTCTTTCACTGTTCTCTTCAGGAAATGAGAACGTAGCTGGGGCAAGTCGGGGAACGGAGTGATGGTTCGAATGATAGTATTAGTTAGTAGTTCTCACTATTCTATGTAATAGTGTGTTAATAAATGTAATGAGGACTCCTTTTGAGTATGAATACTCTCTAGAAGATAATATTTGTATTCAAACTCACAGTTTATATTTTGTCGTATTGTACACGACAATTGTATTAGTAAGTTATATTTGTATTCTGTACTATGTATCTGACGACCCAAGATGGGTGATGTATACCTAATTTTGGGGGCGTCACATTTTCATTTGTCTTTCAACCATTTATAGAGTTATTTTCGTGTTTCCCTATGTCATTATTTCCTTATTTTTCAGATTGCCGATGCTGATGAAGAAGATGATGATGTTCCTATTGGGTTTCCTGCGGGTGCTGTAAGTGAGACGGTCACGACTTCCACTACTTGTGGGCCTCCTCAGCGTATCACTGTTGCTATCGAATCTTCTTCACCGCATGATGATCGTGTTAGTCTTGATGCTGAGGATTCTTTATCTGATGTGAGTTCGGGTCATGTCGTGGGTTGTACAACTCTCTCTTCACGTCCTCTTATAGCAACTCCTCATGAGAGTCTAGAAGGTACCAATGATGCTCTTATTTTCTCGAGGAGGAATCCGTCTGAGATTATTGCTGATATCCCGCTTTCAGTGGCATCTCACGACTTTTTATCCATCAGTGTGAGTATTTTCTTCAGCTGACATATACATTTTTTTTTCTATAATATACTATGTTTTATCTTTTTTTTTCATTCATTTTGTTTAGGGTGAGAAGAAAGATTTTCCCTTATCTGTCGAGTCGCTTGCTTTATTTGATGCTCTCAATCCGGGTGTTGCCACCTTGCCGTCTAGTGATGACCTTGGTTATCCTCCTACTGACCAAGGCTTGAAGGATTTATCAGCAACACAACAGCCGCCTGTTTCTTCATCATTTGTTAAGGAGTCATCATCTGCACATCAGCCACCTGTTTCCTCATCCTTTGTCCCGAGTGGTTTTATGGTGGCTTCTGAAGTGGCTTCTACTAGAGCTTCCTTCAATCCAAGTGGAGATCTTATTTCTTGGAGAGGTTTTCAGATATCTTCTTCCAACCAGGAAATTCTCGATCGTCTCTTAACTTGGTTTCCGCAAATACTTGACCGTCTAAATATCTGCAAGGCCCCCATCCAGACTTTCTTTTTAAATCGACTTGCTAGCCTTATTCTCGAGTTGCACAGTCTTTCTTTATATTCTTTGCGAGCCGAATATTTAGATAGATTTAACAGTGAGCTTAATGACTTCTCCATTGTTGGCTTTGATATGTTTCCCTTTCGTGCTCGGCTCGATCTTCTTAGTTCCACTTTTCAGATTGTTGCACTACGGTCGGAGGTTACTATGTATCAATGTGAGAATAACTCATTTTCAGAACAACTTTCGGCTCTTGAGAAAACCGTAAACGAACTGGAGACCCAACTTCAGGGTTTGAAGTCAAATATTCAAACTTTTCAGAAGCTAAAAACTGCCAATGTGAAGGCTCGTGATGCTGCCATTGCTAAATTGGAAGCCTTAGCTTTGCCCCCGCTTCAGTTTGATATGTCATGGCCTTTAGATCATGACTTTTTGTAGTTTTTTTTTCTATTCCTGTATCAAAAAACTCATTTACATATATTCCTTTTATCGGAATAAAGTTTCTTTAACCTTATTAATTGTCTTTAATTTGAATTTCTTTTTTAAGACTCAATGTTTAATATTGAGTCTCAAGTTATTCAAATTAATATTCTAACACAATAATTTGAATAATAATAAAAAAGGCAAACATGAATGTGAATAAAACACGTTTTTTTTTCGCAAACCAACACTTGAATCCATACTTTTAAAATCAAAAAAAATATTCGAGTATAAGTGAAAGTTTGACATTTTATTGATAATCATGTTGTTTTTAACGAAAAGCATAACGTTTCAGATTGTCATAATAATAAATCTTGCTTTTATCGGTGAAAGCATAATGTTCGCCACTTTTAGAGATAAAGTGTAACTTTCTTGGATTTAAGGACTTAAACTCAGGTGCCTTAATTACTTTTAAAGTTGAAAGTATAACTTTTCTGTGATAACTATCTCATGTATAATATTTCTTTACCCATTTCAGGTTCAATGGGCCTGAGATAGCATCTGATCCCATACGAGATATTTTACAATATCCACTTTCTGAGATCTCTCGCACCCTATACGGGCCTTCCCATTTGGGGAAAAATTTGGTGGTTGGTGTTCCCCTCATAACTTGATTCGCTGTCTTGAGCACCAAGTCCCCCACCAGAATTTGTCGAGGTACCACTGCAGTATTGTATTATTGTCGCAGTTTTTCATGGTACCGTTCTAATTTTTCTTTAGCTTTATCTCGGAAGTCAGCTAAGGCTTCGAGAGCAGCTGGTCGGTTCTCTTCCTCGACTAAGCTTCAGAGTCTCATCCTTGCCGAAGGGATCTCTATTTCAGCAGGCAAGATAGCTTCTTCACCATATACTAGCGCGTATGGGGTTTCACTCGTAGGCTTTCTTTTTGAAGTTCGATAGGCCCATAGTGCTATTGGTAACTGTTCTGCCCATGTTTTCGAGTGATTATCCAAGATTTTCGAGAGAATCTTGATCAAAGTTTTGTTTGTGGCCTCTGCCTGTCCGTTGCCTTTCGGGTAGTAAGTAGATGATTTGTAATGTTTTACCCTGTATCTATCTATCAGGCTCTTGACGTCCCTATTGATGAAGGGAGTTCCATTGTCTGATAAAATAACATTCGGGATCCCGAAACGACAAATAATATACTCCTTGATGAAATTTGCCACTGCTGGTCCTGTAGCCCTCTTTAAGGGTATTGCTTCTACCCATTTTGTGTACATCTCAGTGGCGGTTAAGATCCAGATGTTACCCTTTGAATTGGGATGAATAGGACCTATAAGATCCATTCTCCATGTATGAAAGGGTCATGGTGTTGCTAAAGTCCGCAAATCCACAGCGGGAGCATGAATCAAGTTTCCATGAATTTGGCAAACGTGACACTTCTTGGCAAACTCTAAGCAATCCCCTTCCATTCTAGGCCAGTAGTAACCATGATAAATCAACTGTTTATACAACTTGGCTCCTCCTTGGTGTTCATCTTTATGCATTTGGTAGACCAAATCCTTGGCATCTCCTAATTCCAAACACCGTAAAGGCTTGCCGTTAAACCCTCTTCTAAACAACTCTCCGTTTAGTAAGAAGAATCGTTGTGCTTTCTTCTTTATCATGACTGCATCCTTCTTTTCGACAGAAAGACTACCACTTTGTAAAAACTCCATATATGGGCTTCGCCAGTCTGCTATGTCATCAATGAAGGCACATTCCTCCTCCCCAGGGCATTCTTGGCATGGAAGACATTGTCGTTGAAGTGCATCAGCTTCTTTCTTCATTTCGGGCCAATAATACCCTTAGCGTTGCAACCTTTGATGCAATCCAATATCTGCCAAACCGCAGTTTTCTTCATGTACTTGATATAAAATCCTATTTGCTTCATCCTTCCCCAAGCATCTTGTCAAAACACCATCTGCTTCTTTATGGTACAATACTCCTTTAATGATCCGGTATTTCTGAAGCTCCGCCAGTGATATATTCCCTTCCTTTGTTTGTAATTGATGAGAGATGGCATGTCTCCAATCTTTTGTCAAATCTTTGGGGAATAATTCCAGCACCGTGGTTGGGAGGATTCTTTTGATTATTTTCACATCCAAGTATTCTCCTTTGACATACACTCTAGATGCTACTGTGGCTAATGCATCAGGTTGTCTATTTTGTACTCTTGGCACGTACTCAATCACTACCTTCTTAAAGGCTTCCATCACTTTTTGTGCTACAGTTCGGTGTGGTGCCAAGATAGGTTCCTATACTGCGAATTAACCTCTTATTTGTTGAACTATCATATTTGAATCTCCCTTAACTTTGAGGCACTTGGCTCCCAATTCTCTAGCCGCTAATAATCCTAATATGAATGCCTCATATTCTGCTTCATTATTCGTGCAAGGGAAATCCAGTTTATATGATAGGGCCACTTCCTTTCCATCCTTAGTAGTTAATACTACACCTGCTCCTCCTTTTCCTTCTGCGGATGACCCGTCAAAGGCCAAGTTCCACCACTCCGAATCTTCATCCACCACGTCAATTTTTTCTACTTCTCCCCCTGGAAGATCCTCTGAAGGAGGTTCATATTCTCCATGCGAAAACTGATCGAGCAGTTCTGCTAATGCTTGACATTTGATTGCCTTCGGTGTTACACACTTGATGTCATATTCTGAAAGGATCATCATCCATCTTACAGGTCTTCCTACCAACGCTGGCCTGGTTAGCAAGTATCTGATCGGGTCAGTTCTCGTTGCAAGTTTCACTTCGTGTGCCAAAAAATAATGACGCATTTTCTGTACGATAAACACCAGTGCCAGACAATGTCTCTCTAATTGTGAATACCTAGTTTCTGGTCCCCTGATTATTCGGCTGATGTAGTATACAGGCTTTTCTTCCCCATCTACCTCTTGTGTGATCAATCCTCCTACAGACTTTGCGGTAGATGTGATATACAGCTGCAATGGTATTCCTCTATGTGGTACTACCATCGTTTTTACCGAGGCCAAAATTTCTTTAACTTTCACGAAGGCTTGTTGTTAGTCCTGCCCCCAGTCCCATTCTGTCTTTCCCTTTAGCAACTTTAAGAAAGGTTTCGTGACTTCTGCTAATACGGGCATGAATCTCCTCATGTAGGAAACTTTCCCTAGAAAGCTCTTTAACTGTTTCTGCGTTTTTAGTGGGGGCATATCTGTAATAGCTTTTGCCTTGTTTGGGTGTACCTCCAAACCTCTGTTGTGCACCAAGAAGCCCAAAAATTTTCCAGCTGTCATCCCAAAGGCGCATTTTTTCGGGTTCATCTTTAACTTATACCTGCGACAACGTTCAAACACCTTTCTTAAATCCTTTACGTGGGTTGTCTCCTTTCTATATTTCACCACTATGTCATCCACATAGTCTTCCACAATGTCATGAAAGATTGCCCTTTGGTAAGTTGCTCCCGCGTTCTTTAACCCAAATGGCATTACTACATAGTAGAAATTCCCAAACGGGGTACGGAAGGCTATCATCTCTGCATCCTCTATGGACATCTTTATCTGATTGTAGCCTACGAACCCATCCATGAATGACATCATCTCATGATTTGCTGTTGCATCTACCAAAGTGTCTATATTGGGTAGTGGATACATGTCCTTTGGGCACGCCTTGTTCAAGTCTCTGAAATCCACGCATATTCGCAACTGCCCATTAGATTTCTTTACAGGTACTATGCTGGATAACCATACTGGATGTTGAATTGGTTTGATGAATCCTACATCTAACGACTTCTTTATCTCTTCTTTTATTTGTGTTTCAACTTCTGGTGCATAGGTGCGAGGCGCTTGCTTCACTGGTTTAGCTTCCTGGCTTAAGTTTAGATTATGCTCTACCAACTCCTTGTCAATCCCGGGCATCTCATTATAGTTCCAAGCAAACACATCTCCATACTCTCGTAGTAGCTTCACCAACTCTTCCTTTTGGTTTGCGTTCAGCTCCTTGTTAATGTAAGTCGGCTTTGGCGTTCCTTCTCCTGTTGCCAGATCAACTTCCTCCAATTCATTTTGTTGAGGTTTTTGCCGGTCCTCGAAACATTCTGGAGCTGGTTCCACCTTCTGCTGCACGATTTCTTCCTTTTCGTTGCTACTGGAGTGGGGGGCCTCTACTGAGCCTTCAAGTTTGGGTGTACCTTTGAGCTCTTCCCCCTTGCACCGTCACAAGCGAAACACTATCTTTCCATTGGGTTTGATTACTCTTTTCCACTTAGTCTTCTGTTCTTCTTTTCTTTTATTTACTTTGTCAGCTTCCGATTGGGCTGTCCGTTTGGCATTGATTATGTTCCGGGCTTCCTCCGAGTCTACTGCCCGCTTCTTCGGGTCTTTTTCTTCTTTCTCTACATCTACTAATACAGGTTTCTTATTTTTGAAATATTCACCTTGTTCTAAGGTTTGCTTCTTTTCCTTTTTCACAGGCACAAACTTGTCCTCCTGTACATCCTCCCAGCTTGCTAGCTTCAGAGAATCAGGCTTGGAAATATGGTTTTCTCCTTCTTCGATGACATCATCGAAGAAAGTTGCTTCAGTGATATGTGCCTCCTCCGACCTAAAAGGGTTCCTTGTTGCTGGTACCTTAACCTCCTTGCCTTTCTAAATTGCCTTCATGCACTGGTGAAAAACTGATGGTACCACCCCATAATCATTCTACCAAGCTCTTCCTAGCAACACATGATATGCTGCTTCAACCTCTGCTACATGGAACATCACAAGTCCTCGGATCTTCCCTACTTGCATATCCACCTTGATGTATCCGAGGGTTCTCGTGCTTTGATTAGCGAACCCCGTGATGTTTGTCTTTTCCTTCACGATCTTTTTCTCTGGCATACCTAAATGTTTAAAGACAGTGTAGGGCATGATGTTTATAGATGCTCCATTATCGATGAACGCTCTCCGCACTTCTATGCCATTAATTATTGATGTCACATATAGTGGTCTATTATGTGGATATCTCACCTCTCTATCAGCCTTAGAGAAAGTGATTTTGTTCTCTTCCTCTTCTACTGTCCTCACAAACCCTTTGCTAACTGCCATGCAAGTCTCTTGTGCTTCGATAGCTTTGATGATTGCCTTGGTCGGTTCTATCCTTGCTTCCTTGGTCAATCCGATCTGATCAAAAAATTTCCTGAACTTAGCTCCGTTCATCAATGCGATCACCTGCAGACTTGGATCAGAATCATCCTCCATCCTTTCTGTGTTCTCCATCATCTCCACCTTTCTTTCCTCTGGTGATTCACTATGAGTAATAGTGTTGCACGTTTCTTTCCCCTTGTGGTTAGGAAGTGGCTTGTCCAGTACGTTGTTTCCTCCTTCCAGTTCGATTTCTCCTGCCGCCAATTTCTCATGGTAGATCCTTCGTAGACTATAACAATCTATAGTGGAATGTCCGACGTACTGGTGGTATACACAGAAGTCTGGTCTCCTCTTTATCTCTTTTGTTACAATAAATCTGGGCCTTGGAGGTTTTACAACTCCATGCTCTACCCATTGCTCATACGAATCCCTAAATGCCTTCTCACTGCACGTAATAGCCCCTGGGATTGGCAATCTGGAAAACTTGTCTCCTGGTTTTCCATGGTTCCTTTCATTCTTTCCACTCTTTTCCCTCTTGCCCCTTTGTGGCTTTTGCTGAGAATCTGCCAAAGCCACAGTAGCAGTTCTTTTGCCCTTCCACGTAACAGTTGCATGGCTTGCGGGCGAAGTCATAATTCCTCCCAAGTCTTATGCAAATGTTGATAGTGTTGCAAAGGAATCACATGCTTTAGTGACCAAGTGGGGCTTAAAGGTATCTAGGGCACCATTGTTGCATATGCTCACTAGATTCTTCTCCTCAATCGGCTCAACACATTTTTGCGCCTGAGCCCTGAATCTGTCTACGTAATCTGACAGCTCCTCATTTGGCTTTTGTTTGAATCTCATTAACTCCACAATGGTCACCTGTTTCTGCATATAAAAAAACTTCTTAAAAAATTATAACTTCAAATCGTCCCAATCTTGGACTGAGCCTTTCTCTAGATTGTAGTACCAACTGAAGGCATTATCTGTCAACATTTTACTGAACTCACGGAGCAAAAGGTTGTGGTTGATTACTTCATCATAACCCAACCACGGAGACATCGATTCTACAAACCTGGCTATATGTTCTCTCGCATTCCCTTTCTCTCCATTGTACTTCGAAAATTGTGGCGAGTGCTCAATATACCCTGTTGGGTAAGGCTGTCTCCGTATATGTGTCGGGTATGGTGGAGTGAAGTCCAATTCTGATGGTCTGGTTGTCTGTCTTCGGAGTTAATTGATTACATCAAGCATATCATCCTTTGTCACATACTGACTTGTCGTATGGACTTTTTGAGGGGTTGTAATATATTGTTGTGCTGGCGGTGTATATGGTAAGGAGATCGGCTGGTGTACACTGGCATCATGCAAAGCTTGCATTCCTTGTACTTGTTGGCTTGTTTGTTAGGTGTGGCTTGGTATAGTCGGTATCTGCACTTGTGAAAATGTTGGGGATGTGGTGGGAATGACGATTGGTTGAGGCTGACTTGTTTGCACTCTGGGTTGTGGTGCATCACCACTGGTTTGGGGCTCTAAATGGATGATTGGAATCGGCTGACTCTCCGTTGCTAGAGGCACATTCTGATTTTCCTTGTTGACATCCACTCCTGCTTGTTCTACCTGCGAACTTCCTGGACAAATAGCTTTGAAGGTTGGAATCTGCATTAACTGCTGACGAAAATTTCCCATCTCTTCTTGTTGCTTCCGCATTTCTGACATCATGGTCATCATCATTCCTTGTCCTTCTCTTGCCTCCTATAAGGCCTTGAGCATCTCCAACTGCACAGCATTCGTGGTTATTTGTTCTCCACTTGCTTCCTCATCTTGTCTTCTTGTGCCTATCTGCCTGACATTGGTTTGTTGTTGATCAGCCATATGTGGTGATGTTGAACTTCCTTCAGAAACGTCTTCTACGAGAGGTTGATCGAGATCCAGATTTGAGCCTTGGAAATGTTGATTTGTTTGCCTCGAAACCGGATCCGGTGAAGTAATGCTAGGTGTCGGTGAAACTCTTCCTATAGTTCTCCCACTTCGAGTCGTGGGCATACCCTTCACGAATTCTACACCTCCCCAGCAGAGTCGCCAAATAAATGTAAGTAAGGAAACCGTACCTTACTAGGGATAGGGTTTCGTGTTGACTGAGGAGGAGAGAAATCCACAAAGAGTATGGTCTTGATTGAGTGGTTGAAGAGGGGAGAAGAACAGGTAAGCAATTGCTCGAGTAACACGTGGCAGAACTCTTAGAATTCAAGAGCCTTCTTCAAAGTCTTCAGTTCAGAGAGAATCCAAAGTCCCTTCTATTGAAATGAAAGGGGGTATTTATAGAGTTTCCTAAATAATGGTCACGTGCCTTGCACATGTCTGGGTCTTGTGCTTGACATGTGATTTCAGATGAAATTCCAAAAATACCCTTAATTACTTAAGTAATGCCTAAATCATCATGTCCTTCTAACCACCAATCCAATCCCTCAATCAATTCCCAAAATGAGTCGTCTCCACGAGCCTTCTGCCTCGGGTGGAGACTTCTCCCGGTTCATTTAATTCTTTAAATCACACGTGAGCCCTAATTTTGTACTCGGACTCACAGTGTCTTTCTTAATTACTTGGAGGAGATAATCGGGCTAGCTAACCTTCTTTTTGGGTGAAAAGATGATTCAACTATAACATGGTAGACAACAATAACACAATTAGGTGAAGAAAGAAATTTAAGCAATTAACAACATACCACTTTTTGGCAAATATATCAATGAATTTTTTGCTGCTGTTCCATAATCATATGAAATTTTAGTCATGATTTGTGAATATATATAATTAATTAGTGTTTAATATTTATTGGTTAAGTTCCTTAAAAATAAATTAAGGTCAGCATGACTAGGCCTGCAATTCCACCGGAGAAAGGGGACATTCTTTTAGGGAGAAGACAACAATCCTACTAGGAAGCTTTGTCTGTTTATTTAAACAAAAAACAAAATCATATGTTCATTCCACTATATCAGGCCTCATCACTTTCTTCGAATTAAGCCCTATAAATAGGAAGAACATAAGCAATTAGTTACCATGCAAAGTCACTACTACAATTTATCTTCTCAGATTACAACTTCTTAATTATATATATATTCCTAATTAAATTAAGAGTGCATGGCTAATTTAACAGCTAAGTGGATACCGCTAGCGCTACTCATTTTCACCATCTTCTTCTCTTTTTTCAAAACATCTGAATCACGCATTCTTCAACATGGTGCTCCAAGTACCATTCAGAAGAATTTTGATAGCCAACTTTTTCTAAGCAAGTTAGGCTTTGATCCCTCAACACTCGAGATGTATCGGAGGAGATCACTAATTGAAGCAGATAGAGTTGCACCAGCAGGACCAAATTCACAGCACAACTCCCAACCATCATCTAACAAATTACCAGCTACAAATGATCTTGAGGATCAAGGTGTGTAGGGCCGGGGCTGGATATATATATATATATATATATATATATATATATATATATATATATATATATATAGCACGTATAATCATGTTTCAGTTTTATTTTTACATGTTTGTCTGTCTGTCTGTCTGAGGCACCTGGCCTTCATGCATGTTTGCAAGGCATTATCGCATTGCCGTGCTTGTACGTAAGCCTATGCTAATAAGTAGAGTAATAAAAATTATGCATGCGGTCTTAATTGTCACCTTTTTTTTCTTTTTTCTTTGTTTTTTATACTTTTCCGCGGTATGTATGTATGTATGATCAGATTTTATGTTTAACTTCTAATTCCACAAATTTTTACTTTATTGTCTGTCTTAATTATTTTTGCAATCAGAGTTTTAGTGATGCAGATATATATAGTTAATTATATGACTGAAAGAAACATTAATTGCTTCGGTTCCCTTGGTTGCTAGTACTTTTTAAAATCCAGTTACTGACTAGAGCTCTTGTTCTTTTATTTATGTTCATTGATCCTTCACAATGTTCTATTCTTACAACTTCCTCATTAATTTTTGTTCTTCTTCTTTTAGAATCTAGATTACGGCCCCATGCCATTCTTGCTCTTTTGAGGAAATTAATGGGGAAATAAAACATAGTAGTACTTTTGTTGACGACGATGATCTATATATATAATTATGACTGCTTTCTTCGTAAAGTTGGTTAAGATCATTCAAAAAAAAAGTAGTGAAGGACGATGAAATTTTGTACATGGTCTGGTGAGGTGATCTCCCTTCAGATCTAATCAATTAATTAAACAGCAAAGAGTGTCACAGTAATAGATTCGTACGACTTTTATCAAAAACACAAATTCTAGAAGAAAAAGTCTAGACAGACAGGTACCCGTGCAAATATTATTTTTGTATATGTATCTAAATTACACATAAAATATTATATTTTATAAAAATTACTGTTGAAATAAATACTATACATTTTTTCAGAATCACATACAAAAAAAAAAAATTACACCGATCCAATTTTCCGCTCTAATATAGCTGCCTGCGTAGAACTACTCATTTTAGAAAGTCGATGTGGGTTGACGTTTTCCATTGTCAGAAAGTCAAGGAAGTTGATGATCGGGAGCCAGAGCGACCAAAACTCCTATAAACAAATGTAAAAAAGAAAAACAAAACAAAAGGTAAATTAATATAAAAGGAACAAATATATTTTAATAATAATTAAGTCGTATATCTATATTTTCAACAAATCTAAAATCAAGGAATAATGTCAAAATGTAGTGTAGTTTTAACATTATTCTTGATAAATATAAATATTTGACATATATATGTTTAGTTAAATAAATTTTCCCTTTTATATTTATTTTGTTTTCCTTCTTCTTTTCCCCCCTATTTTTCAAGTTTCAAATTTACTCTCTTTTTTAACAAGAATTCAATATTCCGTGTATTTTATTAAATATTTAACGGCTGAATCCACATAGTATGTATGTAAGATATGTAAGACCCTAACTTTTATGAATAAATATGAATTTTCTATAAATATTATTTTTGAATATTATGGAATGAATTGGATATAATGTTATAATTGTGGGTAATATTTATAAATTTTGCAAAGTACGCAAGTGGTTATATAATATTCGATTGGTCGGGGAATATTCGTTTTAAGAGGGAATATTCGTACAACGGCACAATCATTGGTGGATCCCACAACGGAATTATTGTCAACAAGCGTGGAGGGAATCAACAGGCCAGAAATAGTAACCACTTCGGTGGTAATCAAGGTCAAAACAATAAGAATGGACATTTCAAGAAAAGGAGATTCAACAATGATGGAAATACGTCAGCACCAGCACCCGTTGTTAAGGAAGAAGAACGACAACCAATCATATGCTTCAAATGCGGAGGGGAGGGACACATCAGTCCAAACTGCGCGATGTCGTCCAAAGCATGTTATAATTGTGGAAGAGAAAGTCACCTAGCCCGATTTTGTCATTCACCGAAGACAAGTTTAGCTAGGATGGAGGCACCAAAGGCCGTCCCAGAAAAGTCAAAGCCGGTAGTGCAAGGGAGAGCGTTTATAGTGACCTCCCAGAAAGCAAGAAACCCGAACGAGGTCATCACGGGTAAGCTTATCATAAACTCTAGCGAAGTCTATACCTTATTTGATACCGGTTCTACCCATTCTTTTATTTCTCTTACTTGCGCTCAACGATTAAATTTGACTCCGGAGAAATTAGACTTTGACTTATCTGTAGAAACTCCGTTGGGAGAAACCTTCATTACATCCACTATTTATAAGTCTTGTTTGGTTCAAATAGGTACCCTCACATTACCTGTCGATCTTATTTCATTAAAAATACTTGCATTTGATGTGATTCTAGAGATTGATTGGTTAACTACTCATCATGCAAAAATTGATTGTTTTCATAAGGTTGTTAGCTTTCATATTCCTAACCAACCTATTATGCGAATTCAAGTAATCAAACCATTAAAATCAATCACTGTCATCTCAAGCCATAAATCTATTCGTTTATTAAAAAATAGATGCCAAGCTTTCTTAGCTCATGTCACGGATCTAAACAAAAATACGTCAGTTTTGAATGATATTTCTATTGTTAATAAATTTCCTGACGCATTCCCTGAAGAACTTCCTGGCCTACCCCCAGATCGTGAAATTGAATTTTGTATTGACCTTGAACCCGGTATAAAACACATTTCCAAAGCCCCATATCGAATGGCTCCTATTGAACTTCAGGAGTTAAAGACCCAACTGCAGGAATTGTTAGACATTGGCTTTATTCGTCCTAGTACTTCTCCTTGGGGTGCTCCTGTTCTATTTGTGAAGAAGAAATATGGGAGTATGCGACTTTGTATTAATTATCTGGAGTTGAATCATGTCACCATCAAAAATAGGTACCCATTGCCACGTATTGATGACCTGTTTGACCAGTTGCAAGGAGCCAAATTCTTTTCAAAGATTGATCTTCGTTCCGGATATCACCAATTAAATATTAGAACCGATGACATTCCAAAGACGGCTTTCAGAACTCGGTACGGGCATTATGAATTCCTAGTTATGTCCTTTGGATTGACTAATGCTCCTACTGCCTTCATGGATATGATGAACTGAGTATTCAAGGAATATTTGGATCACTTTGTGGTCATCTTTATTGATGACATCCTTATTTATTCCAAAAGCCGTGAAGATCATGAGCAACACTTGAGGCTGATACTCCAAAAGATTCGAGAATACAAGCTTTATGCCAAGTTAAAGAAATGCGAGTTCTGGCTTGAGGAAGTGGCATTCCTTGGGCACGTAGTATCAAGTCATGGAATATCTGTTGACCTGACAAAAATTGAATCAATTCAAAGCTGCGAGCAACCAAAATCAGTGACCGAAGTACGTAGCTTTCTCGGTTTAGTTGGTTATTATCGGAGATTCGTGGAAGGATTTTCTCGAATTGCTACTCCATTAACTCAGCTGACTCGAAAAGATACAAAGTTCGGTTGGAGCGAAGAATGTGAGAAGAGTTTTCAAGAACTCAAGAGGAGACTCATTTCAGCACCTGTTCTGACAATACCATCTGGCTCGGAGGGATTTGTCATCTACAGTGATGCTTCGGGCAAAGGGTTGGGATGTGTTCTCATGCAACATGGGAAAGTCATAGCTTATGCCTCAAGACAACTCAAAGAATATGAAAGGAATTATCCTACTCATGATCTAGAGTTGGCAGCTGTTGCCTTCGCACTTAAAATTTGGAGGCATTATTTGTATGTGGAAAAAGTGGATATCTTTACGGATCATAAAAGCCTCAAATATTTCTTCACTCAAAAGGAACTCAACATGCGACAACGACGTTGGCTTGAACTATTGAAAGATTATGATCATACCATCTAATATCATCCTGGAAAAACGAACGTGGTAGCTGACGCATTGAGTAGAAGATCATATGCGGGTACAAGTGAGATATTGTCAACGCAAAGGCCCATTTTATGTGACTTACAAAGGATAGAGATAGAGTTAAAGACTCTAGGGATCCATGTGATGATGGCGAATATACGAGTAGAACCGAGTTTAATTGATAAAGTTAAAGCTGCTCAAGCTACAGACCTGGAGCTGATGCGTATGAGGACGAAAGTACAAGAAGGTGCTATGTCGGAAGCAAGAATCGATGAAGAAGGAATACATTGAGTCAACTCCAGACTTTTTATTCCTAACGACCCTGATTTAAAGTATAAAATTATGATGGAGGTGCACAACACACTATTTGCAATCCATCCTGGGAGTACCAAAATGTATCATGATATTCGTCATACATTTTGGTGGAGAAATATGAAGAGAGGGATAGCGTTATTTATCTCAAGGTGTCTAACTTGTCAACGAGTTAAAGCGGAGCATCAAGTACCAAAAGGTCCATTGCAACCACTTGAAATTCCAGAATGGAAGTGGGAACACATTACCATGGATTTCGTTACTGGTCTTCCCAAGGTTTCTCAAGGTATAGATGCAATTTGGGTCATTGTTGATAGATTGACCAAGTCTGCTCACTTCTTCCTATACGAGAAACTTATACACTTGAACGTCTTGCTCGTATGTACATAAACGAAGTTGTAAGATTGCATGGTATGCCAGTATCCATAGTTTCTGATCGAGACCCAAGATTCACTTAACGATTTTGGGTTAGTTTACAAAAAGTTATGGGCACGAATTTACGATTTAGTTCGGCATATCATCCTCAGACGGACGGACAATCAGAGAGGACTATTCAAACTCTTGAAGATTTACTAAGACTTTGTGTCCTTGACTTCAAGGGAAGTTGGGACAAGTTCTTATCATTAGTAGAGTTTTCCTATAATAACAGCTATCAAGCAAGTATTGGCATGGCTCCATTCGAAGCGTTGTATGGAAGAAAGTGTCGTTCTCCAGTATGTTAGGATGAGGTGGGTAAAGCAACGTTGTTGGGACCGGAGATGGTACGTATGACTACGGAAAAGATTTAAACGATCCGGCAACGTATAAAAACCTCACAAGATCGACAAAAGAGTTATGATGATCTTCATCGAAAGGATGTGGAATTCGATATTAGAGATCATGTGTTGTTACGTGTTGCTCCATGAAAAAGAGTTACGAGATTTAGAAAGAGAGGAAAGCTCAATCCTCGATTCATCGGCCCATTTTTAATCCTCAATCGAGTAGGAACTGTGGCGTATAGACTCGCTTTACCGCCAAGTATGTCTCGTGTTCATAACGTTTTTCACATATCTATGTTACGTAAATATGTGAAAGACCCGAACCATATTATTGAGTTAGAACCGGACAAAATAGCGGAAGATTTGACGTATGAAGAGGTTCCTGTTCAAATCTTGGATAGGAAGGACAATATTCTACGCTCCAAGGTTATACCTCAAGTCAAAGTTTTGTGGAGAAACCACGATGTTGAGGAAATGACCTGGGAGTTAGAATCTGAAATGAAATCAAGGTGTCCTTACCTCTTCGACATACCAGGTACGTACCCTAATTTCGAGGGCGAAATTTTATAAGAAGGGGAGGTTGTAAGACCCCAACTTTTATGAATAAAGATGAATTTTTTATAAATATCATTTTTGAATATTATGGAATGAATTGGATATAATGTTATAATTGTGGGTAATATTTATAAATTTTGTAAAGTACGCAAGTGGTTATATAATATTCGATTGGTCGGGGAATATTCATTTTAACAAGGAATATTCGTACAACGGCACAATTATTAGTGGACCCCACAACAGAATTATTGTCGGATTGAGAAAACGATAAAAAAATACTTTATAAAAATAACGGCGGAAGTTTTACCGTTAACTGTTGAAACACCCGGTGTTAAAAGTATAGTAACACGCGTAGTTGTACAGTAGCACACGGTATTGATTATTGATGCTTACGTGAGAAATCACTCAGTTTTATTCAATTATTGTTACAGTAATTGTTGCATAGTATCTCACGTTATTTGATTCAGTTATTGTCAATATTTTATAATCAATAATTGAGATGACAAAGTTATTAATATTATTATTTACAATATTAACGATGTCTAGAAGTTCTATCAAGGAGAGGTTTGGTCACCTAATTGCGCGCCAATAGGGAGAAATCCTTATTGAAAAGCCCCCTCTTTCCTGGGAACGACCTGGTCGATTAATATTATTAATTATAATATTGATGATAAATGTTGTTAAAAATATTGAGAGAGTTTATATATATAATATTGTGGTGTGTGTGAATAATAAGTATTTTTATATGTTGTATATGGGTGAGTGGGTTGTGGTGGAGAAATTGATGGGTGTTAGTAATGTTGTAATATATATATATATATATATATATATATATATATATATATATATTATATATATATATATATATATATATATATATACTGCTTTGAAAAAATTATCAGAAGAATTGAATTATTGGTTTCACGGGGGAGTACTGTGATTGTTATTATTATTATATATATTATATTTTATTTAAAAGATTTTGCTTTAAATATGGACCGTCAGATTAAAGTAAATCAATCTGGACCGTTCATGAGTTAGTTACTATGCAGTCTATTTTTCTATAAATAGAAGCTCATTCCTTCATTATTTCTTACTAATTCACTGAAACTCTAGAGAGAGAAACTATAGATAGAGTTCTTCTTCTATAATCTTGAGCGTAGTGCAAGTTTTCTTTGAGTATATACTCGCCCTACCAGTCAAAATACTCTTCTTTTACGGTAAGGGGTATTATTTCTTTTGTATTCATGAAGAGAACTTCTGTTATTCCATTATTTATTATTCTGTTGGAATAACCTGTATACGCGGGCTACCCTATACTTGGTGAAATTCTTTTGTTATTCCATTCTTTATTATTCTGTTAGAATATCCTGTCTGTGCGTTTTACGCTGGACCTGGTTCCATTATTTATTATTCTGTCAGAATATCATGTCTGTGCGTTTACGTCGGACCTGGTTCCATTATTTAGTATTCTGTCGGAATATCCTGTCGGTGCATTTACGCATGACCTGGTTCCGTTATTTATTATTCTGTTGGAATAACCTGTCTGTGCGGTTTATCGCATGCCTGGTGATTTCTTTTGTTATTCCATTCTTTATTATACTCAGTTGGTTGAAGTTTTAGCTTTTATACTCCATGAAATTAGTGGAATATCCTTGATATTTGCGCTTCATCCAGTATATTTTCATGAAAATATTCTTCTGAGCATTCTTGAATTTTACTGCACAAAGCAGTATCATGTTGACAATTTAGACGTTATTGGTTCCTGGATTAATTAATTCTTGAACTTGTTTTATTGAATTCTTATATCATTGTCATCATCCTCATGTTTATATTTTGTTGAAAGTCATATGTGGCATGTAGTACATAGATGGACTTGGTATGATTATAACCAGGGTATATTCGGTGTAATCATGACCGTAATGTTACAAATGATGTGGTAAAAGTCCTCATTGGCCCGTAGTGCATTGATAGACAGTTGTTGGCATGATCATGACCATTGATGAATACATGAATATCCTTGGCCCGTAGTGCATGGATTATTTGTGGTTGTGATACTAATGAATATCCTTGCCCGTAGTGCAAGGATGATGCGGATTATTTATTAAGCTGAGTCCTAGCGATAAAAGTGATGAAAAATATTTTAAATCATAAAAGATAGTAGATTTTATTCTCTACTTGACTCTTTTAATGGATTGTTTATTCAGCTGCAGTTAAACTTGATGTGTGTTATATTGTATCAGTTTAACACTGTTGAAGGCTAATGATAATTTATTCTGCATTATCTTAGTCATAATATTTCTTACTGGGCTAGTTGAGCTCACCCTTTCTTTCATTGTTCTCTTCAGGAAATGAGACCGTAGCAGGGACTAGTCGGGGAACGGAGTGACAGTCCAGATGATAGTATTAGTAATCCTCACTATTCTGTTAAATAGTGTGACAATAATGTAATGAGGACTTATTCTGAGAGTGAATATTGTCTAGAAGACTATTTATATTAAAACTCACATGTGACGCCCCCAAAATTAGGTATACATCACCCATCTTGGGTCGCCAGATACATGGTACAGAATTCAAATACAACTTACTAATACAACTGTCGTGTACAATACGACAAAACATAAACTGTGAGTTTGAATACAAATATGCTCTTCTAGAGAGTATCAATACTCAAAAGGAGTCCTCATTACAATTATTATCACACTATTACATAGAATAGTGAGGACTACTAATGCTATCATCTGGTCCATCACTCCGTTTCCCGACTCGTCCCAGCTATATTCTCATTTCCTGAAGAGAACCGTGAAAGAAAGGGTGAGCTCAACTAGCCCAATAAGAAATATTATGACTAAGATAATGCAGAATAAATTATCATTAGTCTTCAACAATGTTAAACTGATAAAATACAATAGACATCAAGTTTAACTGCAGCGGAACCAACAATCCATTAAAAGAGTCAAGTAGAGAATAAAGTCTACTATCTTTTATGATTTAAAAGGTTTTTCATGACTTTTATCGCTGAGACTTAGCTTAAAAAAATAATTCACATCATCGAATCACCCCTGCACTACGGCCAAGGTTATTTTTTTAGTATCACGACCACGAATTATCCATGCACTACGGGCCAAAGATAATCGTGTTTTCATCAACGGTCCTGATCATGCCATAAAACAATTCATCTTTGCACTACGACTAAAGAGAATCCATAGCCATAATCATACCAAAAACTGTCCATCAATGCACTACGGGCCAATGAGAACTTTTTCCACATCAGTTGTAACATTACGGTCATAATTACACCGAATAATCCCTGGTCATAATCATACCAAGTCCATCTATGCACTACAGGCCACAGATGACTTTCAACATAATATAAACATGAGGATGATGACAATGATATAAGAATTCAATAAAACAAGTTCAAGAATTAATTTGTCCAGGAACCAATAACGTCCAAATTGTCAACATGATACTTTTTTGTAGAGTAAAATTCAAGAATGCTCAGAAGAATATTTCCATGAAAAGATACTGGATGAAACGCAAATATCAGGGATATTCTACTAATTTCATGGAGTATAGAAGTCAAAACTTTAACCAACTGAGTATAATAAAGAATGGAATAACAAAAGAAATCACCATGCATGCGGTACTTCGCATAGACAGGTTATTCTAACAGAATAATAATAACGGAACCAGGTCAGGTGAAATTCACACCGACAGGATGTTCCAACAGAATAATAAAGACGGAACCAGATCCGGTGTAAAACATACAGATAGGATATTACAACAGAATAATAATAAAGACGGAACCAGGTCCTGTGTAAAACACACAGACAGGATGTTCCAACAGAATAATAATAAAGACGGAACCAGGTTCGGTGTAAAATACACAGACAGGATGTTCCAACAGAATAATAGAAGAATGTCACCAAGTATAGGGTAGACCGCGTATACAGGTTATTCCAACAGAATAATAAATAATGGAATAACAGAAGTTCTCTTCATGAATACAAAAGAAATAATACCCCTTACAGGTACAACAAATAATATCCCTTACCGTTTTAAAGAAGAACTGAAATAAAGAAGTAGTTAAGTAGCAGAATACTTTTGTTCTTTCTCTCTATAGTTTCTCTCTCTAGAGTTCAGTGAATTCGTAAGAAAATAATGAAGGAATGAGCTTCTATTTATAAGAAAATGGAATGCATAGTAACTAATCCATGAACGGTCCAGATTGATTTACTTTAATCTGACGGTTTATATTTAAAGAAAAATCTTTTAAATAAAATATAATATATTCTATTTATAGAATAACTTTAATAAAGTATTATGTTTTATATAAAAAGATGTTTGTGTTTTATTACGTTAATAATACGAATAAAACAAAACTTCATTATCGCTAAATAATTTATATTATTAATTGACAATAATTGAATCAAACTGAGTGACTTCTCACATAAGCATTAATAATCAATACCGTGTGCTACTATGCAACCACACGTAATACTGTACTTTTACTACCGAGTAGTTCAACAGTATCAACGGTAAAACTTCCGACGTTATTTTTAATAAAATATTTTTTTGTCGTTTTCTCAATCCGACAATAATTTCGTTGTGGGGTCCACCAATAATTGTGTCGTCGTACGAATATTCCCCGACAAAAATAATATTCCCCGACCAATCGAATATAATACAACAACTTGCATACTTTGCAAAATTTATAAATACTACCCACAACTATAACATTATCTCAAATTCACACCATAATATTTAAAAAATATTTCGAAAAAAATAAATCTTTATTCATAAAATCTGGGGTTTCACATCATAGCTCTCTTGTTATATATTAAAGATTGTATTTGTATTCTGTACCATGTATTTAGCGACTCAGAATAGATGATGTATACCTATTTTGGGGGCGTCACAAGATAACTATCACAATAATAATTAAAAGGAGAAAACAAAATAACTACTCATTTCGTTTCTAATTATAAAATAATTTTTAATTTTTAAAAATTAAATTAGGACATTTTTAAACTTAATTCAAATAGAGATGATTCATTAAAAAGGACACTCCTAACGCGGTTGAGGGGCAGTAGACTGACTGAAAGCCTATAGTGAAGGGTCAGTGGTGAGTTGGAAAAGTTTAGATTTTACACATTTTAAAATGAGTGTTTATAAGGGGACAATTTTATAGATTATCCAAACAAATTGTCATCGTTCCCATTTGGTTATAGCGACGGTGAACCGTCGCTATATATTTACAGCGACACTTTTTTGTGAAAATAATAAAAAAGGTTGTGAATTTAACAATTCCCTTCTATATATTATAATATAATGTAATGTAATGTTTTTTTTTGAAATCCCACTTTTTGGGAATTAATACAATATAATTTATATGGGAGAATGTTCAAAAATGCCCCTGACGTTTACCGTGATGTCTATCGAGCACCCTATACTTTTTTTTTGTCCAAAAGTAACCTTAACGTTACACTTTTTGGGTCACCAGTGTCCCTGCCATTAACAGAAGACAAACGGGATTAAAATTGACAGACGTGGCAGACAGAGGCTTAAAAGAAGAAGGTTCAAAAATGTCCCTGACACATGTAAATATGTCATTTAATCAAAACAAAAAATACTAAAATTCAAAATAATAAAAGCATAACATATTTATATCATTTAATCAAAATACTAAAATTCAAATTATTTTGTTAACTAATTAAAACAACTAATTAAATAAAATAAATTGTATAAAATATTTACATCATTTAATCAAAATATTAAAATTCAAAACATAACATATTTACATCAAATACTAATTAAAAAAAATACAAAAATATTAATTAAAAAAATACTAAAATACTAATTAAAAAAATACTAAAAAAATAAAATAATAAAATAATAAAATATTAAAATTCAAATTATTTTGTTAATCAATCAAAACAACAAAAATTCAAATTACATCATTAAAATACTAAAATCATAATACTAAATACTAATTGATATAAAAATTTTAAATTACTAAAATCATAATACTAAATAATATTTTTAAAATTCAAAATACTAAATAACGTTATACAACTAATTGATATAATATTTTTAACGTTAATATTCAAAATACTAAATAACGTTATCAATTTTTTTTAACGCTAATATTTTTAATACTAATAAATGACGTTATCAAAATTAACGTTGAATATTACAAAATTAACGTTAATATTTTTAGTATTTTGAAAATTCAACTAATATTTTTAGTATTTTGATTATTAACGTTAATATTTTTAAAATTCAAAAATTCAAATAATTCAAATAATTCAAAATTTCAAAATAATTAACGTTAATTCAACTAAAATCATCAAAAAATAATTAACGTTAATATTTTTTTACTGAATAACGTTAATTATTTTGAATTAGTTGAATTTTTGAATATTTTTAAAATACAACTAATTACATCATCAAAAAATATTAACGTTTTTTAACATATCAACTAATATTAAAAAATATTTAACGGTTTTTAATATCAAAAAATATTAACTTTTTTAAATATCACAAAATTAACGTTTTTAAAATTTTTTTTAAAATATTTTAATATTTTTATATCATAAAATATTAACGTTTTAATATTAACCTCATATCAAATTTTTTTAATATTTTTAAAATATTAACGTCTTTTAATATCAAAAAAATATTAAAAAATATTAACATTTTTTAATATCAACAAATAGTAACGTTTTTTTAATATTTTTTAATATTAGTTGATATGTTAAAAAACGTTAATATTTTGAGAACGTTAAAATTAGAATTCCAACACTAAATATGCAACTATTTTGATACTAATTGATAACGTTAAAAATCAATTATATATGAACGTTAAAAATTTATAACGTTATTTAGTAATATTCAAAATTAGTATTTTTTTTAATTAGTATTTGATGTAAATATGTTATGTTTTCAATTTTAGTATTTTGATTAAATGATGTAAATATGCTATAAAACTTATTTTATTTAATTAGTTGTTTTGATTAGTTAACAAAATAATTTAAATTTTAGCATTTTGATTAAATGATGTAAATATGTTATGCTTTTTTTATTTTGAATTTTAGTCATTTTTATTTTGATTAAATGACATATTTACATGTGTCATGGGTATTTTTGAACCTTCTCTCTTTAAGCCTCCATGTGTCTGCCACGTCAACCAATTTTAACCCCGTTTATTTTTTGTTAAAGGCAGGGGCACGGGTGACCCAAAAAGTGTAACGTTAAGGGTACTTTTGGATAAAAAAAAAAGTATAGGGTGCTCGGTAGATATCGCAATAAACGTCAGGGGTATTTTTGAACTTTCTCCCTAATTTATATTACTAGTTAGAAGAGATATAAATAAATTTACAAACCAAACAAGCATCATATAAAGGAGGAAATACATTTCACACATAAAAGAAAAAATCAATTCACTTAAGTGAAAATCGAACTTGAAATCTAAAAGTCACAGTTCCTTAGTCTTAACTACGTACTAAGCTAAGAGTATCTGTAAGACCCCGAATTTTATGAAATAAAAGTATTCAATTTTTCTTATAATTACTATTCAGTAAATGGTTAAATTGATAAAAGTTTAAAGTTATGGGTGAAATATGAATTTTTTTCAAAATAAGCAACTGGTTATAAAATAATCATTGTTGTCGGGGAATATTCGTTTGGTCGTGGAATATTCTTTCTGTCGGGGAATATTCGTACGACGGCGCAGCTATTTGTGGGCCCCATAACGGAAAGCGGTCGAATGAAGATAACGACAAAAATTGAGTTTTTATAATTAACGGCGTAGTTGTTACCGTTAACACTGTTGAAATACCCAGTGGTTAAAATACAGTAATACGCGTTATTGCACAGTAGCACACGGTATTGCATAGTATTTTTGAAATTATTGATTCTTACGTAAGAAGGCACTACTCAATAATTGTTACAGTAATTACTGTTCAATATTTTATTTTATTGATTCAATAATTGCTACGTTGAAATTTTGTATTATTGTTGTTCAATAATTGTTGCTGCACAGTATTTTCTATTATCAGATCAATAATTCATATTATTTGAATAATATTATTAGATAACATTATTGACAATGTCTAGAAAGTTCTGTCTAAGGAGAGGTTTGGTCATTTAATTGCGCGCCAGTAAGGAAAATTTCTTATTGGAAAGCCCCCTCTTTCCTGGGAACGGTCTGGTTGTCATAAATGTGATTCTGTAATATTATTTGTGAATAATTAATTATTGATTCATATGATAAGAAAATATTTATTTTATGTGGATATAAATGAGGGATATATTTTTGTGGTTAAAAAATGAAGGAGTTAATGTTGAGATTTTTATCTTTATTTTTATCGGAATGGAGGTATTAAAAATCAGGGTTTTTGAGATATTTTGCGGGGGTTATAATTTTTAATCCGACCGTTGGATCGTGGCAATTTTTGGATATGTTATACATATATAAGTTGAGTATATGCCCACAAATTTTGAACCGTTAAAAATGAACGTATGATTTATTATGAATTTTACGAGATGACTGGTTCAGAAATTGTTGAATTTTCGGAGTTTATCATTTTGGTGGAAAATTCTAGAATTGGTGGGCCCCACTTGTGGTTGGTGAAGAAATGTGCTGAATTATATTTCAAATGTGGTGGGTGGGAATAGTAGCAGGTAAAGCCATCAGGTTGCAGGTCAAACCTACCAAAATTTTCCTATAAATAGAGGGCTAAGTTAGAATTGAAAATCACACCAGAAACATAAGCTTTCTCTCTTTCTCTCTCTATATTATGAAGCATATTTTGTGAGTTTTTAGATACTTGGTGAGTTTCTATTCATCAGTGCAAGTTTCCTTCAGCATCATATCCGATATCCAGTCAGAAGTACTGCTCTTTTGAGGTAAGGGATAGTAAGGGATATTAAGGGATTTTAAGGGTTGTTATGATTTTTAGTTTCGTAATTTTTCTGATCTTCAAAAATTCTGGAAAAATTTGAAATGATATTTTGATGAGTTTTATTGATTGTGTCCAAAAATGGTGATTTTTGGATGTATAGATTGAGAGTTATGAATTTTATGAGAAAAGACTATTTTAAAAGTAACTGCTTATAATTTCTTGTGGTTAACTCCAAAATTGATGAAATTTTTATTGGGAGTACATGTGTATGATAGAAGTATACTCTGTAAATTTCAGAATTTTTGGACAAAAGTACAATTTTTGATAAATATCTAAATATTCGGCTATTTTGGCCATATAAAAAATAGTAAATGACTTTTAAAAATTTTGAGAAAAATATATGTTCACTATGGGACTATATTATGCTAAATCCCAGAAAAAAAAATATTTTTGGAACTGATTTGATATTTTTCATAAAAATGGTCTAGTTATGAGTAAATGAATTAAATATATTTTGTGAAGAAAGAAAATTGGAAAATAGGATTTTATGGCTTGAGAATCCTATATGAGGTATATGCAGATTTTTGATGAGGGTTTTGGTTATTGATGATGAAATTGTAAGAGTTGGCATTTTATGATGATTAAATGCATTAATTAGTAAAGTGTAAACAATTAAAATAAATTGTTTATAAATTTAAGTAATGTTATTCTTTCAATATCATTATACCGAAATATTGGTATAGATTTTATTGTAGAATTTCTATCTTTTGTGTCGGGGTTACTATTCATGAGTTACTATTCACGATTTACTATTCATGAGTTACGAATATTACTCTTAAGATTAAAATTATATGTTGATCATATTATTTTTATCATCATATATAACATTTTTATAACCCTGATGTTGGAATTCTCTTTCACTAGAGTGTAAAGATGGGTAGATTATTGGTATGATCATGACTAGGGTTCTCTTTGGCCTGTAGTGCAAAGTTGAATTGTGACTGGTATGATCATGACCATTGAATTTATAAGTGAATATCTTTAGCTTAAGTGCAAAGGTGAATTGATCAACATGGTTATAATTATTGTTTATATAAATTCAGAAATGATTATATATTTCTTTGAGATATGAATATATTTGGCCTGTAGTGCAAATATGAATTGTTGATGAATATCTTTGGCATGTAGTGCAAAGATGGCCTGTTGATGAATATCTTTGGCCTGTAGTGCAAAGATGAACTGTTGTTGAATATCTTTGGCCCGTAGTGCAAAGATGGTTTGTTGATGAATATCTTTGGCTCGTAGTGCAAAGATGGATTTGTTAGTATGATTATAAACAGGAACTGTGATTTGGTATAACCATGATCTTTGATGTTTCAGGTAAAGACAGGTGATGAAAATATTCTTCGTCCTGGGTGCGAAGAAAAATTTATAGTCACAATTATGATTATGAGTTATTCATATGATTGTGGAAAGGAACTGTTGAGTGATGTTACATGGATAAAATATTGTTGGTGGATTTTTAACATGGAGAAGATAATAGACTTTATAGTCTATTTGACTCTTCTAATGGATTGCTCGTTCCGCTACAACTATGGTTAAAATTTTTATCATTTACCATATGTTCTAAATATCTGATTTATTGTTGATGAAGGCTATTGATAATTGAATTATCTTTAGTCATGATATTCTTTACTGAGCTAGTTGTGCTCACCCTTTTGCTTCACAATTCCTTTCAGGTAATAAGAGTGTAGCTGGGTCGAGCGGGGGTAACAAGGGAATAGAACGGTGGTCATCATTTAGTAGTTATATTTGGTGAAGAAAATAGGGTGAGGCGAACCCAACGTTGGAAGGGTGTTTTGTCACTATCATACAAGATGTCTAATGACATACAACCTCGTGTCATCATAGGACAGGGTTGTGCTCATCCACTTGCTGAGTATATCTATGGGCACTACCTATATAATCTTGGTGTTTGTTTGAAGTATAATTCTCAATTAGAGACAGTGGAGATAATGATAAGTCAAGAGAAGACTCACCATTGGGAAGAATATGATAGTAATCTTCTCGTTTTTCTTTGGGGTCTATTGGGTCAACCAAGGATAATTCTGTGGCCATATGATATCTATCATAACCTAGACGCGTGGCCTCCCATGTACGAAGGTTTCCTTGAGTACTTCCCAAAGATTCTAATTTCTAAAACAGTTTTTGACTATACCTTTATGTAAGGTGTCATTGTGAGGTGATGTCCACGGTTGGAACATGAGTCACATTTGGTATATATTTGTATCTAAACTCACAGCATATGTGTTGTTGTATTTTGCACGACAATTGTTGTAATAAAGTTATAGTTATTTTCTGTACCATGTATTTGGCGACTCAGAATAGGTTGGATGGAATGGATCTATTTTGGGGTCGTTACAGTATCCCCAAGAGCCTCTTCAACCACTTTTGAATACTCAAATAGGTACTGAGCTGCATCAAAAAAATTATCTTAAATAGCCTCTCCAATCTTAGTAATCAAATCCGCAACATCAATCTCTCTCTTTAAAACTGGTAAGTTGACCTTGCTATTCAAAACATTTATTTTGTTTGGGAGAATCAAAATCATATAAAAAATGCTAAAAACATTTATTTTATTTGATGGATTTGATGTACAGATCAATTTAAAATTTAATATCATTCCTTTTTATTTATTTATTTATCATATTGGATAAAATGGGGAAGAAGAAGAAGTATGAGAAGCGAAAGCTCAAAGAACAAGCAAGTGAGCCCGTGAAAACTCAATTTCAGTTGTTGTATGAAAAAGTTCAAGAAGAAAAAAATAATTGTTAACGCCAAATTTTGTACGCCTGACGAAATCACCAAAACAGCAGGCCAAAATAGTGCTAGCAGTTGATGGAGTAGTTGATTGTATTGTTGTAAAATTAAACTCACGAAATACACACAAATAAACATACGCACATGATTGTAAGTGAGATAAAATATGGACACAAGAATTTACGTAAAAATTCAATTATAAAAAAATCAAGGAGAGAGATAAGAAATCCATTAAAATAATATGGAGAGTACAAATTATTTATTTGTGTCATATGTTATTGTGTTCTCCTTTCCAAACCCTTACTTATTGTTGTATTTATAGTTATCATGTCCACTCATATCTAATTAGGAGTAGAAGTATTTTTTAAAATCACCTTATAACTGCAATTAATGACTGATTGATTCTTTCCCAAATTAGATCTTTTTATCTCCTCCAAATAAATAAACACAACATTACTTTAATAAATACTCTCTCATTATTTGAGCAAGTTATCAAAATAAATGTATATGGGTCAACACCTGTGACATCCCAGATTTTTAGAAATTATAAATGAGAATTTTATAAATAAAAGTATTATTTATGAGATATGTGGGTGTGAGTATGTGTATGTCATATATTGTAGAATATGTGAATTGATGTGAAGAGAATGTTATATATTAATTTTAATATATATAAATATTTAATTGAATTATTTATTGAGTTAAATAAATAAATTTTGTTTTGATTATAGAGTAATGTAATTAAGTGTAGCAGATTAATTAAATGAATATTTGGTATTTAATTTAATTAATATAATAATTTTATGTTATAGTTTTAATTTAATTGAGATAATTAAATTAGATGCGTTATGTGATGATTGTTACACAAAATTATAATTAACAAGTAAATATAATTATGTGACAGTTTGATGAGATTGATTGATGTTAAACTATTGATTAATTAAAATAATGAGTATTTGCCAAACATGGTCTTAGGCTTTTCAAGTTCAAATTGGTGTAACCTACGTATTAACTAGTAATTAGTATATCTAATAATTACTAGGAGTTACATATATTATATATTACTAGTATTGTATATTATATGTATATACTACAAGTTAGTATGTTAGTTTTAGAAAACAAACTAAAGAAAGAAGAAGAGAGTTAGAGAGAGTTGTAGGAGAAGAAGAAGAGGAAGAAAAAGAAGAAGAAGGGAAAGTTTTGAGAAGACAAAACAAGCCCCATCATCATCTTCTTCATCTCTCTCTTAAATTCATACTAATAAGACTATAATCTAAATTTCTTATTTTAATTATATTTTATGTTCTTCAAAATGTAGGATAATGGTTATATAGAAGTTGTATTGAGAAATCTAGAGAGATAGAGGAATTGAGATGAGCTAGAAGAAGAAGAAGAAAAAGTTAGAAGAAGGTAACTTCTAAACTCTTATTTAATCCTTGATTTTTTTGGGTAGATTTATGTTCTAGGATAGTAGATCATGCTTAATCTGTTTGTATTGGTTTAATCTTGGACTATCAAGAATCAAACAAGAGGATTCAAGAAAGAAAATGAAATAGAAAGAAAATTTGAAGAACAAAATTCGTAGGTTTTGAGTAATTGTGGACATATCTTGTGAAATTCATATCTCTTTGGGTATAATGAGTTAGACAATGAGCCTTATATCAAATCGAAGATATGGAAGTAAGCTATATTCTGAAAGTGGAATCACATGAAAAATCTTTGTAGATTTTTTGCAATGTCTGTTTTAGTAAGGCTGGTCCGAAGGGAAAATAATCTGTCCAGAAAATCAAAACTGTTACGGTTTCTGACTTTGAAAAATTCATATAAATTCGTGTGTTTTGAATCTGAAGAAACTTAAAACTGTAAAGTTGTAGATATGGACGTTTACTAGCTAGACTCGCGAGATTGAGCCATTTTATGGATCGGATCATGTCCGAAATAAATTTTTTAGTAAGGATGTCCAGAAAATGAAATTTTCTACACTAGTTGATGAATTGCAGAATCTGGTTTAGATGGATAAGGGTCTGACTTTAAGGCCTAGATGAGATTGTAGTACACTGAGTAAGGGTTAATTCTATATAAGAAGGAACAAAAAACGGACATGTAACGCAGGAGATACGTTAAAAATGAAAACAACGTTTTGTTAAAAAAAATTGTGAAGATGAAGTTTTATAATTATGTTTGAATTAAGATTTTGGGTGATGGTATATTTTGATGATTAAAAATATGTTTTGACGTATGTAATGAATATAGATATGTGTTATCATATTCTATGTATAATTAACCATTTAAGATAAAGAGTTGAGATAAGTTAATGTGTGCACATAACGTGCTCGATAAAATGCCTAAAAGTAATAGTGTTTCTAAACTTTGGTATACAAAGTGCCTAACTAATGGCTAATATTGGATATCTAAGTATGAAAAGATGGTAATACAAGAATAATAATGGAAAGAAATCGAAAAGGGTAATTTTTGATTTATGAAAGAAAATTAAACATGTAAACAATGTGTTGAATATGCATTTTTGAAACCAAATTGATAAAAATAAAATGGTGTGATATACGTACATTAAATTACAAGTGAGATAGTCTAGCATGTGTGGTGATGAAAATTAAAATAAAATCGAGTTGCATATAAAACACAGTTAGATGTCTATAAAGATATTATAAAGGATAATAAGATAATGTAAGGTCTTAGAATAAATTTGACCATGAGATTGAGTATTGATTTTATTTATTATCAATCTCGCATACAGTGTAGGTTGTGCAAGGACGCGAAGTATTAGCGTGTTGGTAAAACGCCGATAAAGGCAAGTCTTTCAGTTCCTTTTTGCTATGTGAACTTGATGATGATCTGCTTTAAAATTTTAGTGTATGATGTATTATATATGTCAAAAGTATGAAATGTGAAAGTCAATCTATGACTATGATGATTGAACTATGAATGTTGATTGAATAAGGAACTCAATCTTTATAGTTGTTATGTGAACTAAACATGTATGCTATGTTTGTTTATGATTATTCTTGTATGTTGAGCATGTTATTATGTGCTACGTGATGCATGAAAACTGTTAGATTTTGCTGAGCTGTCGAGCTCATTCTTGCAAATAACCATTTTTGAAGATTCAAGAATTGGAGGTAACACTATGTGCTACTTGATTGTTATGGATCAAAAGTTATATATGAAGATTTAATATCCTAGTTAAGTTGTTATTCTTGTAAACCATGTCTAATGTTTCGAATAATGTATTAATGTTGAATTGTAATATTATTTTGCGAATGTAAACTATTGTAGTATTAAAATGATTCTGAGATATTTAGATGTAAAGGTTGAAGGTTTTGGGAACGAGGATAGTTTGTAATAGAAAATTTTAATTATTCCGCAAATTTCAATGGTTGTGTTATCGTTTAATGATATAAAATTAGAGGTTGAATGTGTTATTAACGACCGAAGTCGAGAATTAAATTGTATAAATTTAGGGGTCGTTACAGTTGGTATCAAAGCTGTAGGTTATAAACCTTAGATAGGGGTACCTTAGGCTATAACCTTAAAGAAGGAAGGTGAAGATAATGAAAGAATAAGCTCAAATAGAGTTTGAACAATAAGAAGTAATGTCAGAAATGTATAAAGAAGGGATAAAACTTACGCAAAATGATTCAAAGAAGAATCTCGCAGAGTTATAAGGAATATGAATGTGGGGTTACCCAACTCCAATAATAAGGGTGTAAGGTGATAATAAATAGACAATGTCTATAAGAAGAGAGTGATAAAGAAGTTAAGAATCAAAAAGTTATACTAAGTGTGGTACAATCGTACTCTTTAGTAGTGGATGTATGGTATCTGGGCTAAACGATTCCTTCATAGAGCGGAGGAATATACGAACTAGTAACTCGAAACCTAGTTTGTTGGTTGTTTGTGGGAAACCACTCAGCGTACCATATTGAAACTGTTAGAGACTCGATGTGTACCAAGTATAGAAATGGACACGTATGATGAGAGTGTAGAGCTTGAATGAAATTTTGAGCGATGTAAATGAAGTTGAAAATTCTTAAAGTTGGAATTGTTATATAAACAAGAAGATTCAAAGAAGAATCTTGAAGAAATATGTAGATAAGAAATGGGAGTTACCTAACTCCAATAGCCAAGATAACGAATAATGTCGTAAATGAAAAAAAAAGAGAAAGAAAGAGGATCGTAAAATAAAACGATCACGAGTTAAGAAAATAATTTTAAGGGAGATGATTATAGAATAAGATCACGATGTGGTCTGTTTAAGTTATAAAAGAAAGATCGTCTATAATGTTTGAATAATTATAGCTTAATGCTATGAAGATGGAGTACTATGAAAAAGTACGAGATAACTCATGAGGAGTTATAGATGATATGATACGAGGAATTCGTATCGAGCAAAGAGCAAGTTATAAGCAAGATAGAGTTAGGTGGGATTTCAATTGAGGACTCATGTGATGGCTGAGTTGTACAAACCTTTGTATGGGCGAGGGTTTTGTACTTGCACTCAGTTTATCACATTGATAATCATTGGAATGTTTGTGTCGCGCTATTTGATATATTCCTGTTGAGAAGGTGATTCTTTTCTCATGTGTATAACAGATAGGTAGAGTATAGTTAGAGAATATTATAAGATTAAGTGCGAGTTCTTAAAACTCATACTTATGGTAGGTTCGTGACTCATAATTATATGGTATGTTTTTGAACCCCTCAGCGAATGGACGCCTATGGTCTGACTAGGATAAGTTCTTAAACTCATATGATTGTGGCAAGTTCCTGAACTCATAACGTGTGGTAAGTTTGACGAACTGGGTATAGATAAGTGTAAATGGAGTATTGAGGATGATAGGAATAGATAGACCTATTAAGCAATGGATCATTATAGAAAGTGGAGTTGATGGTGGAAGCATAGGTATTCTAAATCTACTAGCTATGCTAGACTTTCGAAATTTATTGACTTCGTGCTGATGTTTACACTTCTATTTTCTTGAAAAGCATTGGATCAAATGATGGAACCAATGAGTTTTAACAACAATAATGTTATTCGTATGTCTATGCTAATTGCTTCGGCTAGACAAAAATGATTTACAATATATCAAAATGTATTTTATATCATTAATGCATCATGTAACCTGGTGCAAAGATGAAAAAAACGATGGAGTCATCAATGCAGTATTACCTAGTGTTGGATGTGATCTAAGGATCGTCAGCCCACTATGGTATGATGTAGTATGATAAAATCACCAAAAGACGGAATCCTCAACGGACTGTAAATACAGTGCGGTATCATAACGTCATAAAAAGATTTTTGAGATTTCTTTAAGATATGAGAATTCATATCTATGTATATATATATGTATATTTCGGTTGATGTCCGAATTGTTGTAGAGGTCTATGCTATTTGATTCAGCTAGACGAATATTGAAAGATGTTCATGAAACTTAAGCGTTTATTGAAAAGTTATGCCAAACCAAATTATTTTGGTGCGGATTCAGATGTTGAAAAGCTGAGGTGAACAACCCTATAAGGGGACATATTTTCGGGGACAATGGTTCCGAGCGTAACACATATAATCGTTACAAAACACTACGTTGCGGCCCAACATAGTGGTACAATAGGCTGGCCACCTAGTGTACGTAAGGAGGGTGTTTTCAGTCTTTGTGATTGATAAACACTCTGGTTTGCAGTGTGAAGGATTGAGTTGAAGCACTAGTAAACCGAGAATAGAGTTCACGGTCTTGTGACCCCTCAGCATGATTTGGAATCTTTTAAATTCCTGAGTTATTCATACTACTTCCTAATTATTGAGCAATTATGGAAGATTCTTGCTATTCTAAAAGGCGAATATGGTAAGGATGATATTTTTTAGAAAGAAGTAAGTCGTAGGATGCGGCACTGAATGATGAATATATTGAATAAGTGAGAAAAGAAGTGTTGATATGAGAAGGAGATGAGTTATCAAAGAATAATGTAAAACTTTTAATAGAAAAGTTAATAATTGTAGAAAGATCTTTGTGGAAAAGAAGTGGTTATAGAATCCAATGAATGAATAAGGTATTAACGTAAAATCTATTTTTGATAGATTGAATGAATAAAGATTAATAAATAAAAATTTCGAGGACGAAATTCTTAGAAGAAAGGGTGAATGTAATGTCGTGAGAGTTTGATCATATAGTATATGATAATGATCCTTAGAGAAAGATAATGAACGGGTCAAAGAATATGTAATACTCAAATATAATTGAGTCTAAGTAAATGTTATGAAATAAAACTTATAAGAATTTATTATCAAGAATGGTGAGAGTAGAAAATATAAAACCTATATTAAGGTAATGTGTTGAAGTTATTCAATGAATAGATTTGAGGAAAACCCGAGTAAGGTAGGGTTTCTGTGATTCCGAGGACGGAATCCTTATAAGGAAGGAAGGATGTGACATCCCAGATTTTTAGAAATTATAAATGAGAATTTTATAAATAAAAGTATTATTTATGAGATATGTGGGTGTGAGTATGTGTATGTCATATATTGTAGAATATGTGAATTGATGTGAAGAGAATGTTATATATTAATTTTAATATATATAAATATTTAATTGAATTATTTATTGAGTTAAATAAATAAATTTTGTTTTGATTATAGAGTAATGTAATTAAGTGTAGCAGATTAATTAAATGAATATTTAGTATTTAATTTAATTAATATAATAATTTTATGTTATAGTTTTAATTTAATTGAGATAATTAAATTAGATGCGTTATGTGATGATTGTTACACAAAATTATAATTAACAAGTAAATATAATTATGTGACAATTTGATGAGATTGATTGATGTTAAACTATTGATTAATTAAAATAATGAGTATTTGCCAAACATGGTCTTAGGCATTTCAAGTTCAAATTGGTGTAACCTACGTATTAACTAGTAATTAGTATATCTAATAATTACTAGGAGTTACATATATTATATATTACTAGTATTGTATATTATATGTATATACTACAAGTTAGTATGTTAGTTTTAGAAAACAAACTAAAGAAAGAAGAAGAGAGTTAGAGAGAGTTGTAGGAGAAGAAGAAGAGGAAGAAAAAGAAGAAGAAGGGAAAGTTTTGAGAAGACAAAACAAGCCCCATCATCATCTTCTTCATCTCTCTCTTAAATTCATACTAATAAGACTATAATCTAAATTTCTTATTTTAATTATATTTTATGTTCTTCAAAATGTAGGATAATGGTTATATAGAAGTTGTATTGAGAAATCTAGAGAGATAGAGGAATTGAGATGAGCTAGAAGAAGAAGAAGAAAAAGTTAGAAGAAGGTAACTTCTAAACTCTTATTTAATCCTTGATTTTTTTGGGTAGATTTATGTTCTAGGATAGTAGATCATGCTTAATCTGTTTGTATTGGTTTAATCTTGGACTATCAAGAATCAAACAAGAGGATTCAAGAAAGAAAATGAAATAGAAAGAAAATTTGAAGAACAAAATTCGTAGGTTTTGAGTAATTGTGGACATATCTTGTGAAATTCATATCTCTTTGGGTATAATGAGTTAGACAATGAGCCTTATATCAAATCGAAGATATGGAAGTAAGCTATATTCTGAAAGTGGAATCACATGAAAAATCTTTGTAGATTTTTTGCAATGTCTGTTTTAGTAAGGCTGGTCTGAAGGGAAAATAATCTGTCCAGAAAATCAAAACTGTTACGGTTTCTGACTTTGAAAAATTCATATAAATTCGTGTGTTTTGAATCTGAAGAAACTTAAAACTGTAAAGTTGTAGATATGGACGTTTACTAGCTAGACTCGCGAGATTGAGCCATTTTATGGATCGGATCATGTCCGAAATAAATTTTTTAGTAAGGATGTCCAGAAAATGAAATTTTCTACACTAGTTGATGAATTGCAGAATCTGGTTTAGATGGATAAGGGTCTGACTTTAAGGCCTAGATGAGGTTGTAGTACACTGAGTAAGGGTTAATTCTATATAAGAAGGAACAAAAAACGGACATGTAACGCAGGAGATACGTTAAAAATGAAAACAACGTTTTGTTAAAAAAAATTGTGAAGATGAAGTTTTATAATTATGTTTGAATTAAGATTTTGGGTGATGGTATATTTTGATGATTAAAAATATGTTTTGACGTATGTAATGAATATAGATATGTGTTATCATATTCTATGTATAATTAACCATTTAAGATAAAGAGTTGAGATAAGTTAATGTGTGCACATAACGTGCTCGATAAAATGCCTAAAAGTAATAGTGTTTCTAAACTTTGGTATACAAAGTGCCTAACTAATGGCTAATATTGGATATCTAAGTATGAAAAGATGGTAATACAAGAATAATAATGGAAAGAAATCGAAAAGGGTAATTTTTGATTTATGAAAGAAAATTAAACATGTAAACAATGTGTTGAATATGCATTTTTGAAACCAAATTGATAAAAATAAAATGGTGTGATATACGTACATTAAATTACAAGTGAGATAGTCTAGCATGTGTGGTGATGAAAATTAAAATAAAATCGAGTTGCATATAAAACACAGTTAGATGTCTATAAAGATATTATAAAGGATAATAAGATAATGTAAGGTCTTAGAATAAATTTGACCATGAGATTGAGTATTGATTTTATTTATTATCAATCTCGCATACAGTGTAGGTTGTGCAAGGACGCGAAGTATTAGCGTGTTGGTAAAACGCCGATAAAGGCAAGTCTTTCAGTTCCTTTTTGCTATGTGAACTTGATGATGATCTGCTTTAAAATTTTAGTGTATGATGTATTATATATGTCAAAAGTATGAAATGTGAAAGTCAATCTATGACTATGATGATTGAACTATGAATGTTGATTGAATAAGGAACTCAATCTTTATAGTTGTTATGTGAACTAAACATGTATGCTATGTTTGTTTATGATTATTCTTGTATGTTGAGCATGTTATTATGTGCTACGTGATGCATGAAAACTGTTAGATTTTGCTGAGCTGTCGAGCTCATTCTTGCAAATAACCATTTTTGCAGATTCAAGAATTGGAGGTAACGCTATGTGCTACTTGATTGTTATGGATCAAAAGTTATATATGAAGATTTAATATCCTAGTTAAGTTGTTATTCTTGTAAACCATGTCTAATGTTTCGAATAATGTATTAATGTTGAATTGTAATATTATTTTGCGAATGTAAACTATTGTAGTATTAAAATGATTCTGAGATATTTAGATGTAAAGGTTGAAGGTTTTGGGAACGAGGATAGTTTGTAATAGAAAATTTTAATTATTCCGCAAATTTCAATGGTTGTGTTATCGTTTAATGATATAAAATTAGAGGTTGAATGTGTTATTAACGACCGAAGTCGAGAATTAAATTGTATGAATTTAGGGGTCGTTACAACACCAGATCCAGACCATTAAATAAAGTAGGTTACGTACATCTTGGCTAGACATAAATAATCACATTCCAAAAACTTGTTGAAAAACAAAAGATGGAATTATGGAAAAAGAGCTTGGAACGAAATGACAAAACGTTGGAAGATGGCCAGAAGAGAGAAGATGAAAGAATCATATTATTAGATTCGAATGAAATGCCTCCTCATCTTGTTGAGTATAATCCTCGTAGTCAACAGGAAATTTTTGGAATGAAATTTAGTTTTAATTAAATATTAATTTTTAAATATAATTTATTTTTTAAAATGTTATCTTTTAAAAAATGAATGTTATTAATTATTTTAAATGTTATCAATTATTATTATTTTAAGTCAAATACTGCATTAATTAAATTGAAGAGACTGATGAAATATAAAATATTAAAGTAATAACTAATATTATTCAAATTACCATATAGGTCAATAAAATTTAATTTTAAAAAAAATTACTACTACTGTTGGAGATCGCGTAAGACTTTATCAGCCTACTGCAATATAATGTGATCATGTTATAAAATATTATAATGGATGTCTAGATTCATATAATGGATGTCTAGATTCATTCTCCCTATCTTTGATTGTAATGATTTTGAAACTCACATTGAGTTATGAAACTCATGACCTTTGAGTTTTGTAACCTCTTAGTATTAATGTCCTTGTACCATAAATAGTAACATTGTAAAGAGAATGAGTTAGATACATACAATTACAACATATATGAAATGAGAATGTTTTTCTCCCTTAATCATCATCTTTGTTCTTAATATTATTAATCTTTTATATATAAAAATTCAAATTATTTTGTTAATCAATCAAAACAACAAAAATTCAAATTACATCATTAAAATACTAAAATCATAATACTAAATACTAATTGATATAAAAATTTTAAATTACTAAAATCATAATACTAAATAATATTTTTAAAATTCAAAATACTAAATAACGTTATACAACTAATTGATATAATATTTTTAACGTTAATATTCAAAATACTAAATAACGTTATCAATTTTTTTTAACGCTAATATTTTTAATACTAATAAATAACGTTATCAAAATTAACGTTGAATATTACAAAATTAACGTTAATATTTTTAGTATTTTGAAAATTCAACTAATATTTTTAGTATTTTGATTATTAACGTTAATATTTTTAAAATTCAAAAATTCAAATAATTCAAATAATTCAAAATTTCAAAATAAATAACGTTAATTCAACTAAAATCATCAAAAAATAATTAACGTTAATATTTTTTTACTGAATAACGTTAATTATTTTGAATTAGTTGAATTTTTGAATATTTTTAAAATACAACTAATTACATCATCAAAAAATATTAACGTTTTTTAACATATCAACTAATATTAAAAAATATTTAACGGTTTTTAATATCAAAAAATATTAACTTTTTTAAATATCAAAAAATTAACGTTTTTAAAATTTTTTTTAAAATATTTTAATATTTTTATATCAGAAAATATTAACGTTTTAATATTAACCTCATATCAAAAAATTTTAATATTTTTAAAATATTAACGTCTTTTAATATCAAAAAAATATTAAAAAATATTAACATTTTTTAATATCAACAAATATTAACATTTTTTTAATATTTTTTAATATTAGTTGATATGTTAAAAAACGTTAATATTTTGAGAACGTTAAAATTAGAATTCCAACACTAAATATGCAACTATTTTGATACTAATTGATAACGTTAAAAATCAATTATATATTAACGTTAAAAATTGATAACGTTATTTAGTAATATTCAAAATTAGTATTTTTTAATTAGTATTTGATGTAAATATGTTATGTTTTCAATTTTAGTATTTTGATTAAATGATGTAAATATGCTATAAAATTTATTTTATTTAATTAGTTGTTTTGATTAGTTAACAAAATAATTTGAATTTTAGTATTTTGATTAAATGATGTAAATATGTTATGCTTTTTTTATTTTGAATTTTAGTAATTTTTATTTTGATTAAATGACATATTTACATGTGTCATGGGTATTTTTGAACCTTCTCTCTTTAAGCCTCCATGTGTCTGCCACGTCAACCAATTTTAATCCCGTTTATTTTCTGTTAAAGGCAGGGGCACGGGTGACCCAAAAAGTGTAACGTTAAGGGTACTTTTAGATAAAAAAAAGTATAGGGTGCTCGGTAGACATCGCAATAAACGTCAGGGGCATTTTTGAACTTTCTCCCTAATTTATATTACTAGTTAGAAGAGATATAAATAAATTTACAAACCAAACAAGCATCATATAAAGGAGGAAATACATTTCACACATAAAAGAAAAAATCAATTCACTTAAGTGAAAATCGAACTTGAAATCTAAAAGTCACAGTTCCTTAGTCTTAACTACGTACTAAGCTAAGAGTATCCCCAAGAGCCTCTTCAACCACTTTTGCGGGGGTTATAATTTTTAATCCGACCGTTGGATCGTGATAATTTTTGGATATGTTATACATATATAAGTTGAGTATATGCCCACAAATTTTGAACCGTTAAAAATGAACGTATGATTTGTTATGAATTTTACGAGATGACTGGTTCAGAAATTGTTGAATTTTTGGAATTAATCATTTTGGTGGAAAATTCTAGAATTTGTGGGCTCCACTTGTGGTTGGTGAAGAAATGTGCTGAATTTTATTTCAAATGTGGTGGGTGGGAATAGTAGCAGGTAAAGCCATCAGGTTGCAGGTCAAGTTTGCTAAAATTTTCCTATAAATAGAGGGCTAAGTTAGAATTGAAAATCACACTAGAAACATAAGCTTTCTCTCTTTCTCTCCCTATATTATGAAGCATATTTTGTGAGTATTTAGATACTTTGAGAGTTACTATTCAGTGCAAGTTTCATTCGGCTTTGCATACCGATCAGAAGTTGATGTAAGGGATTTTAAGGGTTGTTATATTTTCAAGTTTCGTAATTTTTCTAACCTTCAAAAATTCTGGAAAAATTTGAAATGATATTTTGATGAGTTTTCCTGATTGTGTCCAAAAATGGTGATTTTTGGATGTATAGATTGAGAGTTATGAATTTTATGAGAAAAGACTATTTTAAAAGTAACCGCTTATAATTCCTTGTGGTTAACTCCAAAATTGATGAAATTTTTATTGGGAGTACATGTATATGATAGAAGTATACTCTCTAAATTTCAGAATTTTTGGACAAAAGTATAATTTTTGATAAATGTCTAAATATTCGGCTGTTTTGGCCATATGAAAAATAGTAAATGACTTTTAAAAATTCTGAGAAAAATATATGTTCACTATGAGACTATATTATGCTAAATCCCAGAAAAGAAATATTTTTGGAACTGATTTGGTATTTTTCATGAAAATGGTCTAGTTATGAGTAAATGAATTAAATATGTTTTGTGAAGTAAGAAAATTAGAAAATAGGATTTTATGACTTGAGAATCCTATATGAGGTATATGCAGATTTTTGATGAGAGTTTTGGTTATTGGTGATGAAATCTTATGAGTTTGACATTTTAGAATGATTAAATGCATTATTTAGTAAAGTGTAAACAATTAAAATAAATTATTTATAAACTTAAGAAATATTATTCTTTCAATATCATTATACCGAAATATTGGTATATATTTTATTGTTGAATTTCTACCTTTTTGTGTCGGGGTTACTATTCATGAGTTACTATTCACGAGTTACTATTCACGATAAAATTGGTTTCTTTTTCTAACCAAATTATAGTTGATTTATGAATATTACTTTTGAGATTAAATCTATATGTTGATCATATTGTTTTTATTATCATATATAACATTTTTATAATCCTGATGTTGAAATTCTCTTTCACTTGAGTGTAAAGATGGGTAGATTATTGGTATGATCATGACTTTGGGTTCTCTTTGGCCAGTAGTGCAAAGTTGAATTATTGACTAGTATGATCATGACCATTGAATTTATAATTGAATATCTTCAGCTTAAGTGCAAAGGTGAAATGATCAACATGGTTATAATTATTGTTTATATAAATGATTATATATTTCTTTGAGATATTAATATATTTGGCCTGTAGTGCAAATATGAACTGTTGATGAATATATTTGGCCGTAGTGCAAATATGAACTGTTGAGGAATATCTTTGGCCTGTAGTGCAAAGATGAAATATTGATGAATATCTTTGGCCTGTAGTGCAAAGATGAATTGTTGATGAATATCTTTGGCCCGTAGTGCAAAGATGACATGTTGTTGAATATCTTTGGCCAGTAGTGCAAAGATGAGCAGGTGTTGAGATGAACATGACCAACTGGTGATATAAATGAATATCTTTGGCCGTAGTGTAAAGATGAAGTATTAGTATGATTATGAACAGGAAATGTGATTTGGTGTAACTATGATCTTTGATGTTTCAGGTAAAGATAGGTGATGAAAATTATCTTCGTCCTGGATGAGAAGAGGAATTTAGAACTACAGTTATGATTATGAGTTATTCATATGATTGTGGACCAGAATTATTGATTGATGTTATAGGGATAAAACATTGTTGGTGAATTTTTAACATGAAGTAGATAATAGACTTTATAGTCTATTTGACTCTTCTAATGGATTGCTCGTTCCGCTGCAACTATGGTTGAAATTTTTATCATTTACCATATGTTCTAAATCTCTGATTTATTATTGATGAAGGCTATTGATAATTTAATTATCTTTAGTCATGATATTCTTTACTGAGCTAGTTGTGCTCACCCTTTTGCTTCACAATTCCTTTCAGGTAATAAGAGTGTAGCTGGGTCGAGCGGGGGTAACAAGGGAATAGAACGGTGGTCATCATTTAGTAGTTATATTTGGTGAAGAATATAGGGTGAGGCGAACCCAACGTTGGAAGGGTGTTTTGTCACTATCATATAAGATGTCTAATGACATACAACCTCGTGTCATCATAAGACAGGGGTGTGCTCATCCACTTGCTGAGTATATTTACGAGCACTACCTATATAATCTTGGTATTTGTTTGAAGTATAATTCTCAATTAGAGACAGTGGAGATAATGATAAGTCAAGAGAAGACTCACCATTGGGAAGAATATGATAGTAACCTTCTCATTTTTCTTTGGGGTCTATTGGGTCAACCAAGAATAATTCTGTGGCCGTATGATATCTATCATAACCTAGACGCATGGCCTCCCATGTACGAAGGTTTCCTTGAACACTTCCCAAAGATTATAGTTTCTAAAACAGTTTTTGACTGTACCTTTATGTAAGGTACCTTTGTGAGGTGCTGATACATGATGGTGTCCAATGTCACATTTGGTATATATTCGTATCCAAACTCACAGCATATGTGTTGTTGTATTTTGCACGACAATTGTTGTAATAAAGTTGTAGTTGTTTTCTGTACCATGTATTTGACGACTCAGAATGGGTTGGATGGAATGGACCTATTTTGGGGTTGTCACAATCTTTTTGATATATTTTTGTATGAAGTTACAATGACAAATATGCTTAGTAGTGTTGGCGTTTGTTATTTAGTTTTAGTGGACAAATTTAGTTTTGTGTCTTACTGCATTTCTATAAATTGTTTCATTACAATTAAATATGAACATATATAATTATTTAATTTGATGGGGAATATGTTTAGTTATTTAATATTCAAATCTTATAAATTTTAATTTGTTGCCCTTGATTTATATCGAGCAAGAATTGTTTGTAATGGAATCTTGATGCTGAGATTCATATAAAGGCAAAGAAACTTGGAGATACAATTAAAGTTAGCAATCATGCATCCCAGCAGGATCATACCAAATTAATGATTTTTATTCGCTATCATCTCCATGAAAAATTAAAACATGAGCACATTATAGTAAAAGACTCACTTGTCTTTTGAAATGATTTTAAAGGAAAGATATGAGAATCAAAAATTTATAATTCTCCCAAAAGCTCATTATAATTGGTTGCACCTGAAGTTGCAAGATTTTAAAAGTGCTGAGTGAGAACAATTCTACATGTTTTTTTAAAAAAATAATCTCACTATTAAAATTATGTGGGGAAAAAACACTGATGAAGACATGTTAGAGAAAATATTTATTATATTTTCATGCCTCGAATATGCTCTTGCAGTAGCAATATCGAGAGCGGAAGTTCACAAAATATTCCTTGAAGCGATAAAGGAAACTATGTTCGCAGAAGTGATAATATGTCTTCTAGTGGTTGTACAAAATAATGAGTTTTTGCTGAAAAACCAACAATCTCGCTCGACCGATTCTATTACATTCCCTGAAGTGAATGGAACCTCATTTGATATTCATAGAGGAAATTATGGTTATGGTTGTGGTAGTGGACGTGAAAAGAACAATCAATATAGAAAAGGGAATGTACCCGTCGTACTCCTAAATATTTGGTAGATTTGTACTAAGACTCCATAAAAGAAAAGGAAATAAAATTGAAATAAATTTTATTGATCATAATGATCCTGAAGATCCCATGAATTATTTTAACTTTTCAAATGGAGTGGATATACGTTATAATGGTTATCATATTGAAACCAATATTATTGAAGGCAGTGAAAAATTTCTTTATATTACTTCAATAGTATCGGGCCAGAAGCTCATATTAGAAAAAATGTATATTTTCTCTTCTGGGTTATATTATACTAAAATGAGAATAGTTGAAACAAATGTTGTAATACACCAGAAGTGTGCAATACACTAGAAGTGTTCGGATCCAAATATTTTTATGATTTGGCATGATCATTTAGGATCCATATTGATGCATTGAATTATTGAAAACTCCCATGAACATCCCTTAAAGAACCAAAAGATTCCTTTACCTGTTGATTATATCAAAGTAAATTAATTACAAAACTACCACATTTAATTATTGTTATTTAGTGTTCATCTTTCTAAGAAAGAATTTAGAGTGATATTTTTAAGGTATATTTTGAGGATTGTTATTTTAATAGTCTTCCCACCATTAGGGGGAGAAAATTCATTACCTGAAGCACGACGGGAGATTAATTGAAATGTTTCAACGTTATTTAATCTTGATCCTTATACAAATCAATATGAACTAGAAGTTCAAAGGATAATTCATTTATAATGAATTGCAGATCAATTACCAGAATTATTCACCGATAATAAGAAAATAGTGATATCTCACATTCTAGCTGCTAATACTCCAGCAGAGATTGAAGTCCCTGTAGGACAATCAGTTAATACAGCAGTAAATTGAATTAAAACCACACCTGAAGCGTGGAAGATCTATCGGTGTTAAAAAATAAAATTTTCCAGAAGAAGAAAGTACAAGAAAAATAAGTTGCAATCTATAAAGAGGCTATACCCATGAAACAGGCTACAAAATTTATCGATCTATCCAAAATTTATGAACAAAAATCTCTTGTAAATAAAACTCTTGAAGAGTTATTCCTTGAAGAGGATGAGTTATCCCCTAAAGATGATCAAGTACCTAAAAATAACGAGATCTCAATACATTATGTATATACAGGAGACATATATATTGGATAGAAATAAAATCGTTATCGACAACATATTTTTGTATAAAATTGTTCTTGATATTACTAGAAGTAATGATCATGTATATAAACCACAAATCGTTGATGAATGTAGAAATATTTGGCCAATGTGGAAAGAGGAGATTCAAGCAGAATTAAATTCACTAAGTAAATGTGAAGTTTTTGGACCTGTAGTCCAAACACCTAAAGGTGTAATGCCTGTTGGATACAAATGGGTATTTGTACATAAACAAAATGAGAAAAACAAAATTATAAGGTACAAAGCGCGACTTGTAACACAAAGGTTTCTCGCAGAGACTTGGTATTAATTATAAAGAAATATATGCTCGTGTAATGGACGCAATTACATTCAGATTTTTAATTAGCTTGGTAGCAAAAAAAAAATTGGATATGCGATTAATGGATGTTATTACATCATATCTGTATAGATCATTAGATAATTATATCTACGTGAAAATTCCTGAAGGATATTAAATGTCTGAAGCATATAACTCTACATCTCGAAGTATGTATTCTATCAAGCTACAAAGATTCTTAAATGAGTTAAAGCAATCTAGATGCATATTTTGGTATAATCGCCTGACTTGATATCTTTTGAAAGAAGGATTTGAGAATAATCCAATTTGTGCATGCATTTTTATCAAAAGATCATAATATGGATTTGCTATTATTACTATATTTATTGATGAAAGATCTTGCTCCAGAAGAGTCGACAAAAATAACAAATTTGAGATGAAAGATATTGGTAAGACAATTTTTTATCTTGGCCTACAAATTGAACTATGAAATTCTTGTTCATCAATCAACATACACAGAAAAAGTCCAGAAGTAACTTTGCATGGATAATGTTAATCCTTTAAGTACTCCAATGATGGGTTATTCACTTCATATCAAGAAATATCCGTTTTGACCACAAGAAAATGAAGAAAAAACTTTTGGTCTTGAAGTAACATATCTTCGTGAAATTGGTGTTTTAGTCCTGAAGTACTATATCTTAATGTAATTGGTACTTTGATGTATCTTTTAAATTTGACAAGACCTGATATAGCATTTGCAGTTAACATACTAGCAATGTATAGTTATGCACCAACTCGAAGACATTGTAATGAAATTAAATATATTTTACGTGAGACTGTTGATTTGGGATTATTTTATCCAAATGGTGATAGAACCAATCATATTGCACCAAAATTATTTTATACACATGAGCCGCAAAAGAATGGCAATATTGATATCAAGCATATATGATCATATGATAATTTGGTTGATATATTCATTAAGTCATTACCAACTATGATTTTGAAGAAGATGGTGCAAAATATTGGCATGCCTCGACTTAATGATATTATTACCATGAACAATAGAAATTCTATATACTTGTGAAGGGGAGTAAAAAGGATATGTGCTGATTGTACTCTTTTTCCTTCGCTAAGGTTTTTTCCCATTGGGTTTTCCTTTGCAGGGTTTTAATGAGCCAATTCCAAGGCACTAGAAGTTATACAAGAATATTATACTCTTTTCCTTCGCCAAAATTTTTTTCACTGGATTTTTATTTGGTAAGATTTTTAACGAGGCATGTTCTTAGAAAATTGCTACAAAAGAACTCCATCCCTTCTGTATGAAGACAATGCTTCATGTATAGCTCAATTAAAAGGATGATACATCAAAGGAGATAGAACAAAGCACATCTCACCGAAAATCTTTTTCACACATGACCTTGAAAAGTGTGGTAACATTGATGTTCATCAAATTCACTCAAAAGATAATCTAGCAGATTTGTTCACCAAAGCATTACCAACTGTAACGTTTGAAGGATTGCGTCACAATATTGGAATGCGATAGCTGAAGGACTTAAGAATATATTCATGAGGGAGAGCTAATACGCGCTGCACTCTTTTTCCCTTAACCAAGGTTTTTTTTTCATTGGATTTTTCATGGTAGAGTTTTTAATGAGGCAACTTTCAATGCGTATAACTATACAATAGACATCCAAGGGTAAGTGTTATAAAATATTATAATGGATGTCTAGATTCATATAATGGATGTCTAGATTCATTCTCCCTATCTTTGATTGTAATGATTTTGAAACTCCCATTGAGTTATGAAACTCATGACCTTTGAGTTTTGTAACCTCTTAGTATTAATGTTCTTGTACCATAAATAGTAGCATTTTAAAGAGAATAAGTTAGATATATACAATTACAACATATATGAAATGAGAATGTTTTTCTCCCTTAATAATTATCTTTTATCTTAATATTATTAATATTTTATAACAGATCATAATATATATAGTGATAATATGTCATTATAATAGTACATCTGTTTGTTCATCATTAAAGTTCGTGCAACATTTATATTTGACACTACATTGCTGTCTAATTCTCGTTTTTGACGTTGAAGTCGCAAACTCGCAGTAAGTGATAAAAAGTAGATAATGTTTGATTTGACATTTATATATGTAATTGTGTGTCTTAATATGAGATTACATCGTATGAATGTAATGTAAGAAAATATTTAAATCGTGTAATTTGATTACAAACTTGATTGGGTGAATTACATTCTAATTATCAAGTATATATTAGAAGTATATAATGATAAACTTATATCAATACTAATTAAATACAAATATATTTAGATATATAAGATAAAAGAGTGCAAGGAGAATACTCATATATTACTATTATTTTTATTTTTATTGAAAAATGAGAGTATCGAGCTATTAATTAATAGAGGGTGAAATAATTAGACAGTAAAGTAAAAGTAATAAGGGTGAAAATGATATTAAGTCAAGTCAAGTCGAGTCGAGCAGTTAATTTTTACGATCAGATTGTACTCGATTTTTTTTAAAGGTGTTTGTATTCGTACTCGAATTCGAATATAATTTTGCAATCTTTATTAATTCGACTCGTTTTATTGTATTCATGCTTAACTTGACTCGACTCGACACGACTCATATTTTAGTCAAGCTACTCACAAGAATATGAGACATCAGAGATACACGAATTCGAACTGGATCATTAATATGATGATGATGTGGAGAAAATTAATAACTCATTTAACTAATTAGAATAATTTAATTTGAACTTTTCAAAATAGATTTTGAGTCTTGTAAAAAATTAATGAGATGATATTATCACTCTTGAATTGATGAATATGTACAAGAACTATAACTCCCACTCCCCCCACCCCCACCCCCCACTCCCCACTCCCCACTCCCCACCCCCACCCCCCACTTTTCAAGTATGTGGAGTTTTTAAATATTGTTGAATACTATACATTAAATAAATCGAGTATACTTATACTATATTAGAGTAGGGTCAACAAGCTTGTATCAAGTAGGGATTAGTGAACTATAGAAAATTTGATATGCTAAATAATCGAACAGCAGTAGTCAGCTTATATTCAACTCATTTAAGTGTTCGAGTATATATTAAAAATGAGTTGGATTCAATTTATTTAACTATTGAATCTAAGTCTTACTCGAACTTTTCGAGTCAATCTCAAACTAAATTTCAAATCATTTTTCTACCCTAAAAATTTTCAAACTAAAGAGGCATGGGCTTACTAGCTAGAATTCAGCCAAACCTAACTAGCTATCGGCCGAAACCGACTAGCCCACTGGTCGAAACTAGTAGGGCTCGACTAACCAACTGGCTAGAACCAGTAGGTTTCTAACTAGGCAGGCGACAGTGGTCAACGGCTCAACGCTGGTCCACGATATGAAATCATTTTTGCACGCACCACCCTTCATGTTTGAGTAAATAAAAAAAATGGCAGAATCAAAATAAAAAAAGAAGAATATATAGTAAATATTAAGAGCTCGTGTTGATCGATTTCACAATCAATATATACGTGCAAATATACACAGTTAATAAGTAATAAAGTATAAGTAGAGTATCGTTCACACGAGAAATTATTAATAACAATTACCAAGTACTAACCCTTAACCAAAATAATTTTATTTTTAAGCAATCAATTTAAAATTTAAAATTAAATTATTTAATTAAACTAATTCTAATTACCACTAGTTAAAAATCTGATTATGAAAATTTAATATCACAACTTCACTTATTACTTCACTTAAATTAATGCACTTCTTATCAGTTATGCTCACTATTCTGAATTGTTAATCAAGAACACAAAAGTAAATATGGCCATCTCTCAATGTATCATACTTAAATCAACTTAAATTCACAGATGATAGAATTAAGAAGAACAACCTAATTAACTAATTCATTATATCTCTATGTGAATTACAATTAAAGAGGATTTAAAGTACACGTTCTCTATCAGATTACTACGATGTATAGGTATATCTCTATCCTAGAAATAAATCATGATTTCCAACGCCATGCAAAAAATACATTCATATGCTATTATGATCAAATCTAAATCTATAATCTGTTTCTCAATTTCATATAGATTATCACGCTAATTGTTAACTAGACAATTAAGCAATAAGCATAAACCAAAATAGACAATCCAAGAATAGTCAACAATAATTAACAGAGAAGCAAACTAAAATAAGATACGCAATTAGATCCGTTGTAATCTTAAACAAGAATATTAGTTCATGATTATTGAATTAAAATCTAGAATCCACAACTGATTAAACATTAAAAGACAAAAATAAAAGTAAAGGAAAGAATAAAATATATTGTCTGCAAATCTGAATCTCCCTTCTACTCCTGGTTTGAATCTTCAATGATCTTCAAGTTGCTTCAATTTCTAAATCTAATCTAAACTAGGGTTTTGTCCTAATCTAATCTACTCTAATCTAATGGAATAATCTCTCTTAATCCTTGTAAATTTTCCTCCTTTTATATCCGTCTTTATGCGTTTTTTAGCCCTACTTAAAGTGTAAGACCCCAATTTTTTATAAATAAAAGTGAATTTCCTCTAATTATTATTTTGAATAATAAAGGTGTTAATTTGATATAATATGGTTAGTTATGGGTGAAATGTGCAAATTTTACAAAATAAATAAGTGGTTATAAAATATTCATTGTTGTCGGGGAATATTCGTTTGGTCGCGAAATATTCTTGTTGTCGGGGAATATTCGTACGACGGCGCGTCATTTGTGGGCCCCATAACGGAAAATGATCGAATGAAGAAAACAACAAGTTCGAGTTTTTATAAATAACGGCGTAGTTGTTACCGTTAACACTGTTGGAATACCCGGTGGTTAAAATACAGTAATACACGTTGTTGCACAGTAGCACACGGTATTGCACAAATTATTGATTCTTACGTAAGAAGTCACTACTCAATAATTATTACAGTAATTACTGTTCAATATTTTATTTTATTGATTCAATAATTGCTACGTTGATATTTTATATTATTGTTGTTTCAATCATTGTTATTGCTCAGTATTTCTCATTATCAGATCAATAATTTATATTATTTGAATAATATTATTAAATAGCATTATTGACAATGTCTAAGAAAATTCTGTCTAGAAAAGAGGTTTGGTCACCTAATTGCGTGCCAGCAGGGAGAAATTCTTATCGGAAAGTCTCCGCTTTTCTGGGAACGATCTGGTTGTCATTATTGTGATTCAATAATATTATTTATAAATAATTAATTATTGATAAAAATGATAAGAAAATATTTATTATATGTGGATATAAATCAAGGAATTAATGCTGAGGTGTTTTATGAATATTTTGTCGGAATGGAGGAATTTTGAGAAAAGTGACAATTGTCGAAAATTGATATTTTATCTATATTGTTATATTATAAATGTATAATGTGATAATACAATAATATAATAACGGTGATATTTTTTGTAAGACCTCAACTTTTTAATGAATAAAATCAAATTTCCTTTATTTATTATTGTGAATAATAAGGTGTTAATTTGATATAATGCTTTGGTTATGGGTGAAATGTGCAAAATTTTCAAAATACGCAAGTGGTTATAAAATATTCATTTTGTCGGGAAATATTCGTTTGGTCGTGGAATATTCTTTCTGTCGGGGAATATTCGTACCACGGCGCAACTATTTGTGGGCCCCATAACAGAATAACTGTCGGATGAAGAAAAATGATAAAATTAAGTTTTTATAAATAACGGCGTAATCGTTACCGTTAACACTGTTTGAATACCCGTTTGGTAAAGTAAAGTAATACGCGTTGTTGCACAGTAGCACACAGTATTGCACATAATTTTTTTAATTATTGATTCTTACGTGAGAAGGCACTACTCAATAATTGTTATAGTAGTTACTGTTCAATATTTTATTTTATTGATTCAATAATTACTGCGTTGATATTTTATATTATTGTTGTTTCAATAATTGTTGCTGCACAGTATTTTCCATTAACAGATCAATAATTCATATTATTTGAATAATATTATTAGATAGCATTATTGGTAATGTCTAGAAAGTTCTGTCAAGGAGAGGTTTGGTCACCTAATTGCTCGTCAATAAAGAGAAATTCTTATCAGAAAGCCCCCTCTTTTCTGAGAACGGTCTGGTTGTCATAATTGTGATTCTGTAATATTATTTGTGAATAATTAATTATTGATTTATATGATAAAGAAATATTTATTTTATGGGGATATACATGATGGATATATTTATTTTTATATGGATAAAAATGAAGAAATTAATGCTGAGGTGTTTTATCAGTATTTTGTCGGTGTGGAGGTATTAAAAATCATCCGTTTGTGGCTTTCAGATATTTTATGTTTGGAATTTGGAAAAACCCAAAGCTATAAAGTTGAAGAGAATTTGATTTCAGGCAGAATGGACATAAAATTCGTATTTTTTTGATAAACGGACTATTTTCTATGAATTACTGAAGTTTCAGAAAATAAAATATTTTTATTAAATGAGGGGGGACCCACTTTGGTTTGAATGCATGTGGGCTGCCAAATTAATTGAATTTCAATGATGGAGGGCTGCTGGACTGTAAGACCCCGAATTTTATGAAATAAAAGTATTCAATTTTTCTTATAATTACTATTCAGTAAATGGTTAAATTGATAAATGTTAAAGTTAAGGGTGATATATGAATTTTTTTTCAAAATACACAAGTGGTTATAAAATATTCATTGTTGTCGGGAAATATTCGTTTGGTCGTGAAATATTCTTTCTGTCGGGGAATATTCGTACGACGGCGCAGCCATTTGTGGGCTCCATAACAGAATAACTGTCGGGTGAAAAAAACGACAAATTTGAGTTTTTACAAATAACGGCGTAGTTGTTACCGTTAACACTGTTGGAATACCCGGTGGTTAAAATACAGTAATACGCGTTATTGCACAGTAGCACACGGTATTGCATAGTATTTTTGAAATTATTGATTCTTACGTAAGAAGGCACTACTCAATAATTGTTACAGTAATTACTGTTCAATATTTTATTTTATTGATTCAATAATTGCTGCGTTAATATGTTATATTATTGTTGTTTCAATAATTGTTGCTGCACAGTATTTTCTATTATCAGATCAATAATTCATATTATTTTGAATAATATTATTAGATAGCATTATTGATAATATCTAGAAAGTTCTGTCTAAGGAGAGGTTTGGTCATCTAATTGCGCGCTAGTAAGGAGAAATCCTTATTGGAAAGCCCCCTCTTTTCTGGGAACGGCCTGGTTGTCATAAATGTGATTCTATAATATTATTTGTGAATAATTAATTATTGATTCATATGATAAGGAAATATTTATTTTATGTGGATATAAACGAGGGATATATTTTTGTGGTTAAAAATGAAGGAGTTAATGTTGAGCTTTTTATCCATATTTTTGTCGGAATAGAGGTATTAAAAATCAGCATTTTTGAGATATTTTGCGGGGGTTATAATTTTTAATCCGACCGTTGGATCGTGGTAATTTTTGGATATGTTATACATATATAAGTTGAGTATATGCCCACAAATTTTGAACCGTTAAAAATAAACGTATGATTTGTTATGAATTTTACGAGATGACTGGTTCAGAAATTGTTGAATTTTTGGAATTAATCATTTTGGTGGAAAATTCTAAAATTTGTGGGCTCTACTTGTGGTTGGTGAAGAAATGTGCTGAATTTTATTTCAAATGTGGTGGGTGGGAATAGTAGCAGGTAAAGCCATCAGGTTGCAGGTCAAGTTTGCTAAAATTTTCCTATAAATAGAGGGCTAAGTTAGAATTGAAAATCACACCAGAAACATAAGCTTTCTCTCTTTCTCTCTCTATATTATGAAGCATATTTTGTGAGTATTTAGATACTTTGAGAGTTGCTATTCAGTGCAAGTTTCCTTCGGCTTTGCATACCGATCAGAAGTACTGCTCTTTTGAGGTAAGGGATAGTAAGGGATAGTAATGAATTTTAAGGGTTGTTATGTTTTTTTCAGTTTCGTAATTTTTCTGACCTTCAAATTTTGAAAAAATTTGAAACGATATTTTGATGAGTTTTCTTGATTGTGTCCAAAAATGGTGATTTTTGGATGTATAGATTGAGAGTTATGAATTTTATGAGAAAAGACTATTTTAAAAGTAACCGCTTATAATTCCTTGTGGTTAACTCTAAAATTGATGAAATTTTTATTGGGAGTACATGTATATGATAGGAGTATACTCTGTGAATTTCAAACTTTTTAGACAAAAATACAATTTTTGATAAATGTCTAAATATTCGGCTGTTTTGGCCATATGAAAAATAGTAAATGACTTTTAAAAATTCTGAGAAAAATATATGTTCACTATGGGACTATATTATGCTAAATCTCAGAAAAGAAATATTTTTGGAACTGATTTGGTATTTTTTATGAAAATAGTCTAGTTATGAGTAAATGAAGTAAATATGTTTTGTGAAGTAAGAAAATTGGAAAATAGGGTTTTATGACTTGAGAATCCTATATGAGGTATATGCAGATTTTTGATGAGGGTTTTTGTTATTGGTGATGAAATCTTATGAGTTTAGCATTTTAGAATGATTAAATGCATTATTTAGTAAAGTGTAAACAATTAAAATAAATTATTTATAAGCTTAAGAAATATTATTCTTTCAATATCATTATACCGAAATATTGGTATGTATTTTATTGTGGAATTTTTACCTTTTTGTGTCGGGGATACTATTCATGAGTTACTATTCACGAGTTACTATTCATGAGTTACTATTCACGAGTTACTATTCGCGACAAAATTGGTTTCTTTTTCTAACCAAATTATAGTTGATTTATGAATATTACTCTTGAGATTAAATCTAGATATTTTGATTATATTGATTTTACTATTATATATAACATTTTTATAACCTTGATGTTGAAATTCTCTTTCACTGGAGTGTAAAGATGGGTAGATTATTGGTATGATCATGACTAGGGTTCTCTTTGGCCTTTAGTGCAAAGTTGAATTGTGACTGGTATGATCATGACCATTGAATTTATAATTGAATATCTTAAGCTTAAGTGCAAAGGTGAATTGATCAACATGGTTATAATTATTTTTATATAAATTCTAAAATGATTATAATTCTTTGAGATATTAATATATTTGGCATGTAGTGCAAATATGAACTGTTGATGAATATCTTTGGCCTGTAGTGCAAAGATGATATGTTGTTGAATATCTTTGGCTTGTAGTGCAAAGATGAACTGTTGTTGAATATCTTTGGCCCGTAGTACAAATATGACATGTTGTTGAATATCTTTGGCCAGTAGTGCAAAGATGAACAGATGTTGAGATAAACATGACCAACTGGTGATACAAATGAATATCTTTGGCCGTAGTGCAAAGATGAAGTTATTAGTATGATTATGAACAGGAAATGTGATTTGGTGTAACCATGATCTTTGATGTTTCAGGTAAAGATAGGTGATGAAAATTATCTTCGTCCAGGATGAGAAGAGGAATTTAGAACTACAGTTATGATTATGAGTTATTCATATGATTGTGGACCAGAATTGTTGATTGATGTTACAGGGATAAAACATTGTTGATGGATTTTTAACATGGAGAAGATAATAGACTTTATAGTCTATTTGACTCTTCTAATGGATTACTCGTTCCGCTGCAACTATGGTTGAAATTTTTATCATTTACCATATGTTCTAAATCTCTGATTTATTATTGATGAAGGCTATTGATAATTTAATTATCTTTAGTCATGATATTCTTTACTGAGCTAGTTGTGCTCACCTTTTTGCTTCACAATTCCTTTCAGGTAATAAGAGTGTAGCTGGGTCGAGCGAGGGTAACGGGAAAATAGAACGATGGTCTCTAGCTGTGGAGGTTCTCCCGAAGCAGTATAGAAAAGTTCATTTAGTAGTTTTATTTGGTGAATCCAATAGGGTAAGGTGTACCCAACGTTGGAAGGGTGGTTTGCCACTATCATACAAGATGTCTAACGACATACAACCTCGTGTCATCATAAGACAAGGATGTGCTCATCCACTTGCGGAGTATATCTACAAGCACTACCTATATTATCTTGGTGTTTGTTTGGAGTATTATTCTCAATTAGAGACAGTGGAGATAATGATATGTCAAGAGAAGACTCACCATTGGGAAGAATATGATAGTAATCTTCTCGTTTTTCTTTGGGGTCTATTGGGTCAACCAAGGATAATTCTGTGGCCATATGATATCTATCATAACCTAGACGTATGGCCTCCCATGTACGAAGGTTTCCTTGAGCACTTCCCAAATATTCTAGTTTCTAAAATAATTTTTGACTGTACCTTTATGTAAGGTACCTTTGTGAGGTGTTGATACATGATGGTGTCCAATGTCACATTTGGTATATATTTGTATTCAAACTCACAGCATATGTGTTGTTGTATTTTGCACGACAATTGTTGTAATAAAGTTGTAGTTGTTTTCTGGACCATGTATTTGACGACTCAGAATGGGTTGGGTGGAATTGACCTATTTTGGGGTTGTCACATGGACTGCTGATTTTTCCAAGGAGGAGGCGTAGAATAATTATAATAATATTTTATTAATTTAGTTTCCTTTGGCGTTTTAAGTATTTTTCTATAAATAGGGTGCTTAGTTAAAATTAAAAATCATACCAGAATTTATAAGTTTTCTCTCTTTCTCTCTATATTATCGAGCGTATTTTGTGAGTATTTAGAGTGAAAGTTTACTTCGGCTTTACCTCCGATATTCCAGTCAGAAATATTGCTCTTTTGAGGTAAGGGATTTTAAGGGTTACTATGTTTTTCAGTTCGTACTTCCTCCGACCTTTAGAAAATTTTGGAAAAATTTGAAATGATATTTTGATGAGTTTTAATGATTGTGTCCAAAAATGGTGATTTTTAGATGTATAGATTAAGAGTTATGAATTTTATGAGAAAAGACTATTTTAAAAGTAACCTCTTATAACTCCTTGTGGTCAACTTCAAAATTGATGAAATTTTTATTGGGAGTACATCTATATAATATTACTGTACTCTGTAAATTTTGAAATTTTTGGATAAAAATACAATTTATGATAAATATCTAAATATTCGGCGGTTTTAGCCATATGAAAAATAGTAAATTAGTTTTAAAAATTTTGAGAAAAATATATGTTCAATATAGGACTATATTCTGCTTAATCCCAAAAAAGAAATATTTTTGGAACTGATTTGGAATTTTTCATGAAAATGGACTAGTTATGAGTAAATGAATTAAATATGTTATGTGAAGTAAGAAAATTGAAAAATAAAATTTTATGGCTTGAGAATCCTATATGAGGTATATGCAGATTTTTGATGAGGGTTTTGGTTATTGGTAATAAAATCTTATGAGTTTGACATTTTAGGATGATTAAATGCATTATTTAGTAAAGTGTAAACAATTAAAATAAATTGTTTATAAGTTTAAGAAATGTTATTCTTTCAATATCATTATACCGAAATATTGGTATAGATTTTATTGTAGAATTTCTCTCTTTTTCATGTCGGGGTTACTATTCACGAGTTACTATTTATGAGTTACTATTCACGAGTTACTATTCACGGGTACTATTCACGATAAAATTAGTTTCTTTTTTTGACCACATTATCGTTAATTTATGAATCTTACTCTTGAAATTAAATCCATGTTTTGATCATATGGTTTTTATTATCATATATAACATATTTATAATCTTAATGATGAAATTTCTCTTTGACTTGAGTGTAAAGATGGGTAGATTATTGGTATGATCGTGACTATGGGTTTTCTTTGGCCAGTAGTGCAAAGTTGAATCGCAGACTGGTATGATCATGACCATTAAATTTATAATTGAATATCTTTAGCTTAAGTGCAAAGGTGAATGGATCAACATGGTTATAATTAATTATTGTTTATATAAATTCTGAAATGATTATATATTTCTTTGAGATATTAATATATTTGGCCTGTAGTACAAATATGAACTGTTGATGAATATATTTGGCATGTAGTTCAAAGATGACCTAATGTTGAATATCTTTGGCCAGTAGTGCAAAGATGAACTGGTGACGAATATCTTTGGCCTGTAGTGCAAAGATGAATTGTTGATGAATATCTTTGGCCGTAGTGCAAAGATGACCTAATGTTGAATATCTTTGGGCAGTAGTGCAAAGATGAACTGCTGACGAATATCTTTGGCCCGTAGTGCAAAGATGAAGTTATTAGTATGATTATGAACAGGAACTGTGATTTGGTATAACCATGATCTTTGATGTTTCAGGTAAAGACATGTGATGAAAATTATCTTCGTCCTGGGTGCGAAGAGGAATTTAGAATCACAATTATGATTATGAGTTATTCATATGATTGTGGACCAGAACTGTTGATTGATGTTACAGGGATAAAACATTGTTGGTGGATTTTTAACATGGAGAAGATAATTGACTTTATGGTCTATTTGACTCTTCTAATGGATTGCTCGTTCCGTTGCAACTATGGTTGAAAATTTTTATCATCTACCATATGTTCTAAATCTCTGATTTAATTATGTTGAAGGCTATTGATAATTTATTTATCTTTAGTCATGATATTCTTTACTGGGCTAGTTGTGCTCACCCTTCTGTTTCACAATTCCTTTCAGGTAATAAGAGTGTAGCTGGGTCGAGCGGGGGTAATAGGGGAATAGAACGGTGGTCATCATTTAGTAGTTATATTTGGTGAATCAAATAAGGTGAGGTGAACCCAACGTTGGAAGGGTATTTTGTCACTATCATACAAGATGTCTAATGACATACAATCTCGTGTCATCATAAGACACAGTTGTTGTAAGACCCCAAATTTTATGAAATAAAGGTATTCAATTTTTCTATTTAGTAAATGGTTAAATTGATAAAAAGTTAAAGTTAAGGGTGTTATATGAATATTTTTCAAAATAAGCAAGTGGTTATAAAATATTCATTTTGTCGGGGAATATTCGTTTGGTCGTGGAATATTCTTTCTATCGGGGAATATTCGTACGACGACACAGCTATTTGTGGGCCCCATAACGGAAAGCGATTGGATGAAGAAAACGACAAAATTGAGTTTTTATAAATAACGGCGTAGTTGTTACCGTTAACACTGTTGGAATACCTGGTGGTTAAAATACAATAATACGCGTAGTTGCACAGTAGCACACGGTATTGCACAGTATTTTTTCCAATTATTAATTTTTACGTAAGAAGACACTACTCAATAATTGTTACAGTAATTACTGTTCAATATTTTATTTTATTGATTCAATAATTACTACGTTGATATTTTATATTATTATTGTTTCAATAATTATTGTTACACAGTATTTTTCATTATCAGATCAATAATTTATATTATTTGAATAATATTATTAGATAACATTATTGACAATGTCTAGAAAGTTCTGTCTAAGGAGAGGTTTGGTCATCTAATTGCGCGTCAGTAAGGAGAAATTCTTATTGGAAAGCCCCCTCTTTCCTGGGAACGGCCTAGTTGTCATAAATGTGATTCTGTAATATTATTTGTGAATAATTAATTATTGGTTCATATGATAAGGAAATATTTATTTTATGTGGATATAAACGAGGGATATATTTTTGTGGTTAAAAATGAAGGAGTTAATGTTGAGGTCTTTATCCGTATTTTTGTCGGAATGGAGGTATTAAAAATCAGGATTTTTGAGATATTTTGCGGGGGTTATAATTTTTAATCCGATCGTTGGATCGTGGTAATTTTTGGATATGCTATACATATATAAGTTGAGTATATGCCCACAAATTTTGAACCGTTAAAAATAAACGTATGATTTATTATGAATTTTACGAGATGACTGGTTCAGAAATTGTTGAATTTTCGGAGTTTATCATTTTGGTGGAAAATTCTAGAATTGGTGGGCCCCACTTGTGGTTGGTGAAAAAATGTGCTGAATTATATTTCAAATGTGGTGGGTGGGAATAGTAGCAGGTAAAGCCATCAGGTTGCAGGTCAAGCCTACTAAAATTTTCCTATAAATAGAGGGCTAAGTTAGAATTGAAAATCACACCAGAAACAAGTTTTCTCTCTTTCCCTCTCTATATTATGAAGCATATTTTGTGAGTATTTAGATACTTTGAGAGTTGTTATTCAGTGCAAGTTTCCTTCGGCTTTGCATACCGATCAGAAGTACTGCTCTTTTGAGGTAAGGGATAGTAAGAGATAGTAAGAGATTTTAAAGGTTGTTATATTTTCCAATTTCGTAATTTTTCTGACCTTCAAAAATTCTGGAAAAATTTGAAATGATATTTTGATGAGTTTTCTTGATTGTGTCCAAAAATGGTAATTTTTGGATGTATAGATTAAGAGTTATGAATTTTATGAGAAAAGACAATTTTAAAAGTAATCGCTTATAACTCCTTGTGGTTAACTCCAAAATTGATAAAATTTTTATTGGGAGTATATGTATATGATAGAAGTATAATCTGTGAATTTTAGAATTTTTGGACAAAAGTATAATTTTTGATAAATGTCTAAATATTCGGCTGTTTTGGCCATATGAAAAATAGTAAATGAATTTTAAAAATTCTTAGAAAAATATATGTTCACTATGGGACTATATTATGCTAAATCCCAGAAAAGAAATATTTTTGGAACTGATTTGGTATTTTTCATGAAAATGGTCTAGTTATGAGTAAATGAATTAAATATGTTTTGTGAATTAAGAAAATTGGAAAATAGGATTTTATGACTTGAGAATCCTATATGAGGTATATGCAGATTTTTGATGAGGGTTTTGGTTATTGGTGATGAAATCTTATGAGTTTGGCATTTTAGAATGATTAAATGCATTATTTAGTAAAGTGTAAACAATTAAAATAAATTGTTTATAAGCTTAAGAAATATTATTCTTTCAATATCATTATACCGAAATATTGGTATGTATTTTATTGTGGAATTTCTACCTTTTTGTGTCGAGATTACTATTTATGAGTTACTATTCACGAGTTACTATTCAGGAGTTACTATTCATGAGTTACTATTCACGAGTTACTATTCACGATAAAAATTGGTTTCTTTTTCTAACCAAATTATAGTTGATTTACGAATATTACTCTTGAGATTAAAACTAGATGTTGATCATATTATTTTTATTATTATATATAACATTTTTATAACCCTAATGATGATATTTCTCTTTGACTTGAGTGTAAAGATGGGTAGATTTTTTTGGTATGATCATGACTATGTGTTATATTTGGCCAGTAGTGCAAAGTTGAATCGTTGATTGGTATGATCATGACCATTGAATTTATAAGTGAATATCTTTAGCTTAAGTGCAAAGGTGAATTGATCAACATGGTTATAATTATTGTTTATATAAATTCTGAAATGATTATATATTTCTTTGAGATATTAATATCTTTGGCATGTAGTGCAAAGATGAAATATTGATGAATATCTTTGGCCTGTAGTGCAAAGATGAATTGTTGATGAATATCTTTGGGCCGTAGTGCAAAGATGAAGTTATTAGTATGATTATGAACAGGAACTGTGATTTGGTATAACCATGATCTTTGATATTTCAGGTAAAGACATGTGAGGAAAATTATCTTTGTCCTGGATGCGAAGAGGAATTTAGAATTACAATTATGATTATGAGTTATTCATATATTTGTGAAAAGGAATTGTTGATTAATGTTACAGGGATAAAACATTATTGGTGGACTTTTAATATGGAGAAGATAATAGACTTTATAGTCTATTTGACTCTTCTAATGGATTGCTCGTTCCGCTGCAACTATGGTTGAAATTTTTATCATCTACCATATGTTCTAAATCTCTGATTTATTACTGATGAAGACTATTGATAATTTATTTATCTTTAGTCATGATATACTTTAATGAGCTAGTTGTGCTCACCCTTTTGCTTTACAATTCCTTTCAGGTAATAAGAGTGTAGCTGGGTCGAACGAGGGTAACGGAAAAATAGAACGGTGGTCTCTAGCTGTGGATGTTCTCCCGAAGCAGTATAGAAAAGTTCATTTAGTAGTTTTATTTGGTGAATTCAATAGGGTAAGGTGTACCCAACGTTGGAAGGGTGGTTTGCCACTATCATATAAGATGTCTAACGACATATAACCTGGTGTCATCATAAGACAGGGTTGTGCTCATCCACTTGCTGAGTATATCTACGAGCACTACCTATATAATCTTGGTGTTTGTTTGAAGTATAATTCTCAATTGGAGACAGTAGAGATAATGATATGTCAAGAGAAGACTCACCATTGGGAAGAATATGATAGTAATCTTCTCGGTCTATTGGGTCAACCAAGAATAATTCTGTGGCCATATGATATCTATCATAACCTAGACGCATGGCCTCCCATGTACGAAGGTTTCCTTGAGCACTTCCCAAAGATTCTAATTTCTAAAACAGTTTTTGACTATACCTTTATGTAAGGTATCATTGTGAGGTGCTGTCCACGATTGGGACATGAGTCATATTTGGTATATATTTGTATCCAAACTCACAGCATATGTGTTGTTGTATTTTGCACGACAATTGTTGCAATAAAGTTGTAGTTATTTTTTGTACCATGTATTTGGCGACTCAGAATGGGTTGGATGGAATGGAGTTATTTTGGGGACGTCACAGTTGGTATCAGAGCTATAAGTAAAGAGCCCCGAGCCTCTCGCTGGTGACTTCCTGTTGATGGGGGATGCACCGAAGCCAGACTCTCCGTAGGGGGCGCCGTTCTGCGGTGGCAAGCTGATAGGTGCCGTTGTGAGGTGCTGACACATGATGGTGTCCAATGTCACATTTGGTATCAGAGCTTAGGGTTATGATCTCTGGCGGAGATCGGGAAATAGAACTAGGAGTGGGGATATGAGTAAATCCTTCGCTAGTGTGTCCTACCTAAGCTTATTTGTTGGTCAGTCATAATATTGGAATATTATGTGATATGTTAATTTGTTAAATTAACCCTTGTTTTGAAGCTGTATTCTAGAATGATATCTGAAATACAGGTGATGAGCAATAGAGAAATCATGATGACAGGGAAGATGGAATCTGAAATAAAAGCAAGGTATTCTCAACTCTTTGAATTACCAGGTACGTAAATTTCGAGGACGAAATTTCATAAGGAGGGGAGATTGTAAGACCCCAAATTTTATGAAATAAAGGTATTCAATTTTTCTATTTAGTAAATGGTTAAATTGATAAAAAATTTAAGTTAAGGGTGTTATATGAATATTTTTCAAAATAAGCAAGTGGTTATAAAATATTCATTTTGTCGGGGAATATTCGTTTGGTCGTGGAATATTCTTTCTGTCGGGGAATATTCGTACGACGACGCAGCTATTTGTGGGCCCCATAAAGGAAAGCGATTGGATGAAGAAAACGACAAAATTGAGTTTTTATAAATAACGGCGTAGTTGTTACCGTTAACACTGTTGGAATACCTGGTGGTTAAAATACAATAATACGCGTAGTTGCACAGTAGCACACGGTATTGCACAGTATTTTTTCCAATTATTAATTCTTACGTAAGAAGACACTACTCAATAATTGTTACAGTAATTACTGTTCAATATTTTATTTTATTGATTCAATAATTGCTACGTTGATATTTTATATTATTATTGTTTCAATAATTGTTGTTACACAGTATTTTCCATTATCAGATCAATAATTTATATTATTTGAATAATATTATTAGATAACATTATTGACAATGTCTAGAAAGTTCTGTCTAAGGAGAGGTTTGGTCATCTAATTGCGCGTCAGTAAGGAGAAATTCTTATTGGAAAGCCCCCTCTTTCCTGGGAACGGCCTAGTTGTCATAAATGTGATTCTGTAATATTATTTGTGAATAATTAATTATTGGTTCATATGATAAGGAAATATTTATTTTATGTGGATATAAACGAGGGATATATTTTTGTGGTTAAAAATGAAGGAGTTAATGTTGAGGTATTTATCCGTATTTTTGTCGGAATGGAGGTATTAAAAATCAGGGTTTTTGAGATATTTTGCGGGGGTTATAATTTTTAATCCGACCGTTGGATCGTGGTAATTTTTGGATATGCTATACATATATAAGTTGAGTATATGCCCACAAATTTTGAACCGTTAAAAATGAACGTATGATTTATTATGAATTTTACGAGATGACTGGTTCAGAAATTGTTGAATTTTCGGAGTTTATCATTTTGGTAGAAAATTCTAGAATTGGTGGGCCCCACTTGTGGTTGGTGAAGAAATGTGCTGAATTATATTTCAAATGTGGTGGGTGGGAATAGTAGCAGGTAAAGCCATCAGGTTGCAGGTCAAGCCTACTAAAATTTTCCTATAAATAGAGGGCTAAGTTAGAATTGAAAATCACACCAGAAACAAGTTTTCTCTCTTTCTTTCTCTATATTATGAAACATATTTTGTGAGTATTTAGATACTTTGAGAGTTGCTATTCAGTGCAAGTTTCCTTCGGCTTTGCATACCAATCAGAAGTACTGCTCTTTTGAGGTAAGAGATAGTAAGGGATAGTAAGAGATTTTAAGGGTTGTTATATTTTCCAATTTCGTAATTTTTCTGACCTTCAAAAATTCTGGAAAAATTTGAAATGATATTTTGATGAGTTTTCTTGATTGTGTCCAAAAATGGTGATTTTTGGATGTATAGATTAAGAGTTATGAATTTTATGAGAAAAGACTATTTTAAAAGTAACCGCTTATAACTCCTTGTGGTTAACTCCAAAATTGATAAAATTTTTATTGGGAGTATATGTATATGATAGAATTATACTCTGTAAATTTTAGAATTTTTGGATAAAAGTATAATTTTTGATAAATGTCTAAATATTCGGCTGTTTTGGCCATATGAAAAATAGTAAATGAATTTTAAAAATTCTTAGAAAAATATATGTTCACTATGGGACTATATTATGCTAAATCCCAGAAAAGAAATATTTTTGGAACTGATTTGGTATTTTTCATGAAAATGGTCTAGTTATGAGTAAATAAATTAAATATGTTTTGTGAATTAAGAAAATTAGAAAATAGGATTTTATGACTTGAGAATCCTATATGAGGTATATGCAGATTTTTGATGGGGGTTTTGGTTATTGGTGATGAAATCTTATGAGTTTGACATTTTAGAATGATTAAATGCATTATTTAGTAAAGTGTAAACAATTAAAATAAATTGTTTATAAGCTTAAGAAATATTATTCTTTCAATATCATTATACCGAAATATTGGTATGTATTTTATTGTGGAATTTCTACCTTTTTGTGTCGGAATTACTATTTATGAGTTACTATTCACGAGTTACTATTCATGAGTTACTATTCATGAGTTACTATTCATGAGTTACTATTCACGATAAAAATTGGTTTCTTTTTCTAACTAAATTATAGTTGATTTACGAATATTACTCTTGAGATTAAAACTAGATGTTGATCATATTATTTTTATTATTATATATAACATTTTTATAACCCTAATGATGATATTTCTCTTTGACTTGAGTGTAAAGATGGGTAGATTTTTTTGGTATGATCATGACTATGGGTTATCTTTGGCCAGTAGTGCAAAGTTGAATCGTTGATTGGTATGATCATGACCATTGAATTTATAAGTGAATATCTTTAGCTTAAGTGCAAAGGTGAATTGATCAACATGGTTATAATTATTGTTTATATAAATTCTGAAATGATTATATATTTCTTTGAGATATTAATATCTTTGGCCTGTAGTGCAAAGATGAAATATTGATGAATATCTTTGGCCTGTAGTGCAAAGATGAATTGTTGATGAATATCTTTGGGCCGTAGTGCAAAGATGAAGTTATTAGTATGATTATGAACAGGAACTGTGATTTGGTATAACCATGATCTTTGATGTTTCAGGTAAAGACATGTGAGGAAAATTATCTTTGTCCTGGATGCGAAGAGGAATTTAGAATTACAATTATAATTATGAGTTATTCATATATTTGTGAAAAGGAATTGTTGATTAATATTACAGGGATAAAACATTATTGGTGGACTTTTAATATGGAGAAGATAATAGACTTTATAGTCTATTTGACTCTTCTAATGGATTGCTCGTTCCGCTGCAACTATGGTTGAAATTTTTATCATCTACCATATGTTCTAAATCTCTGATTTATTACTGATGAAGACTATTGATAATTTATTTATCTTTAGTTGTGATATACTTTACTGAGCTAGTTGTGCTCACCCTTTTGCTTCACAATTCCTTTCAGGTAATAAGAGTGTAGCTGGGTCGAGCGAGGGTAACGGGGAAATAGAACGGTGGTCTCTAGCTGTGGATGTTCTCCCGAAGCAGTATAGAAAAGTTCATTTAGTAGTTTTATTTGGTGAATCCAATAGGGTAAGGTGTACCCAACGTTGGAAGGGTGGTTTGCCACTATCATACAAGATGTCAAACGACATATAACCTGGTGTCATCATAAGACAGGGTCGTGCTCATCCACTTGCTGAGTATATGTACGAGCACTACCTATATAATCTTGGTGTTTGTTTGAAGTATAATTCTCAATTAGAGACAGTAGAGATAATGATATGTCAAGAGAAGACTCACCATTGGAAAGAATATGATAGTAATCTTCTCGGTCTATTGGGTCAACCAAGAATAATTCTGTGGCCACATGATATCTATCATAACCTAGACGCATGGCCTCCCATGTACGAAGGTTTTCTTGAGCACTTCCCAAAGATTCTAATTTCTAAAACAGTTTTTGACTATACCTTTATGTAAGGTATCATTGTGAGGTGCTGTCCACGATTGGGACATGAGTAACATTTGGTATATATTTGTATCCAAACTCACAGCATATGTGTTGTTGTATTTTGCACGACAATTGTTGCAATAAAGTTGTAGTTGTTTTCTGTACCATGTATTTGGCGACTCAGAATGGGTTGGATGGAATGGACCTATTTTGGGGACGTTACAGTTGTGCACATCCACTTGCTGAGTATATCTACGAGCACTACCTATATAATCTTGGTGTTTGTTTGAAGTATAATTCTCAATTGGAGACAGTGGAGATAATGTTATGTTAAGAAAAGACCTATCATTGGAAAGAATATGATAGTAATCTTCTTATTTTTCTTTGGGGTCTATTGGGTCAACCAAGGATAATTCTGTGGACATATGATATCTATAATAACTTAGACGCATGGTCTCCCATGTACAAAGATTTCCTTGAGCACTTCCCAAAGATTTTAATTTTTTAAACAATTTTTGACTATACCTTTATGTAAGATGTCATTGTAAGACCCCAACTTTTATAAATAAAGATGAATTTTTTATAAATATTATTTTTGAATATTATGGAGTTAATTTGATTTAATATTATAGTTGTGGGTAATATTTATAAATTTTACAAAGTACGCAAGTTGTTATATAATATTCGATTGATCGGGGAATATTCGTTTTAACAGGAAATATTCGTACAACGGCACAATCATTGGTGGACACCACAACGAAATTATTATCGGATTGAGAAAACGACAAAAACATTTTATTAAAAATAACGGTGGAAGTTTTACCATTGATACTGTTGAACTACTCGGTAGTAAAAGTACAATAATACGTGTGGTTGGATAGTAGCACACGGTATTGATTATTAATGCTTATGTGAGAAGTCACTCAGTTTGATTCAATTATTGTCAGTTAATAATATGAATTATTTAGCGATAATGAAATTTTGTTTTATTCGTATTATTAACCTAATAAAACAGAAACTTCTTTTTATATAAAATAGAGTACTTTATTAAAGTTATTCTATAAATAGAATATATTATATTTTATTTAAAAGATTTTTCTTTAAATATGGACCGTCATATTAAAGTAATAAATCTGGACTGTTCATGAATTAGTTACTATCCATTCCATTTTTCTATAAATAGCAGCTCATTCCTTCATTATTTTTTACGAGTTCACTGAACTCTAGAGAGAGAAACTATAGAGAGAGAGAAGAAAAGTATTCTGTTACTTAACTACTTCCTTATTTCAGTTATTCTTTAAAACGGTAAGGGGTGTTATACTTTCTTATTTATGAAGAGAACTGTTGTTATTCCATTTCTTATTATTCTGTTGGAATAACCTGTATACGCGGTGTACCCTATACTTGGTGACATTATTCTATTATTCTGTTGGAACATCCTGTCTGTGTGTTTTGTACCGGACCTGGTTCCGTCTTTATTATTATTCTGTTGGAACATCCTATCTGTGTGTTTTACACTGGACCTGGTTCCGTCTTTATTATTATTCTGTTGGAACATCCAGTCTGTGTGTTTTACACCGGACCTGGTTCCGTCATTATTATTATTCTGTAGAAATATCCTGTCTGTGCGTGTTACGCCGGACCTGGTTCTATTATTTATTATTCTGTTGGAATAACCTGTCTGTGCGGTCTATCGCATGCATGGTGATTTCTTTTGTTATTCCATTCTTTATTATACTCAGTTGGTTAAGTTTTGACTTCTATACTCCATGAAATTTGTGGAATATCCTTGATAATTGCGTTTCATCCAGTATCTTTTCATGAAAATATTCTTCTAAGCATTCTTGAATTTTACTCCACAAAGCAGTATGATGTTGACAATTTGGATGTTGTTAATTCTTGGATAAATTAATTCTTGAACTTGATTTATTAAATTCTTATATCATTGTCATCATCCTCATGTTTATAAAATGTTGAAAGTCATCTGTGGCCTGTAGTGCATAGATGGACTTGGTATGATTATGACCAGGGATTATTCGGTATAATCATGACCGTAATGTTACAAATGATGTGGTAAAAGTCCTCATTGGCCCGTAGTGCATTGATGGACAGTTGTTAGCATGATCATTACCATTAATGAATACACGAATATCTTTGGCCGTAGTGCAGGGGTGATTCGATGATGTGGATTATTTTATTAAGCTAAGTCCCAGCGATAACAGTGTTGAAAAACCTTTTAAATCATAGAAGATAGTAGATTTTATTTTCTACTTGACTCTTTTAATGGATTGCTTGTTCCGCTGCAGTTAAACTTGATGTTCGTTATATTTTATCAGTTTAATACTGTTGAAGGCTAATGATAATTTATTCTGCATTATCTTAGTCATAATATTTCTTACTGGGCTAGTTGAGCTCACCCTTTCTTTCACTGTTCTCTTCAGGAAATGAGAATATAGCTGGGACGAGTCGGGGAACGGAGTGATGGACTAGATGATAGTATTAGTAGTCCTCACTATTTTGTTAAATAGTGTGACAATAATTGTAATGAGGACTCCTTTTGAGTTTGTATAGTCTCTAGTAGACAATAATGGTATTCAAACTCACAGTTATATTTTGTCGTATTGTACACGACAGTTGTATTAGTAAGTTGTATTTGTATTCTGTACCATGTATCTGACGACCCAAGATGGGTGATGTATACCTAATTTTGGGGGCGTCATAGTTGGTATCAGAGCTTAGGGATATGATCCCTGGCTAAGATGTGAGAATAGAACTAAGAGGGGAGAGACGGGGAATTCCTTTGCTAGTATGACCTACCTAAGTTTATTTGTATAGTATTTAATTGGTCGGTCAGAATATAAGGATAATATATGACATATCAATTAACTTTTATTTTGTGGCAGTATCTGAAAATGGCATCCGAGAATGTTGAGAATAGCAATGGAGCACAGCCGACTGTTGATTCACCACATATCAATAATCGGGATAATGTGCATCAGGAAGGCAATAATCCTCATGCAAACAACAATACTGACCAAATGATGAATGATGGAATGTTCAGAAACTTTATGCAGTTCATGCAACAGCAGGCGAGAGCGGCTCCTGTTCAAAATGTAGGTGGAAACACTGAAAACTCTCGAACGGTCACCGCTAAACAGTTCAAGGAGCTGGGACCACCGGAGTTTAAGGGAGAGCCAAAACCACTTATAGCGGAAACATGGATAAAGCAGATCACCAAGATATTTGATGTCTTGGTATGCTCCGAGGAGCAAAAGTTTCCCTTTGCCGCCTTTATGTTGCGAGGAGAGGCAGATTACTGGTGGGAATCGATTAAGCGTACTCAACCTGCCGCACTGAAGATGTCTTGGGAGAAGTTCCAAGAGTTGTTCAATGACAAATACTTTCCCGAAAGTGTTCGACACATGAAGGAGGTGAAGTTCATCAAATTGGAGCAGAATAATATGACCGTGTCGCAGTATGAGGCTAAATTTGCTGAGTTGTCTCGGTTTGCGTCCCACTTGGTGGATAATAAAGAGCTAATGACGCGAATGTTTTTGCGAGGTTTGAAACCTGAGATACGTCAACATCTTATTTCTCATAAACTGTGTTTGTATTCAGATGTTATGAATAGGGCTCAGTTAGTGGAGCGCGATAACGAGTCAACGCAACCAAAAGAGAGCAGTCGGTAAAATGATAATACAGTGAGAGCAGTCATCGAAGCGGTGACAACAAGCGTGGTGGGAATCAACAAGCCAGAAATGGTAACCACTTCGGTGGTAATCAGGGCCAAAACAATAAGAATGGTCATTTCAAGAAGAGGAGATTCAACAATGATGGAAAGACGTCAGGACCAGCACCTGTTGTTAAGGAATGAGAACGACCACCTTTCATATGTTTCAAATACGGAGGGGAGGGGCACATCAGTCCAAACTGCGTGATGCCGTCTAAAGCATGTTATAATTATGGAAGAGAAGGTCATTTAGCTCGATTTTGTCGTTTACCAAAAATAAGTTCAGCCAGGATGGAGGCACCAAAGGCCGTTTCAGAAAAGTCAAAACTTGTAGTGCAAGGAAGAGCGTTTGTTGTGACCTCCCCGAAAGCAAGAAACCTGAATGAGGTCATCACCCGTAAGCTTATCATAAACTCTAACGAAGTCTATACTTTATTTGATACCGGTTCTACCCATTCTTTTATTTCTCCTCTTTGCGCTCATCGATTAAATTTGACTCCGGAGAAATTAGACTTTGACTTATCTGTTGAAACTCTATTGGGAGAAACCTTCATTATATCCACGATTTATAAGTCTTGTTTGGTTCAAGTTGGTACCCACACATTACCTGTCGATCTGATTTCATTAAAAATACTTGCATTTGACGTGATTCTAGGGATTGATTGGTTAACTACTCATCATGCAAAAATTGATTGTTTTCGTAAGGATGTTAGCTTTTATATTCCTAATCGACCTATTATGCGAATCCAGGCAACCAACCCATTAAAATCAATCGCTGTCATCTCAAGCCATAAAGCTATTCGTTTATTGAAAAACGGATGTCAAGCTTTCTTAGCTCATGTCATGGATCTAAACAAAAATACGTCAGTTTTGAATGATATTTTTATTGTTAATAAATTCCCTGACGTATTCCCTGAAGAACTTCCTGGCCTACCCCCAGAGCGTGAAATTGAATTTTGTATCGACCTTGAACCCGGTACAAAACCCATTTCCAAAGCCCCATATCGAATGGCTCCTATTGAACTTCAGGAGTTAAAGATCCAACTATAGGAATTGTTAGACATTGGCTTTATTCGTCCTAGTACTTCTCCTTGGGGTGCTCCTGCTCTATTCGTGAAGAAGAAAGATGGAAGTATGCGACTTTGTATTGATTATCGGGAGTTGAATCATGTTACCATCAAAAACAGGTACCCATTACCACGTATTGATGACCTGTTTGACCAGTTGCAAGGAGCACAATTCTTTTCAAAGATCGATCTTCGTTCTGGATATCATCAGCTGAAGGTTAGAACTGAGGATATTCCAAAGACGGCTTTTAGAACTCGGTACGGGCATTATGAATTCCTAGTCATGTCCTTTGGATTGACTAATGCTCCTGCTGCCTTCATGGATATGATGAACCGGGTATTCAAGGAATATTTGGATCACTTTGTGGTCGTCTTTATTGATGACATCCTTATTTATTCCAAAAGTCGTGAAGATCATGAGCAACACTTGAGGCTGGTACTCCAAAAGCTTCGTGAATACAAGCTTTATGCCAAGTTGAAGAAATACGAGTTCTGGCTGGAGGAGGTAGCATTCCTTGGGCACATAGTATCAAGTCGTGGAATATCTGTTGACCCGACAAAGATTGAAGCTATTCAAAGCTGGGAGCAACCTAAATCAGTAACCAAAGTACGTAGCTTTCTCTATTTAGCTGGTTATTATCGGAGATTCGTGGAAGAAATACGAGTTCTGGCTAGAGGAGGTAGCATTCCTTGGGCACGTAGTATCAAGTCGTGGAATATCTGTTGACCCGACAAAGATTGAAGCTATTCAAAGCTGGGAGCAACCTAAATCAGTAACCGAAGTACGTAGCTTTCTCGGTTTAGCTGGTTATTATCGGAGATTCATGGAAGGATTTTCTCGAATCGCTACTCCACTAACTCAGCTTACTCGGAAAGATACAAAGTTCGGTTGGAGCGACGAATGTGATAAGAGTTTTCAAGAGCTCAAGAGGAGACTCATTTCAGCACCTATTCTAACAATACCATCTGGCTCGGAGGGATTTGTCATCTACAGTGATGCTTCGAGCAAAGGGTTGGGATGCGTTCTCATGCAACATGGAAAAGTCATAACCTATGTATCAAGACAACTCAAGGAATATGAGAGGAATTATCCTACTCATGATCTAGAGTTGGCAGCTGTTGTCTTTGCACTTAAAATTTGGAGACATTACTTGTATGGGGAGAAGGTGGAGATCTTTACGGATCATAAAAGCCTCAAATATTTTTTCACTCAAAAGGAACTCAACATGCGACAATGATGTTGGCTTGAACTATTGAAAGATTATGATCATACCATTCAATACCATCTTGGAAAAGCGAACGTGGTAGCTGACGCATTGAGTAGAAGATCATATGCAAGTACGAGTGCGATATTGTCAATACAAATGCCCATTTTGTGTGACTTGCAAGGGATGGAGATAGAGTTAAAGACTCCAGGGACCCATGTGATGATGGCGAATATACGAGTAGAACCGACTTTAATCGATAAAGTTAAAGCTGCTCAAGCTACAGACCTGGAGCTGATGCGTATGAGGAAGAAAGTGCAAGAAGGTGTTATGCCGAAAGCAAGAATCGATGAAGAAGGAATACTTCGAGTCAACTCCAGACTTTGTGTTCCTAACGACCCTGATTTAAAGTATGAAATCATGATGGAGGCGCACAATACACCGTTTGCAATCCATCCTGAGAGTACCAAAATGTATCATGATCTTCGTCATACATTTTGGTCGAGCAATATGAAACGAGAGATAGCGCTGTTTATCTCAAGGTGTCTAACTTGTCAACGAGTCAAGGCGGAGCATCAAGTACCAAAAGGTCCATTGCAACCACTTGAAATTCCAAAATGGAAGTGGGAGCACATTACCATGGATTTCGTTACCGGTCTTCCTAAGGTTTCTCAAGGTATTGATGCGATTTGGGTCGTTGTTGATAGATTGACCAAGTCTGCTCATTTTTTACCGATACGAGAAACTTATACACTTGAACGTCTTGCTCGTATGTACATAAACGAGATTGTAAAACTGTATGGTATGCCAGTATCCATAGTTTCTGACCGAGACCCAAGATTCACTTCACGATTTTGGGTTAGCTTACAAAAAGCTATGGGCACGGATTTACGATTTAGTTCGGCATATCATCCTCAGACGGACGGACAATCAGAGAGGACTATTCAAACTCTGGAAGATTTATTAAGACTCTGTGTCCTTGACTTCAAGGGAAGTTGGGACAAGTTCTTATCGTTGGTGGAGTTTTTCTACAACAACAGTTATCAAGAAAGTATTGACATGGCTCCATTCGAAGCGTTGTATGGAAGAAAGTATCGTTCTCCAGTATGCTGAGATGAGGTGGGTGAAGCAACGTTGTTGGGACCGGAGTTGGTACGTATGACTACAGAAAAGATTCAAACGATCTGACAACGTAGAAAAACCTCACAAGATCGACAAAAGAGTTATGTTGATCTTCATCGAAAGGACGTGGAATTTGATATAGGAGATCATGTGTTCTTACGTGTTGCTCTATGGAAAGGAGTTACGAGATTTGGAAAGAGAGGAAAGCTCAATCCTCGATTCATCGGTCCATTTTTAATCCTCGATCGAGTAGGAACTGTGGCTTATAGACTCGCTTTACCGCCAAGTATGTCTCGTGTTCATAACGTTTTTCACATATCCATGTTACGTAAATATGTGGAAGACCCGAACCACATTATTGAGTTAGAACTGGACGAAATAGCGGAGGATTTGACGTATGAAGAAGTTCCTGTTCAAATCTTTGATAAGAAGGAACATATTCTACGCTCCAAGGTTATACCTCAAGTCAAAGTTTTATGGAGAAATCACGATGTTGAGGAAATGACTTGGGAGTTAGAATCTGAAATGAAGTCAAGGTATCCCTACCTCTTCGACATACCAGGTACGTACCCTAATTTCAAGGGCAAAATTTCATAAGAAGGGAGGTTGTAATACCCCAACTTTTATAAATAAAGATCAATTTTCTATAAATATCATTTTTGAATATTATGGAGTTAATTTGATATAATGTTATAGTTGTGGGTAATATTTATAAATTTTGCAAAGTACGCAAGTTGTTATATAATATTCGATTGGTCGGGGAATATTCGTTTTAACAGGGAATATTCGTACAACGGCACAATCATTGGTGGAACCCACAACGAAATTATTGTCGGATTGAGAAAAAGATAAAAATATTTTATTACAAATAACGGTGAAAGTTTTACCATTGATACTGTTGAACTACTCGGTAGTAAAAGTACAGTAATACGTGTGGTTACATAGTAGCACACGGTATTGATTATTAATGCTTATGTGAGGAGTCACTCAGTTTGATTCAATTATTGCCAGTTAATAATATGAATTATTTAGCGATAATGAAGTTTTGTTTTATTCGTATTATTAACGTAATAAAACAGAAACATATTTTTATATAAAATAGAATACTTTATTAAAGTTATTCTATAAATAGAATATATTATATTTTAGTTAAAAGATTTTTCTTTAAATATGGACCGTCAGATTAAAGTAATCAATCTGGACCGTTCATGGATTAGTTTCTATGCATTCCATTTTTCTATAAATAGCAGCTCATTCCTTCATTATTTCTTACGAATTCACTGAACTCTAGAAAGAGAAACTATAGAGAGAAACTATAGAGAGAGAGAAGAAAAGTATTCTGCTACTTAACTACTTCCTTATTTCAGTTATTCTTTAAAACGGTAAGGGGTGTTATTCTTTCTTATTCATGAAGAGAACTGTTGTTATTCAATTTCTTATTATTCTGTTGGAATAACCTGTATACGCGATCTACCTTATACTTGGTGACATTCTTCTATTATTTTGTTGGAACATCCTGTCTGTGTGTTTTACACCGGACCTGGTTCCGTCTTTATTATTATTCTGTTGGAACATCCTGTCTGTGCGGTCTATCGCATGCATGGTGATTTCTTTTGTTATTCCATTCTTTATTATACTCAGTTGGTTAAGTTTTGACTTCTATACTCCATGAAATTTGTGGAATATCCTTGATAATTGCGTTTCATCCAGTATCTTTTCATGAAAATATTCTTCTAAGCATTCTTGAATTTTACTCCACAAAGCAGTATCATGTTGACAATTTGGATATTGTTAATTCTTGGATAAATTAATTCTTGAACTTGTTTTATTAAATTCTTATATCATTGTCATCATCCTCATGTTTATAAAATGTTGAAAGTCATCTATGGCCTGTAGTGCATAGATGGACTTGGTATAATTATGACCAGGGATTATTCGGTATAATCATGACCGTAATGTTACAAATGATGTGGTAAAAGTCCTCATTGGCCCGTAGTGCATTGATGGACAGTTGTTGGCATAATCATTACCATTAATGAATACACGAATATCTTTGGCCGTAGTGCAGGGGTGATTCGATGATTTAGATTATTTTATTAAGCTGAGTCCCAGCGATAACAGTGTTGAAAAACCTTTTAAATCATAGAAGATAGTAGATTTTATTTTCTACTTGACTTTTTTAATGGATTGCTTGTTCCGCTGCAGTTAAACTTGATGTTCGTTATATTTTATCAGTTTAACACTGTTGAAGGCTAATGATAATTTATTCTGCATTATCTTAGTTATAATATTTCTTACTGGGCTAGTTGAGCTCACCCTTTCTTTCACTGTTCTCTTCAGGAAATGAGAATATAGCTGGGACGAGTCGGGGAACGGAGTGATGGACCAGATGATAGTATTAGTAGTCCTCACTATTCTGTTAAATATTGTGACAATAATTGTAATGAGGACTCCTTTTGAGTTTGTATAGTCTCTAGTAGACAATAATTGTATTCAAACTCACAGTTATATTTTGTCGTATTGTACACGACAGTTGTATTAGTAAGTTGTATTTGTATTCTGTACCATGTATCTGACGACGCAAGATGGGTGATGTATACCTAATTTTGGGGGCGTCACAGTCATGGTGACGTGCTACCCAAGTTGGTGTCAAGAGCCACAGTGGATATATATATTTGTATCAAAGCTCACAACACATGAGTTGTTCTATTTTGCACGACAATTGTTGTAATAAAGTTGTAGATATTTTCTGTACCATGTATTTGACGACTCATAATGGGTTGGATGGAATAGACCTATTTTGGGGACGTCACAGTTGGTATCAGAGCCATAAGTAAATAGCCCCGAGCCCCGAGCCCCGAGCCTCTCGCTGGTGACTTCCTATTGATGGGGGATGCACCGAAGCCAGACTCTCCGTAGGGGACGCCGTTCTGCGGTGGCAAACTGATAGGTATCAATGTGAGGTGCTGTCCACTGATGGGACATTTGTCACAGTTGGTATCAGAGCTTAGGGATATGGTCTCTGGCGGAGATCGGGGAATATAACTAGGAGGGGAGAGATGAGTAAATCATTAGCTAGTGTGTCCTACCTAAGCTTAATTGTTGGTTGGTCATAATATATGAATATTATGTGATACGTTAATTTGCTTAATTAACCCTTGTTTTATGGCAGTATTTGAGAATGGCAACTGAGAATGCTTACAATGGAGTGAATGAGACTGTGGGGATACCTCTAATCACTAACCATGATAATGTGATGTCATACGAAGAAGGAATTAGAGATATTCTTGTGGTGAGTGAAGAATTGATAGTTGCACCCGAGATAGTCGCAGAGGTAACAGCTGAGAGTGAGGAAGAACAGGTACCTGGGGAGAATTTATTAGAGGTATTATATGATCAAAATGTAGAATTTCAAAATCGTATTCATGAGTTAGAAGAGCAGGCTGAAGAACGACAGGCGGTCGTGGAGCAAAAGGATGCAACAATTCAAGCTTGTGTTACCCGATATGTGATGCTTGAACAGAAGCATTCTTTGGCAGAGTATAAGATGATAAAGATGGAATCTGAGCTGAAAGAAGAAAAAACTGAACGAGTAAGAATGAGTGATGCATGGGTAAAAGCCACACGACGCGTTGATATTGTGGAAAGAGATGTCCGATCTAAGAAGGCTAAAATAGATGATATGTATTTCTCTTTTTGGACAGCAATTGGGAGAACCCAACATCGAGTTTTGAATTACCCTGTACATAGCGGTCAACCTGAATTCAATATGGATCGAAGATTGATGATTCAGATCATGAATCAGGAGTACGACGAGGCAGTTGAGGGAGGAATATTCCCTATAGAAAAGTATATTTCAACGGTAGTGATGACGCTAAATGCTGCCCCAGACAAGTTAAAGCCGAGTAGTTCAAGGGAGAGCGGTCGTTATGACTTCCCAACAAATGAGGAACCCAAATGAAGTTATCACGGGAGATGAGCAATGGAGGAATCATGACAATCCAGGAGATATAATCTGAAATGAAAGCAAAGTATTCTCAACTCTTCGAAATACCAGGTACGTAAATTTCGGGGACGAAATTTCATAAGGAGGGGAGGTTGTAAGACCCCAACTTTTTAATGAATAAAATCGAATTTCCTCTATTTATTATTGTGAATAATAAGGTGTTAATTTGATATAATGCTTTGGTTATGGGTGAAATGTGCAAATTTTTCAAAATACGCAAGTGGTTATAAAATATTCATTTTGTCGGGAAATATTCGTTTGGTCGTGAAATATTCTTTCTGCCGAGGAATATTCGTACGACGGCGCAACCATTTGTGGGCCCCATAACAGAATAACTGTCGGATGAAGAAAACGATAAAATTGAGTTTTTATAAATAACGGCGCAATCGTTACCGTTAATACTGTTTGAATAACCGGTTGGTAAAGTAAAGTAATACGCGTTGTTGCACAGTAGCACACGGTATTGCATAGAATTTTTTCAATTATTGATTCTTACGTGAGAAGGCACTACTCAATAATTGTTACAGTAGTTACTGTTTAATATTTTATTTTATTGATTCAATAATTGCTGCGTTGATATTTTATATTATTGTTGTTTCAATAATTGTTGCTGCACAGTATTTTCCATTAACAGATCAATAATTCATATTATTTAAATAATATTATTAGATAGCATTATTGGTAATATCTAGAAAGTTCTGTCAAGGAGAGGTTTGGTCACCTAATTGCGCGCCAGTAAGGAGAAATCCTTATCGGAAAGCCCCCTCTTTCCTGGGAATGGTCTGGTTGTCATAATTGTGATTCTGTAATATTATTTGTGAATAATTAATTATTGATTTATATGATAAGGAAATATTTATTTTATGGGGATATAAATGATGGATATATTTATTTTTATGTGGATAAAAATAAAGGAATTAATGCTGATGTGTTTTATCGGTATTTTGTCGGTGTGGAGGTATTAAAAATCATCCGTTTGTGGCTTTTGGATATTTTATGTTTGGAATTTAAAAAAACCCAAAGCTACAAAGTTGTAGAGAATTCGATTTCAGACAGAATGGGCATAAAATTCGTATTTTTCTGATAAACGGGCTATTTTTCTATGAATTACTGAAGTTTCGGAAAATAAAATATTTATATTAATTGAGGGGGGACCCACTTTGGTTTAAATGCATGTGGGCTGCCAAATTAATTGAATTTCAATGATGGAGGGCTCCTGGACTGCTGATTTTTCCAAGGAGGAGGCGTCGAATAATTATAATAATATTTTATTAATTTAGTCTCCTTTGACGTTCTAAGCATTTTCCTATAAATAGGGTGCTTAGTTAGAATTGAAAATCACACCAGAATTCATAAGTTTTCTCTCTTTCTCTCTCTATATTATCGAGCGTATTTTATGAGTATTTAGAGTGAAAGTTTACTTCGGCTTTACATCCGATATTCCAGTCAGAAATACTGCTCTTTTGAGATAAGCGATTTTAAGGGTTATTATGTTTTTCAGTTCGTACTTCCTCCGACCTTCAGAAAATTCTGAAAAAATTTGAAATGATATTTTGATGAGTTTTATTGATTGTGTCCAAAAAATGGGGATTTTTGGATGTATAGATTAAGAGTTATGAATTTTATAAGGAAAGACTATTTTAAAAGTAACCACTTATAACTCCTTGTGGTTAACTCAAAAATTGATGAAATTTTTATTGGGAGTACATATATATAATATTAGTGTACTCTGTGAATTTCGAAATTTTTGGATAAAAGTATAATTTATGATAAATGTCTAAATATTCGGTGATTTTGGCCATATGAAAAATAGTAAATGAGCTTTAAAAATTCTGAGAAAAATATATGTTCAATATGGGACTATATTCTGCTAAATCCCAGAAAAGAAATATTTTTGGAATTGATTTGGTATATTTCATGAAAATGGACTAGTTATGAGTAAATGAATTAAATATGTTATGTGAAGTAAGAAAATTGAAAAATAGAATTTTATGGCTTGAGAATCCTATATGAGGTATATGCAGATTTTTTATGAGAGTTTTGGTTATTGATAATGAAATCTTATGAGTTTGACATTTTAAGATGATTAAATGCATTATTTAGTAAAGTGTAAACAATTAAAATAAACTGTTTATAAGTTTAAGAAATGTTATTCTTTCAATATCATTTTACCGAAATATTGGTATAGATTTTATTGTAGAATTTCTATCTTTTTCATGTCGGGATTACTATTCACGAGTTACTATTCACGAGTTACTATTTATGAGTTACTACTCACGAGTTACTATTCACGGGTACTATTCACGACAAAATTGGTATCTTTTTCTGACCACATTATCGTTAATTTATGAATCTTACTCTTGAAATTAAATCCATGTTTTGATCATATGGTTTTTATTATCATATATAATATTTTTATAATCTTAATGATGAAATTTCTCTTTAACTTGAGTGTAAAGATGGGTAGATTATTGGTATGATCGTGATTATGGGTTCTCTTTGGCTAGTAGTGCAAAGTTAAATCATTGACTGGTATGATCATGACCATTGAATTTACAATTGAATATCTTTAGCTTAAGTGCAAAGGTGAATGGATCAACATGGTTATAATTAATTATTGTTTATATAAATTCTGAAATGATTATATATTTCTTTGAGATATTAATATATTTGGCCTGTAGTGCAAATATGAACTGTTGATGAATATATTTGGGATGTAGTTCAAAGATGACCTAATGTTGAATATCTTTGGCCAGTAGTGCAAAGATGAACTGATGACGAATATCTTTGGCCTGTAGTGCAAAGATGAATTGTTGATGAATATCTTTGGCCGTAGTGCAAAGATGACCTAATGTTGAATATCTTTGAGCAGTAGTGCAAAGATGAACTGGTGACGAATATCTTTGGCCCGTAGTGCAAAGATGAAGTTATTAGTATGATTATGAACAGGAACTGTGATTTGGTATAACCATGATCTTTGATGTTTCAGGTAAAGACATGTGATGAAAATTTTCTTCGTCCTGGGTGCGAAGAGGAATTGAGAATCACAATTATGATTATGAGTTATTCATATGATTGTGGACCAAAACTGTTGATAGATATTACAGGGATAAAATATTGTTGGTGGATTTTTAACATGGAGAAGATAATAGACTTTATGGTCTATTTGACTCTTCTAATGGATTGCTCGTTCCGCTGCAACTATGGTTGAAAATTTTTATCATCTACCATATGTTCTAAATCTCCGATTTAATTATGTTGAAGGCTATTGATAATTTATTTATCTTTAGTCATGATATTCTTTACTGGGCTAGTTGTGCTCACCCTTCTATTTCACAATTCCTTCCAGGTAATAAGAGTGTAACTGGGTCGAGCGGGGGTAACAGAAAAATAGAACGGTGGTCATCATTTAGTAGTTATATTTGGTGAATCAAATAGGGTGAGGCGAACCCAACGTTGGAAGGGTGTTTTGTCACTATCATACAAGATGTCTAATGACATACAACCTCGTGTCATCATAAGACACGATTGTGCACATCCACTTGCTGAGTATATCTACGAGCACTACCTAAATAATCTTAGTGTTTGTTTGAAGTATAATTCTCAATTGGAGACAGTGGAGATAATGATATGTCAAGAAAAGACCTACCATTGGAAAGAATATGATAGTAATCTTCATATTTTTCTTTGGGGTCTATTGGGTTAACCAAGGATAATTCTGTGGACATATGATATCTATAATAACCTAGACGCATGGTCTCCCAAGTACGAAGATTTTCTTGAGCACTTTCCAAATATTTTAATTTTAAAGCAGTTTTTGACTATACCTTTATGTAAGATGTCATTGTAAGAACCCAATTTTTATAAATAAAGATGAATTTTTTATAAATATTATTTTTGAATATTATGGAGTTTATTTGATATAATGTTATAGTTGCGGGTAATATTTATAAATTTTGTAAAATACACAAGTTGTTATATAATATTCGATTGGTTGGGGAAATTCGTTTTAACAGGGAATATTCGTACAACGGCACAATCATTGGTGGACCCCACAACAGAATTATTGTCGAATTGAAAAAATGATAAAAATATTTTATTAAAAATAACGGCGAAAGTTTTACCATTGATACTATTGAACTACTAGGTAGTAAAAGTACAGTAATACGTGTGGTTGCATAGTAACACACGGTATTGATTATTAATGCTTATGTGAGAAGTCACTCAGTTTGATTCAATTATTGTCAGTTAATAATATGAATTATTTAGTGATAATGAAGTTTTGTTTTATTCGTATTATTAACGTAATAAAACAGAAATATCTTTTTATATAAAACAGAATACTTTATTAAAATTATTCTATAAATAGAATATATTATATTTTATTTTAAAGATTTTTCTTTAAATGTGGACCGTCAGATTAAAGTAATCAATCTGGACCGTTCATGGATTAGTTACTGTGCATTCTATTTTTCTATAAATAGCAGCTAATTACTTCATTATTTCTTACGAATTCACTGAACTCTAGAGAGAGAAACTATATAGAGAGAAGAAAAGTATTCTGCTACTTAACTACTTCCTTATTTCAGTTCTTCTTTAAAACGGTAAGGGGTGTTATTCTTTCTGATTCATGAAGAGAACTGTTGTTAATCAATTTCTTATTATTTTGTTGGAATAACCTGTATACGCGGTCTACCCTATACTTGGTGACATTCTTCTATTATTCTTCTATACGCGGTCTACCCTATAGTAATCTTCTCATTTTTCTTTGGGGTCTATTGGGTCAACCAAGGATAATTCTGTGGACATATGATATCTATAATAACCTAGACGCATGGTCTCCCATGTACGAAGGTTTCCTTGAGCACTTCCCAAATATTTTAAGTGTTAAAATAATTTTTGACTATACCTTTATGTAAGATGTCATGATGACGTGCTACCCAAGTTGGTGTCAAGAGTCACAGTTGATATATATTTGTATCAAAGCTCACAATACATGAGTTGTTGTATTTTACACGATAATTGTTATAATAAAGTTGTAGTTGTTTTCTGTACCATGTATTTGGCGACTCAGAATGGGTTGGATAGAATGGACCAATTTTGGGGACGTCACATTTTTACAATGAATGTGCGATATATGAATAAATGAAAAGAAAGAATATTTTTGTTACAATAAATTCTATAAACATATTAAACATGTTAGTGGACCCGTTTTTGACTGAAATTTGATTAAAATAGCCTGCAAGATCATCCGTATGTGAATTTCGGTCATTTTTCGTTTGAAATTTGAAAAAACTTTCTTCTACAAAATTGTAGAGAATTAAATTTCCTATTGAATGGACATAAGATTCAAATTTTTCTGATAAAAGGACTATTTATTATGAATTATTGAAGTTCCAAAATATTGGGTCTGAATTGATTTTATTGCATTAAATGATAAAAATATGTTTTGTGTGTTGGTGGGCCCCACTTGATGGTGCAAAATTTTGAAATCAGATTTCAAAGTGTACGTAGAAATATTTTTAATGAATAATATTATTTTATTAAATTTTCTGTTTTGGTGTTCTAAGTATTTTCCTATAAATAGGGTGCTTAGGTTAGAATTGAAAATCACACCAGAATTAGAAGTTTTCTCTCTCTATAATATCGAGCGTATTTTTGTGAGTATTTTGATACTTTGAGTGTTGCTATACGGTGCAAGTTTTTTTTAATATTATATCCGATATTCCAGTCAGAATTATTGTTCTTTTGAGGTAAGGGATGTTATTTTTTCTTCGTAAATGATATTATTTCGTTCAATATCATTATGCCAAAATATTGGTATGAATTTTATTATGAAATTTTTACCTTTTTGTGTTGGAGTTACTATTCATTTATACGGCACTATTCACGTATACGGCACTATTCACAGAAAAATAAAAAAAAAAATTCTTTGTTCAAGATGTCTATAATAGTTACTATCTTTGATTGTATCCATATTTTGATCTTCATTCTTGAATTTTACTCCACTATGATTTATTACGGAGTATTTTTGAACTTTGATAAACTAAAGTACGAATCCCTAATCTTTGTCATTTTATCTCTCTTGATTCATTTTCTTAAAAATATTTTTATCATCCTCAGTCCTAAATTGTGATATAACTGAATATTTTTGGCCTGTAGTGTAAAGATGAATGATTACCTGATAAATATCGTTGGCCCGTAGTGCAAAGATGGACATGTATTGAGATGAACATGACCAACTGGCATGGGGATACGAATGAATATCTTTGGCCCGCAGTGCAAAGATGAATATTTGATTCAAGATGTATATTGATTGATATCACAGGGATAAAATATCGATGATGGACTTTTAAATCATAGAAGATAGTAGACTTCATTATCTACTTAACTCTTCTAATGAATTGTTACTTTCGCTGTGAATATTGATCTAAAACTTGTTGTCTATTATATTCTGTCAGATTTTTCTCTGTTGAAGACTAAGGATAATTTGTTGTACATTATCTTAGTCATAATATTCTTTACTGGGCTAGTTGAGCTCACCTTTTTCTTTTTTGTTCCATTTTTCTTCTCAGGAGGTGAGAATATAGCGGGAACTAGTCGGGGTGTTGAGTGATTGTAAGACCCCAAATTTTATGAAATAAAAGTATTCAATTTTTCTATTTAGTAAATGGTTAAATTGATAAAAAGTTAAAGTTAAGGATGAGATATGAATATTTTTTAAAATAAGCAAGTGGTTATAAAATATTCATTTTGTCGGAGAATATTCGTTTGGTCGTGGAATATTCTTTCTGTCGGGGAATATTCGTACGACGGCGCAACTATTTGTGGGCTCCATAACGGAAAGCGATTGGATGAAGAAAATGTCAAAATTTAGTTTTTATAATTAACGGCGTAGTTGTTACCGTTAACACTGTTGAAATACCTGGTGGTTAAAATACAGTAATACGCGTAGTTGCACAGTAGCAGACGGTATTGCACAGTATTTTTTTCAATTATTGATTCTTACGTGAGAAGGCACTACTCAATAATTGTTACAGTAGTTACTGTTCAATATTTTATTTTATTGATTCAATAATTGCTGCGTTGATATTTTATATTATTGTTGTTTCAATAATTGTCACTGCACAGTATTTTCCATTATCAGATCAATAATTTATATTATTTAAATAATATTATTAGATAGCATTATTGGCAATGTCTAGAAAGTTCTGTCTAAGGAGAGGTTTGGTCATCTAATGACGCGCTAGTAAGGAAAAATCCGTATTGGAAAGCCCCCTCTTTCCTGGGAACGGCCTAGTTGTCATAATTGTGACTCTGTAATATTATTTGTGAATAATTAATTATTGATTCATATGATAAGGAAATATTTATTTTATGTGGATATAAATGAGGGATATATTTTTGTGGTTAAAAATGAAGGAGTTAATGTTGAGATTTTTATCAGTAATTTTGTCGGAATGGAGGTATTAAAAATTAGGGTTTTTGAGATATTTTGTGGGGGTTATAATTTTTAATCCGACCGTTGGATCGTGGTAATTTTTGAATATGTTATACATATATAAGTTGAGTACATGTCCACAAATTTTGAACCGTTAAAAATGAACGTATGATTTATTATGAATTTTATGAGATGACTGGTTCAGAAATTGTTGAAGTTTCAAAATTTATCATTTTGGTAGAAAATTCTAGAATTGGTGGGCCCCACTCTTAGTTGGTGAAGAAATGTGCTGAGATTTTTATTCAAATGTGGTGGGTGGGAATAGTAGCAGGTAAAGCCATCAGGTTGCAGGTTAAGTCTGCTTCGGCGTGCTAATATTTTCCTATAAATAGAGGGCTAAGTTAGAATTGAAAATCACACCAGAAACATAAGCTTTCTCTCTTTCTCTCTCTATATTATGAAGCATATTTTTTGAGTATTTAGATACTTTGAGAGTTGCTATTCAGTGCAAGTTTCCTTCGGCTTTGCATTCCAGTCAGAAATACTGCACTTTTGAGGTAGGGGATAATAAGGGATAGTAAAGGATATTAAGGGATGCTATGTTCTTCATAATGATGTTATTCTTTCAATATCATTATACTGAAAATATTTGTATAGATTTTGTTGTGGAATTTTTACCTTTTTGAGTCGGGATTACTATTCATGTATATGGCACTATTTACGTATATGACATTATTTACGTATACGGTACTATGTACGAATACGGAGTACTATTCACGAGTTACTATTCACGAGTACTATTCACGACAAAAATTGGTCTCTTTTTCTGACCAAATTATCGTTGATTTATGATTATTGCTCTTGAAAATAAAACTAGTTGTTGATCATATTGTTTTTATTATCATATATAATATTTTTATAACTCTGATGTTGAATTTCTCTTTCACTTGAGTGTAAAGATGGGTAAATTATTGGTATGATCATGACTGAGGAATATCTTTGGCCTGTAGTGCAAAGATGAATTGTTAACTGGTATGATCATGACCATTGAATTTATAATTGAATATCTTTAGCTTAAGTGTAAAGATGAATTGATTAACATGGTTATAATTATTGTTTATATAAATTCTGAAATAATTATATATTTCTTTGAGATATTAATATATTTGGCCTGTAGTACAAATATGAACTGTTGATGAATATATTTGGCCTGTAGTGCAAATATGAACTGTTGATGAATATATTTGACCTGTAGTGTAAATATGAACTGTTGAGGAATATCTTTGGCCTGTAGTGCAAAGATGAATTATTGATGAATATCTTTGGCCTGTAGTGTAAAGATGAATTGTTGATAAATATCTTTGGCCGTAGTGCAAAGATGAATTATTGTTGAATATCTTTGGCCTGTATTGCAAATATAGTCTGTTGATGAATATCTTTGGCCTATAGTGCAAAGATGAACTGTTGTTGAATATCTTTGGCCGTAGTGCAAAGATGGATTTATTAGTATGATTATGAACAGGAACTGTGATTTGGTATAACCATGATCTTTGATGTTTCAGGTAAAGACAGGTGATGAAAATATTCCTCGTCCTGGGTGCGAAGAAAAATTTAGAATCACAATTATGATTATGAGTTATTCATATGATTATGGAAAGGAACTGTTGAGTGATGTTACAGGGATAAAATATTATTGGTGGATTTTTAACATGGAGAAGATAATAGACTTTATGGTCTATTTGACTCTTCTAATGGATTGCACGTTCCGCTGCAACTATGGTTGAAATTTTTTATCATCTATCATATGTTCTAAATCTCTGATTTATTGCTGATGAAGACTATTGATAATTTATTTATCTTTAGTCATGATATTCTTTACTGGGCTAGTTGTGCTCACCCTTCTGTTCACAATTCCTTTCAGGTAATAAGAGTGTAGCTGGGTTGAGCGGGGGTAACAGGGGAATAGAACGATGGTCATCATTTAGGAGTTATATTTGGTGAATCATCTTGGGTGAAGCGAACCCAACGTTGGAAGGGTGTTTTGCCACTATCATACAAGATGTCTAATGACATACAACCTCGTGTCATCATAAGACAGGATTGTGCTCATCCACTTGCTGAGTATATTTACGAGCACTACCTATATAATCTTGGTGTTTGTTTGAAGTATAAATCTCAATTAGAGACAGTGAAGATAATGATAAGTCAAGAGAAGACTCACCATTGGGAAGAATATGTAAGACCCCGAATTTTATGAAATAAAAGTATTCAATTTTTCTTATAATTACTATTCAGTAAATGGTTAAATTGATAAAAGTTTAAAGTTATGGGTGAAATATGAATTTTTTTTCAAAATAAGCAAGTGGTTATAAAATAATCATTGTTGTCGGGAAATATTCGTTTGGTCGTGGAATATTCTTTCTGTCAGGGAATATTCGTACGACGGCGCAGCTATTTGTAGGCCCCATAACGAAAAACTGTCGGGTGAAGAAAATGACAAATTTGAGTTTTTACAAATAACGGCGTAGTTGTTACCGTTAACACTGTTGGAATACCCGGTGGTTAAAATACAGTAATACGCGTTATTGCACAGTAGCACATGGTATTGCATAGTATTTTTGAAATTATTGATTCTTACGTAAGAAGGCACTACTCAATAATTGTTACAGTAATTACTGTTCAATATTTTATTTTATTGATTCAATAATTGCTGCGTTGATATTTTATATTATTGTTGTTTCAATAATTGTTGCTGCACAGTATTTCCAATTATCAGATCAATAATTCATATTATTTGAATAATATTATTAGATAGCATTATTGACAATGTCTAGAAAGTTCTGTCTAAGGAGAGGTTTGGTCATCTAATTGCGCGCTAGTAAGGAGAAATCCTTATTGGAAAGCCCCCTCTTTCCTGGGAACGGCCTGGTTGTCATAAATGTGATTCTGTAATATTATTTGAGAATAATTATTGATTCATATGATAAGAAAATATTTATTTTATGTGGATATAAATGAGGGATATATTTTTGTGGTTAAAAATGAAGGAGTTAATGTTGAAGTGTTTTATCTGTATTTTTGTCGGAACGGAGGTATTGAAAATCAAATTAGGGTTTTTGAGATATTTTGCGATGGTTATAATTTTTAATCCGACCGTTGGATCGTGGTAATTTTTGGATATGTTATACATATATAAGTTGAGTATATGCCCACAAATTTTGAACCGTTAAAAATGAACGTATGATTTATTATGAATTTTACGAGATGACTGGTTCAGAAATTGTTGAATTTTCGGAGTTAATCATTTTGGTAGAAAATTCTAGAATTGGTGGGCCCCACTTGTGGTTGGTGAAGAAATGTGCTGAATTATATTTCAAATGTGGTGGGTGGGAATAGTAGCAGGTAAAGCCATCAGGTTGCAGGTCAAGCCTACTAAAATTTTCCTATAAATAGAGGGCTAAGTTAGAATTGAAAATCACACCAGAAACAAGTTTTCTCTCTTTCTCTCTCTATATTATGAAGCATATTTTGTGAGTATTTAGATACTTTGAGAGTTGCTATTCAGTGCAAGTTTCCTTCGGCTTTGCATACCGATCAGAAGTACTGCTCTTTTGAGGTAAGGGATTGTAAGGGATAGTAAGGGATTTTAAGGGTTGTTATGTTTTTCAGTTTCATAATTTTTCTGACCTTCAAAAATTCTGGAAAAATTTAAAATGATATTTTGATGAGTTTTCTCGATTGTGTCCAAAAATAGTGATTTTTGGATGTATAAATTGAGAGTTATGAATTTTATGAGAAAATACTATTTTAAAAGTAACCACTTATAATTCCTTGTGGTTAACTCCAAAATTGATGAAATTTTTATTGGGAGTACATGTATATGATAGAAGTATACTCTGTAAATTTCAGAATTTTTGGACAAAAGTACAATTTTTGATAAATGTCAAAATATTTGGCGGTTTTGGCCATATGAAAAATAGTAAATGAGTTTTAAAAATTCTGAGAAAAATATATATTGAATATGAGACTATATTCTGCTAAATCCCAGAAAAGAAATATTTTTAGAACTGATTTGGTATTTTTCATGAAAATAGTCTAGTTATGAGTAAATGAATTAAATATGTTTTGTGAAGTAAGAAAATTAGAAAATAGGATTTTATGGCTTGAGAATCCTATATGAGGTATATGCAGATTTTTGATGAGGGTTTTGGTTATTGGTGATGAAATCTTATGAGTTTGGCATTTTAGAATGATTAAATGCATTATTTAGTAAAGTGTAAACAATTAAAATAAATTGTTTATAAATTTAAGTAATGTTATTCTTTCAATATCATTATACCGAAATATTGGTATGGATTTTATTATGGAATTTCTATCTTTTGTGTCGGGGTTACTATTCATTTGTTACTATTCACGATTTACTATTCATGAGTTACGAATATTACTCTTGAGATTAAAACTATATGTTGATCATATTATTTTTATCATCATATATAACATTTTTATAACCCTGATGTTGAAATTCTCTTTCACTGGAGTGTAAAGATGGGCAGATTATTGGTATGATCATGACTAGGGTTCTCTTTGGCCTGTAGTGCAAAGTTGAATTGTGACTGGTATGATCATGACCATTGAATTTATAAGTGAATATCTTTAGCTTAAGTGCAAAGGTGAATTGATCAACATGGTTATAATTATTGTTTATATAAGTTCTAAAATGATTATATATTTCTTTGAGATATTAATATCTTTGGCCTGTAGTGCAAAGATGGTCTGTTGATGAATATCTTTGGCCTGTAGTGCAAAGATGAACTGTTGTTGAATATCTTTGGCCGTAGTGCGAAGATGGATTTATTAGTATGATTATGAACAGGAACTGTGATTTGGTATAACCATGATCTTGGATGTTTCAGGTAAAGATAAGTGATGAAAATTATCTTCGTCCTGGATGAGAAGAGGAATTTTAGAACTACAATTATGATTATGAGTTATTCATATGATTGTGGACCAGAATTGTTGATTGATGTTACAGGGATAAAATATTGTTGGTGGATTTTTAATATGGAGAAGATAATAGACTTTATAGTCTATTTGACTCTTCTAATAGATTGCTCGTTCCGCTGCAACTATGGTTGAAATTTTTATCATTTACCATATGTTCTAAATCTCTGATTTATTATTGATAAAGGCTATTGATAATTTAATTATCTTTAGTCATGATATTCTTTACTGAGCTAGTTGTGCTCACTCTTTTGCTTCACAATTCCTTTCAGGTAATAAGAGTGTAGCTGGGTCGAGCGAGGGTAACGGAGAAATAGAACGGTGGTCTCTAGCTGTGGATGTTCTCCCGAAGCAGTATAGAAAAGTTCATTTAGTACTTTTATTTGGTGAATCCAATAGGGTAAGGTGTACCCAACGTTGGAAAGGTGGTTTGCCACTATCATACAAGATGTCTAACGACATACAACCTCGTGTCATCATAAGACAGGGATGTGCTCATCCACTTGCTGAGTATATATACGAGCACTACCTATATAATCTTGGTGTTTGTTTGAAGTATAATTCTCAATTAGAGACAGTAGAGATAATGATATGTCAAGAGAAGACTCACCATTGGGAAGAATATGATAGTAATTTTCTCATTTTTCTTTGGGGTCTATTGGGTCAACCAAGGATAATTCTGTGGCCATATGATATCTATCATAACCTAGAAGCATGGCCTCCCATGTACGAAGGTTTCCTTGAGCACTTCCCAAAGATTCTAGTTTCTAAAATAATTTTTGACTGTACCTTTATGTAAGGTACCTTTGTGAGGTGCTGATACATGATGGTGTCCAATGTCACATTTAGTATATATTTGTATTCAAACTCACAGCATATGTGTTGTTGTATTTTGCACGACAATTGTTGTAATAAAGTTGTAGTTATTTTCTGTACCATGTATTTGGCGACTCAGAATGAGTTGGATGGAATGGACCTATTTTGGGGTCGTTACAGTGATGGTTTAAGATAGTTGTTTTAGTAGTCCTCACTATTTTATAAAATAGTGTATCAATAATTGTAATGAGTATTTATTTGAGTATGGATATTGTCTAGAAGATAATATTTGTATTTAAATTCACAGTATATGTGTTGTCGTATTTTGCACGACAATTGTAATAATGAAGTTGTAGTTATTTTCTGTACCATGTATTTGACGACCCAGAATGGGTTGGGTGGAATGGACCTATTTTGGGGGAGTCACATAAAGTCCCTGAACCAATCAGACAAACAAATCCTTCTCTGACTCGACTTCTGAAATCTCCTCTCTTTCTTCCTAACAAGCCCGCCCCGATGAGTTTTTTTTACTGGGAATGCCTGCCTAGGCGGGTATACTTTTGAACTTGGCCCTGGCGGGCATTTTACATTAGGGAACCCCCGCCCCGGTGGGCTTTCCTAACCAGAAATTATAAAAATGCAACTAAACTCCATTTTTCATGTTTTGACTTTTCGAAGCCGTTTGCTACAACTCAAACACAAAAATAAGTAAAATAACACTAAAAATACTTAAAGTTAACAAATAATTTAGCTTTAAAGATGTCCAAATCATAGGTATAAAACCCACTCATCAGCCCGTTCGGCAACGACTAATTTTAAAATGACTTAAAATTAAAATATAATTTCATTTATAAATTGTTTTAAATTGTGACTTATAAGTAAAAGCGTTCGGTATCAATTTGATTTATAAGTCAGAAATTAAGTTAAAATAAGTTATGAATGTGTTCGACTTATAATAACTTATAAGTTAAGATTAAATATAAAGAGTACTAAAAAATATATTAATAAAAAGAGTGGTAAAATAGAAGAGTGACAAAATAGACAAAAATTTGGTCTAACTTATTTTAAAATAACTTATAAAATTATTTTAAAATAAGTTATAAATACTTACTTATTTTTTTTGATTTAAAAATCAACTTATAAGTAAAAAAAATAAATTATTAGTAAACAGAAAAATAGTGACAAATGAGAAACCGAACATGCTCTAATAAATAGTTTAACCTTCGATCCTTACGTATTATCCACGCTCCTTTTAAACGCGTGAGCGAGCACCCACTTCATCAACGATGCTTTGACGCTAAACTACCATGGCTCTCGCCGAGAGTGAGAGAAGACCTGGATAGAGATTGAAGAGGGAGAGTGTACAGAAGCAGAAAGAGAATAATCTTGTCGATAAATCCAGAAAAGGTATGATTTTTAAACTGTACTTTTTCTTTATACCCTAGTTATATATACATACAAGTTAATTCGATCGTTTTCTCTGAAAATAAGGGTTTAAATGTCTAATTCTTTCGAGTTAGAACAGTATAGCTGAATTTCATCACGGTTTGAAATCAGGGTTGTTGATTATATATGTATGGCTTCCGGGTCACTAGTAGATGGAAATGGTGGAAATGAAGGTTTTAGGGGGAAGCCTAAATTAAAGGATAGCAAGGTCTATGCCAGAAAATCATTTGAAGGTCTACTAACAGAGCCACAAACTGAAACCCTAGATTCTGAAGAAGCTAATTGCGTTGATGCTGTGTCCGATGATTCTTCAAGTCTAAATCTTAATCGTACTCGGGGAGGCCCGAAATTTGGGTTTCCAAAGCAGGAGAATAGTGTTACCATTAATTTGGCTTCGAAGACAAAGAAGGAGGTGAGGGATCTTCGGAGGAAGCTCCAGGGTGAGCTTAATTTGGTAAGGAATTGGGTGACGAAGATTGATGCAAAAGATTGTCAAAAAGCTGGTGGTAATGTTGATGATGGTGGTGGGTCGAAGGGAGTGCAGCTGGAGGTGGCGGAGGCAGGACCTAATCAGTCAAGGCCTTTGCATCAGCTGAGTATATTTGTTTTAGAGAATAGTCAAGGTATAAGTGATACTATGGAGAAAGAAAAGAGGACACCCAAGGCAAACCAGTTCTTTAGGAACAGAGAGTTTCTTCTTGGTAAAGATAAGTTTCTGGCAGCAGACAAGAAGTCAAAATCTAATGGGAAGAAGCATGGAGAGGGTGAAATTGGGTTTGAGTTGGGGAAGTTTTCTAATAAATTTCGCAATAGTTGTAATGCTTTACTTGAGAGATTAATGAAGCACAAGCATGGTTGGGTGTTTAATAAACCTGTTGATGCAAAGGCTCTTGGTTTGCATGACTATTTTGATATTATCAAGAATCCAATAGATCTGGGTACTGTGAAATCTAGGCTGAGTAAGAACTGGTATAACTCTCCAAGAGAATTCGCAGAGGATGTGAGACTTACGTTTCACAATGCTATGACCTATAATCCAAAAGGCCAGGATGTTTATTTAATGGCGGATCAGTTGATGCAAATATTTCAGGAGAAGTGGGCAGTTATAGAGGCTTATTATTTGCGGGAGATGAAGCTTGTTGTAGATCATGAAGGGAGTCTAGATACACCTACATCAAGGAAGTCTCATATGCCACAACAACCACCACTTGTAATGAGAAGGGTTTTAGAGAGGTCAGAACCCATTACTCATCTCCTTGATCCCAACTCAAAACTAGTGAATTTTGCTCATTCAGGCAGGACCACTGTCCCGAAGAAGCCGAAGGCTAAGGATCTTAATAAACAGGAAATGACTTATGAAAAAAAGCATAAGCTTACCACTAACCTGCAAAATTTGCCACCTGAAAAGCTGGAGAATGTCATCGAGATCATAAAGAAGAGAAATTCATCTCTTTGCCAACATGATGATGCGATAGAAGTGGACATTGATAGTTTTGATACTGAGACACTCTGGGAACTTGATAGGTTTGTGACCAACTACAAGAAGTGTTTGAGCAAAAATAAAAACAAGGCTGGACTTGGAAATAAAGCAAAGGCCATTTCTGAGCCGAGTGTCCACAAAGAGGTAAATACTTGGTCATATTTTGCATCTTTTTCCTGTATAGAAATGTGAAATAGTTAGTTAATGCATCTTTTCCGGCTTTTTTTGAGACAGCACCCAGCTCCAATTGTGGTAGAGGCTCCCAAAGAAACTAAAATAGGTAACATTTCTTAATACATGAGAATTGATGGCAATTTCACTTGATAAAGACCTGATATCTTTCAGAATAATGGATCTAAGGTTTTTCTGTTTGTTAGTAGATAAAAAGGATACAGGCAATTCATCTCCCATTCAAGTGGCAAAGCAGGGCAATGTCTCAACTAAAGGAAGTAGATCAAGCAGCTTAAGCGGCTCTGGCAGTGATTCTGGATCCTGTAGTGGTATTGACGTACTGTTATTAAAATATTTAATTTACGATTTTTTTTAATTACTGCGATGCATTCAGTTAATACATCTCATTTAGGAGTTAACCTTTTCCATTCTGTGATTAATTTATAACGTTGCAGATTCTGATAGCGGAAGTTCCTCAGGGTAGGAATATGATGCAGGACTGTCACCTAGGACTTGGGTAATATGATGTCCTTCTATACCTTTGTGCAAATTTTGGATATTTGGATATTTTCTTATTTGAGGTGTGCTGGAAACATTCTTCTACCTAAATTAAACTTATAAAGAATTTTGTTTTGGCCTGAACAGAATTTAAAGTCAAATCCATTCTGTTTAGGGGATGAAAGCTATAATAGCCTGGGATGAAAACATTCTTTTCATCAAATTTGGTCCCACTGCACTTGGGTCTTGGAAGAAGTTATAGTAGCTCAAGTTTGCAGATGGCATAATTTCCCTCATACTTGCCGATACGTGAAGCAAAAACCTATTTGCCTTGGCATTATTGTCCTAAGTTCCAGCAAGTGTTGTATATGAATTTTGCTACATTTTCTTAACATGTAGAGTTCCGTATTTATCTTTCTTTTAGCATAAACGCGAGGGCACCGCATGAATCATTAGAGAGATAATTTTAAACTTTAAAGAGCTTTCTAAGCATGTTAATTAATTATCTTTAAAAAATGTTAATTAATTACAATTTTTGACAAAATGAGATTTTAACGGGGAATATCGCATTTAGGTGATCATGCAAACCTTCTGTACAGGGGATAGACCGGGTTGGATGAAATTGTGGAGTATGTTTATCTCTGTTCTAAAAATCCCCGCCTAGGTCCGCCTAGGCCCCGCCTAGGCGCTAGGCCCCCCCTTGGCGCCCCGCCTAGGACCTAGGCCCCCCCTTGGCGCCTTTAAGCCCCCGAGGCGCCTCACCTAGGCCCAAGGCGACAAAAAAATCCCTCTAGAAAATTAGGCGGGTTCTAGGCGGAGAATTTTTTATTATTTTAATAACTACCCAAACCAAATCTTGATATATTTATTTTTCTAATGATTTACCATACTCATAATACAGGTTGTAGCATATCAAATCACAACAAGAAGTGAACAATATCAAGTCAAAATAGATAATTTTATTATAGTTGTAATTTTTTGAACTTGTACCAACTTCAAATTATATAAATGAAGATACATTTGTAATATTTAGTTTAATTCAATTTTATAATTCTTAAATTAATGTTTAGTTTCTTAAATTTTAATATTGAATTAAATTCTTGAAATTTTAAATTTTATTATTTAATAGCAATCTTGTTTATAAATAAAACTAATACGTTAAAAATATGTTTCAACTTTGAACAATTGCATGTTTGTGTTTGAACTTTGACATTCGCAATATGGATATGTGTTTGAACTTTGATATTAGCAATATGGATGTGTTTAAACTTTAAGAAAATGCCTTTATTATCTTTATTATAGATTGTTTTACTTTATATTATTATTTTGTTTTGATAAATATAAGATAAAATATTAAAATTCCCGCCTAAGCCCCGCCCAAGCCCCGCCTAGGCCCCCTTTTAGAACATTGATGTTTATGTTATCCAATTGTGGCTTTTTCCGCATTACATAGCTTCGTACAGAAACACAGTTGCTAATATTTGCCTTTTTATTTTGCAGGTCATTAATTTTAAAGAAACAATGATAAATTTCATCAGCAAGTTAAAAGGGTTATGGGTCTCTGGTTCGGTTGTACATTTGTACAGTGTAAATAGGTTTAACATAGTAGATTGGTTTCTTGGTGTTTGCTGGCTGGCTGGCTGGCTCATATGACTGTAGATTTAGATGTTACTGCTACATTGTGGTTATTAGATGCAGTGGGTTTCAAATAATTCTTAAATAGTAGTCGTAGTCCCAGTCCTAGTCCTAGTCCTAGATCAAATAACTATTTTGTTCCAGCTATCTTATTTAAGGGTTTAGAATTCCAATGTTCTGCGGGCATGGTGACCTTTATACCCAAATGTATGCGTATTGGATATAGGATAAAAAGAAAGGGGATACCTTTCTGTACATATGGAACGTTACTTGCAGAGGATAAAAAAGGTAAAGGGAATCCCACTAGTCCACTTCTATTAATTAATTGTAGTAAAATAAATTTGGGTGGACCCAAAAGGCTATCCTATTATTGATTTTGTTTTTGATATTTGATATTTTTACGTGAAAAGTGCGTCGCTATAGATGTATAGCGACGGTAAAAAATATTGTTATATAAAACAATGTTTTTTATGTGAAAATATTAAAAATTAATGTGAAAATATCAATTTTTATCTTATTCACGTGGTTTTTTGATATTTTTATCATATTATATACTAGGCACACACTTGTGTGTGTAATTAAAATGAATAAATAAATTTTAAATTAAATTTTAAAATATGAGTGGAAAAATGTAGGAGAATAAAAGGTACGTAAAAAAGAAGTACAATTTAGATGTGATACAATTTGAAGGGAGATGGTTATTTTCTCTACTCTCTCTTTATATAATACTCCTTTTGTCCTTTTTTATTTGTCTTTTTAGACAGAAATTTTTATTTATCATTTATAAATTTCAAAAAAATATTAAATGCTTAATTTTTCATATCATCCTTTATGATTAAAGGCTAATTTAGTTCTCTCTCATATTTTTAATAGATTTTAAAAGACTAATATTAAAATTTTATATTCTTAATCTATATGTATAATCTTAAAAAGTCAATTAAAAAAGAACAAAGGCAATAGAAGATAAGTACAGTAGGAGAGAATAAATAAATAAATAGTGTGCCTTTTAATAAGGGATATAATTTATATGTGATAAATTTATGATAAAAGTTGACTGCGACTTGAGTACAAATACAATTTGAGTTAAATCAACTTTAGGTAGTGGGACACACGACTTTCAAATTGAAACCTCAACAGAAGAAGCTTACAAAACTATTGACTGTACAGTTGTACTGAATATTTTTTTCAATCAGTTAAAATTAAAGATTTTCGTTAAAAATATCCGACTTATTTTAAAATAATTTATAAGTTAAAATATAAGTTGATTTATAAGTTGTATTTTATAAATAAAAACGTTCGATATTAATTTAACTTATAAATTAAAAACCAAATTAAAATAAATTATGAATGTATTTGACTCATAATAATTTATAAATTAAAATTAATGTAAAAATTAATTAAAAAACATTAATTAAAAGATAAATAAAATAAATATTATATTTAATCAAACTATCTTATTTTAAAATAATTTATAAATTATTTTTAAATAAGTAACAAATAATTACTTATTTTTTGTTGACTTAAATCTCAATTTATAAATTAAAAAAATAAGTGATCGTCAAATACCTTAATAGTTCAACATAACTTATACTACATTAGTTTGCACAACTTATAAGTTGTTACCGAGCAGGGACGGGTTGGTTTAAACAATGAGCCATACATTTTAAGATCCAAGTTAGAAGGGTTTAATACTTTAACATCTTCCTCCCCAATTTCACATATTCAATTTTGGCTAATCTATAAAATAAATGGCCAAACTAGATCATACCCACATCTAAAAAACCAATAAATTTGCAAACTTCCACATGCTTATCAGCAAAAATATCACTAAACCAATTCAAGCTCGTTAAACCATGAGCAGAACAAGATTCAAACTTTACAAGGATTAGTACTTTTTTTGGCGAATCTGCAATAACAAAGAGAGATCTAAGCAAGAGAGATGCAGGGAGTAAATAAAATTTTGAAGGGTATAGATTTTGAGGGATGAGAGAGAGAGAGAGAGATCGAGGCTGATGAGAATGAAGAAATAAATTAGAAAGAATTACTATTACCGTAGGACCAAGAGATTAATTCAGATTGGGAATGGAAAAAGCGGGAAGCAATGTGCTCTTCTTCCTCTATTTTCTCTCTGTAAAACCATGTTAATTTTTGAAGGCAGAAAAAGGGTTTATATCTACTTACAAGGGTTGAAATACAATATACCGGCTCTGCCTAGACTTATTGAATATTTAACGGGTCATGTTTGATCCGATCCATTAAAATACAATATTTTCTCTTTTCTAGCTTCACATGCCCTTGTTACTACTCCCGTTCTTAAATAAGCGTCGTTTAAATTTTTTACACATAGATTAAGAAAGTTATCTAATATTATTATATAATAATTAAAATTTATGTGAAATTTTATTACTATCCCTTTATAGGAAGTTGAAAACTATTAATACTAAGGGTAAAAATTTCTTGGGACAATAAGAGAAGGTAAAGGTGATATAGGAAAGTAAATAATTTATTCTCTTAGAAAGTTGTAAACGACAGATAATTTGAAACATATTTTTTCTTCCAAAACGTCACTTATTTAGGAACGGAGGGAGTACCTCCGTTCCTAAAAGATTGTAGTTTAAGGTTTTGACACATGGATTAAAAAAGTATCATTTACCAAGTAAAATTTATTTGAAATTCTATCACTACCCCTTTATGGGAAGTTAAAAACTATTAATACAAAGGAGAGAATTTCTTGGGACAATGAGAGAAGGTAGGGGTAATATAAGAAAATAAATAATTTATTCTCCTCGAAAGTTGTAAACGATAAATTTTTTGGAACAATTTTTTTCTTCTAAAACGACAATCTTTTAGGAACGGAGGGAGTAGTATCCACGTTAGCTCCATGCGGAAAAAGTCTTGGCAGACCGGAATTCTAGACAGAAAAATTGGATATTTTCCAATTTTTTTTTTTACTTGTGACTCTCAAAAAATATATAGTATTTATTCCAACAGGAATTTTTATAAAATATATTATTTTAGGTGTACTTTAAATACATATATAAGAATAAGGTTGTATAGATTGTATAATCCTGTTCTTATATATGTATCTAAATTATACTTAATTATATTTTATAAAAATTTCTATTAAAATAAATACTATATATTTTTTGGAAGGCACAAGTAAAAAAATATCTAATTTTCCTGTCTAGAATTCCGATCCGTGTAGAATTACTCCTCCACGCGGTAGCCACATAAGCTCAAAATCCACATAATTTTTCTGTCACGTCCGTTAGTTGTTAGTTTTTCCTTTGACGGAATGAAATAATTTTTTGGTACACATTATTGGTATTTATTCTCTAAAGAAAGGAAATGTTTTTGTGTCGGTATTAATTCCAATATTTTCGGGTAATTAGTAAAATTTTAAAAAATCTTATTTTTTATTTTTTATGAATTAAAACATAATAAAGTTGAATTATAATATTATTAAAAGTGATTAATCTTAATAATAATAAAAATTAGTAGTAAAAAATAATTAAAAATCGATTTATTAAATTAACTTAATCGATTTTGCCGATTAAACCGGTATTCAACTGATTCGATCGGTGATAATTCCGATTCAATCCAGATTTTAATTAAAATTAGATAATTGATCCGATTCTGAACAAAGTCCCGACCGGTTCTAACTTTAAAATTCACAATCTGTTCCAACTTTAAAATTCAGAACCTATGCTTTAAAGAAAGGAAACATTTTTGGAGTTTTTGGTGGTGATTTTGACATATATAGATATAGATATAGATATAGATAGATACAGTGTTTACTTTACTTCACAAGTTCACATCACTGTCAATCTAATCTATATATTGCTTAGGGAAGAAGTATGAAGCCTGATTAAAGGTAGTAACGTCTACTCCTTCCTTGTATTTCCGATCACATCACATTCTTCCTCCTCCTCCATTCTCACCTAAACAAGCCAATACCATCCCAAACCAAAGCCCGGATTCAAATCACAGAAAAACCAAATCTATAGGATGTGTAATGGAGATGGAGAATGCAGGCCTTTGGGCTTTCTACTGGGCTTGCCCTTTGCATTACTTTCCCTTCTCATCTCCGTCGTCGGCGTCGCTGTCTGGATCGTCGGGTGAGTTTTCTTGATCCGATGAATTAATGTGAGATTTGGATTATGACGTAATTGGGGAATTATTATTATTATTACGGGGAATTTTTGTTTATATAATAATTATACATAATTATGTATAATAGGTTATTGATGACGTGCATATGCCCGTGCTGCATTTGCTTGACGCTAATAGTGGAGCTGGCGTTAGAGCTAATCAAGGCTCCTCTTCACGTCATGGAGTGGTTTACCTCTCAGATCCCTTGTTAACTCTCAATTTCACGTGTAAATAATTAATTATCACTAATTAAAATATTTCCCCTCTTTCTGTACGTAGTTGAGGTTGAGTTAAGCCATATGTTATGTTTCAATTTGACTTCCAGATAAGATTACTATATTGTTTGTTCATTTATTTTGTGTTCTTTCTTCTGTTTTCATCATCCTCTATATATATATATATAGATCACCCCTTATCCAACTCATCCGACTTCACCCTTTTTAGCGACAGACCCGACGACGGTTCGATCATACAACCATCGTCTATACTTTTAGTGACGGACAACATATAACATCGCTAAAAGTATAGACGACGGTTGTATGACCGAACCGTCGCCGGGTCCGTCGCTAAAAGGAGGTGAGCTCGGATGAATTGAATAAGGGGTGAGCATAAGATCCGGACCGTGTATATATATATATATATATATATATATATATATACACACACACACACACAATACATTTCAAGGACTAACATTTTATTTTACATACTATGCTGAGCCTCTTTAGCGACGGATCGGACGACAATTCAGTCCGTCATTATATCAGAGAGCAGTCGTCTTAACTTTTAGCGATAGACTAAACTGTCGCCCCGTCGCTAAAGGGGGTATGCAAGGTATGTAGGATCAAGGGATAAGTCCTTGATCCTTTTCATGTATATATATATATATATATATATATATATATATATATATATATATATATATATATATATATACTAGCGATAACCCGTGCCTGAAAACACTGTATAATTCAAAAATAAATAAAAATAAATCATGAACACAAAAAAATGAAGCACTGAATATGGACACACACTAAACTAAAAGCCTAAATTAATTTTTAACACACCCGCACTTTTCATACATACTCTACAAAGCATTTAAATGAAAATTCTTATGAAGACAAATTTTAATGAATAAATAAAGAATATCCAATTTTAATAGTCAAATTCTCATAAATTTAAAATAAGTTTAACTATATTTCAAGATTTTTTTTTATTATTTATAAACCTTTTTGATTGATTGTAACTTTTTAAATAGTAACTTGACAATTAAAAATTATTGTTTGCTTGTTATAACAACTCTTTTTTTTTGTCGCACGTAGATGGGTATACAATTTCACAGAGCCGTAACTTGATACAAAAATTGATTGCAGGTCGTTATATAAATTTAGGATTAGCTCAAAAACGAAGTTTCAAAATAAAGAACCAAAACAAATAAGAGAGAGAGATCAAACAAATAAGGTGACGAATGACTAATAGTTAAGTTATATGGTCAATTTTATAATGTGCTAATGTAACAGATTGCAGGATCAAATCTTTATGAATTTTCATCCATATATATATGGATGGCCCATGTAGCTTTCCTTCATTAGATCAATCAAATAATGGTAAACAACTATAAAAGGACATGCAGAAACAAAACTTTTTAAAACAGCTAAAGAAAAAACACATCCATCCAAAAGGAAGGTATAAGAGCACACAGTGAGATCAACAGATGAGGTCACCAATAAAAAAATTTTCCAAATAAAGGAAATAGAAAATAGTATGAGGGAATGTAAACCTGTAGTCTTACTTTGACCATTTAGGCAAAATGACAAGGGCTCTAACAGGGACATGTCAATAAAAGCATATAATCTCAAGCCAAAGAATTTTAAAAACAATTGTTCTCCTCCAACCCAGTTCAAAAAATACAGAAGATGGAAAACAACAAGAATTTATAATTTCAAATTACATGTATTCAAACAAATTCAAAAAAATGGGTAAATTTCAGCTGGCTCAATTATTCAATATAATTGAAGTAGCAGTAAAATAAGAAACATTAAGCAAACATAAATTTTGTTAGCTTAAGAATATGAGCAATAGAAGTAATAACAATATAAAAAAATTTAAATTTTTTTCATGTCTTGAGACACCAGAGAAAATAAATATCTACCCAAGGAGGCATAATACATCCTTTTGACTCTAAGCTGTGATTTTGTTTCTTTCATTCTTTCTTGGGAAGTCAGAATTAACATAATGACTACACCCAACAATCAATATAGTACTTTTTATTGTTTTAGAAATAAAGAGCACCCATAAATCTATTTATTAAAATAAGAAAATTGAACAAAAAACCATAACCACTAAAAAGGTGAAAAAAAAGGACTCAAAATTTTTTATTCAAATTTTTGCTAGTTTATTCTAATTTCTCATGTAAGACCCCGAATTTTATGAAATAAAAGTATTCAATTTTTCTTATAATTACTATTCAGTAAATGGTTAAATTGATAAAAGTTTAAAGTTATGGGTGGAATGTGAATTTTTTTTAAAAATAAGCAAGTGGTTATAAAATAATCATTGTTGTCGGGGAATATTCGTTTGGTCGTGGAATATTCTTTCTGTCGGGGAATATTCGTACGACGGCGCAGCTATTTGTGGGCCCCATAACAGAATAATTGTCGGGTGAAGAAAATGACAAATTTGAGTTTTTACAAATAACGGCGTAGTTGTTACCGTTAACACTGTTAAAATACCCGGTGGTTAAAATACAGTAATACGCGTTATTGCACAGTAGCACACGGTATTGCATAGTATTTTTGAAATTATTGATTCTTACGTAAGAAGGCACTACTAAATAATTGTTACAGTAATTACTGTTCAATATTTTATTTTATTGATTCAATAATTGCTACATTGAAATTTTATATTATTGTTGTTCAATAATTGTCACTGCACAGTATTTTCTATTATCAGATCAATAATTCATATTATTTGAAAAATATTATTAGATAGCATTATTGGCAATGTCTAGAAAGTTCTGTCTAAGGAGAGGTTTGGTCATCTAATTGCGCGCTAGTAAGGAGAAATCCTTATTGGAAAGCCCCCTCTTTCCTGGGAACAGCCTGGTTGTCATAAATGTGATTCTGTAATATTATATGTGAATAATTAATTATTGATTCATATGATAAGGAAATATTTATTTTATGTGGATATAAATGAGGGATATATTTTTGTAGTTAAAAATGAAGGAGTTAATGTTGAGGTGTTTTATCTGTATTTTTGTCGGAACGGAGGTATTGAAAATCAAATTAGGGTTTTTGAGATATTTTGCGAGGGTTATAATTTTTAATCCGACCGTTGGATCGTGGTAATATTTGGATATGTTATACATATATAAGTTGAGTATATGTCTACAAATTTTGAACCGTTAAAAATAAACGTATAATTTGTTATGAATTTTACGAGATGACTGGTTCAGAAATTGTTGAATTTTCGGAGTTAATCATTTTGGTGGAAAATTCTAGAATTGGTAGGCCCCACTTGTGGTTGGTGAAGAAATGTGCTGAATTTTATTTCAAATGTGGTGGGTGAAAATAGTAGCAGGTAAAGCCATCAGGTTGCAGGTCAAGTTTGCTAAAAATTTTCTATAAATAGAGGGCTAAGTTAGAATTGAAAATGACACCAGAAACATAAGCTTTCTCTCTTTCTCTCTCTATATTATGAAGCATATTTTGTGAGTATTTAGATACTTTGAGAGTTGCTATTCAGTGCAAGTTTCCTTCGGCTTTGCATACCGATCAGAAGTACTGCTCTTTTGAGGTAAGGGATAGTAAGGGATAGCAATGGATTTTAAGGGTTGTTATATTTTCCAGTTTCGTAATTTTTCTGACCTTCAAAAATTCTGGAAAAATTTGAAATGATATTTTGATGAGTTTACTTGATTGTGTCCAAAAATGGTGATTTTTGGATGTATAGATTAAGAGTTATGAATTTTATGAGAAAAGACTATTTTAAAAGTAATCGCTTATAATTCCTTGTGGTTAACTCCAAAATTGATGAATTTTTTAATGGGAGTACATGTATATGATAGAAGTATACTCTGTAAATTTCAGAATTTTTGGACAAAAGTATAATTTTTGATAAATGTCTAAATATTCGGCTGTTTTGGCCATATGAAAAATAGTAAATGACTTTTAAAAATTCTGAGAAAAATATATGTTCACTATGGGACTATATTATGTTAAATCTCATAAAAAAAATATTTTTGGAACTGATTTGATATTTTTCATGAAAATGGTCTAGTTATGAGTAAATGAATTAAATATATTTTGTGAAGTAAGAAAATTAGAAAATAAGATTTTATGACTTGAGAATCCTATATGAGGTATATGCAGATTTTTGATAAGGGTTTTGGTTATTGGTGATGAAATCTTATGAGTTTGACATTTTAGAATGATTAAATACATTATTTAGTAAAGTGTAAACAATTAAAATAAATTGTTTATAAGCTTAAGAAATATTATTCTTTCAATATCATTATACCGAAATATTGGTATGTATTTTATTGTGAAATTTCTACCTTTTTGTGTCGAAGTTACTATTCATGAGTTACTATTCATGAGTTATTATTCACGAGTTACTATTCACGATAAAATTGGTTTCTTTTTCTAACCAAATTATAGTTGATTTATGAATATTACTTTTGAGATTAAATATATATGTTGATCATATTATTTTTATTACCATATATAACATTTTTATAACCCTGATGTTGAAATTCTCTTTCACTTGAGTGTAAAGATGGGTAGATTATTGGTATGATCATGACTTTGGGTTCTCTTTGGCCAGTAGTGCAAAGTTGAATTATTGACTAGTATGATAATGACCATTGAATTTATAATTGAATATCTTCAGCTTAAGTGCAAAGGTGAAATGATCAACATGGTTATAATTATTGTTTATATAAATGATTATATATTTCTTTGAGATATTAATATATTTGGCCTGTAGTGCAAATATGAACTGTTGATGAATATATTTGGCCGTAGTGCAAATATGAACTGTTGAGGAATATCTTTGGCCTGTAGTGCAAAGATGAAATATTGATGAATATCTTTGGCCTGTAGTGTAAAGATGAATTGTTGATGAATATCTTTGGCCCGTAGTGCAAAGATGACATATTAAATATCTTTGGCCAGTAGTGCAAAGATGAGCAGGTGTTGAGATGAACATGACCAACTGGTGATATAAATGAATATCTTTGGCCGTAGTGCAAAGATGAAGTATTAGTATGATTATGAACATGAAATGTTATTTGGTGTAACTATGATATTTGATGTTTCAGGTAAAGATAGGTGATGAAAATTATCTTCGTCCTGGATGAGAAGAGAAATTTAGAACTACAGTTATGATTATGAGTTATTCATATGATTGTGGACCAGAATTGTTGATTGATGTTACAGGGATAAAACATTGTTGGTGAATTTTTAACATGGAGTAGATAATAGACTTTATAGTCTATTTGACTCTTCTAATGGATTGCTCGTTCCGCTGCAACTATGGTTGAAATTTTTATCATTTACCATATGTTCTAAATCTCTGATTTATTATTGATGAAGGCTATTGATAATTTATTTATCTTTAGTCATGATATTCTTTACTGAGCTAGTTGTGCTCACCCTTTTGCTTCACAATTCCTTTCAGGTAATAAGAGTGTAGCTGGGTCGAGCGGGGGTAACAAGGGAATAGAACGGTGGTCATCATTTAGTAGTTATATTTGGTGAAGAAAATAGGGTGAGGCGAACCCAACGTTGGAAGGGTGTTTTGTCACTATCATACAAGATGTCTAATGACATACAACCTCGTGTCATCATAAGACAGGATTGTGCTCATCCACTTGCTGAGTATATCTATGAGCACTACCTATATAATCTTGGTGTTTGTTTGAAGTATAATTCACGATTAAAGACAGTGGAGATAATGATAAGTCAAGAGAAGACTCACCATTGGGAAGAATATGATAGTAATCTTCTCGTTTTTCTTTGGGGTTTATTGGGTCAACCAAGAATAATTCTGTGGCCATATGATATCTATCATAACCTAGACGCATGGCCTCCCATGTACGAAGGTTTTCTTGAGCACTTCCCAAAGATTCTAATTTCTAAAACAGTTTTTGACTGTACCTTTATGTAAGGTACCTTTGTGAGGTGCTGATACATGATGGTGTCCAATGCCACATTTGATATATATTTGTATCCAAACTCACAACATATGTGTTGTTGTATTTTGCACGACAATTGTTGTAATAAAGTTGTAGTTGTTTTCTGTACCATGTATTTGGCGACACATAATAGGTTGGATGGAATGGACCTATTTTGGGGTCGTTACATCTCAGTTACCAAACAAGTCCGAGGTTTCAATTGAAATTTCTAATTAAATACATATAATAAAGTGCCTTCAGGCAACATGCTATATTTATTAATTTATGATAATTATATCAAAGATATTTGAATTATTATAATAATAATAATTAATTATTACTTGGTAGAAATAAATTAGTGTAGATAATAAACACACAAATATTTTATATTAATATTAAAATTTAGTAAATTGGGTAGTGTAAAGTTGGTTGTAGTTTGGCAAAAAAAATTCTTCATTTTTAACTTTAATTTTAAAATTAAAGATAAATTTTAAATAATATTTTTTAATTAAAAATTTAACAATGATAATGTGATACACTAAAAAGGTTAAGAATTTTTGCTACGTTGTAATATTAAAATAAAAAATTATAATCAAATTTAATATTCTAGTGACTTGTTCTATCTATCCGTGCGTCTAACTTAGGAAGGCTATGAAATATGAAATATGGAATAATGAAAGATTGGATTCACCGTCTTAGACACTGTACGTACGTCATTGGAATACATCATGTATTATAATAAGTTAAGTTATGAAAAATGTTACTTTCACTCTAAGTTAAGTTATAGTAAGTTAATTTATTTTCAGTCATTTTAGAGTTTATTATACACTCTTGTCTTGTTTACTTTAAAAAATGTTACTTTTCTCAATATTGATTAATTTTTTTTATAAAATTGATTCATTTTAAGTGTATGTTCAAATAATGGTATTTTTTGGAAAGTGAAAGAGTGAGATGATAGATGTGAGTTTAAATTTTTGAGAGATAAATTTTTGGCCGTTGGATGTTGAAGCCCCAAATAATTTTAGATCGTTGGATGTTGAAGCTTAAATTGATTTGAGGTTGTTGGATGTTGAAGTCTTGGGATTTGAGCCGCTCTGGATATATAATTGGACATGGTACTAAATATATACTTCCTCATTTCAGGTCATTTTATTATCCCAGATTAATAGTCACATGTCTATTTTAAAAAACAAACAACAGATTTGTGATTAATAATCAAATCTCAAGTATAATTCTTACAATCAAATATAACATAAGGATATAATTTTATTCTATCTTTACCCTATAAACAATAATTAATTAGTTATTTGATTGGTACGATAAAATAATAATGAAATTAAGATAACAAATTTAAGAATATATGTCTTTTTATATTAATATCAATAAAATAAAAAATATAAAAAAACTCTTTTATGTGACAGAAAGGTTAATAAATAAAATTCTTTTTATTAACAGTGAGAGTACATAATTATATCTTTAATTTTAGACTAACTATAAAAAAATGTATATGTGATGTTACCACGGAGAGAATTACAATCATTTTCTACCTCTTTTTTTTTGTATGAGAAAAATACTTATTTATTATATTTTTTTAATAATATTTTTTAAAAATTTCTTCATCAAACATAGTTAATGTATAGTATGAAAATCGAAAATTAACCAAAATCACTTGTGTAAGACCCCGAATTTTATGAAATAAAAGTATTCAAATTTTCTTATAATTACTATTAAGTAAATGGTTAAATTGATAAAAGTTAAAGTTAAAGGTGATATATGAATTTTTTTTTCAAAATACGCAAGTGGTTATAAAATATTCATTGTTGTCGGAAAATATTCGTTTAGTCGTGGAATATTCTTTCTGTCGGAAAATATTCGTACGACGGCGCAGCCATTTGTGGGCCCCATAACAGAATAACTGTCGGATGAAGAAAACGACAAATTTAAGTTTTTATAAATAACGACGTAGTTGTTACCGTTAACACTGTTGGAATACCTGGTGGTTAAAATACAGTAATACGCGTAGTTGCACAGTAACACACGGTATTGCACAGTATTTTTTCAATTATTGATTCTTACGTAAGAAGGCACTACTCAATAATTGTTCTGTAGTTACTGTTCAATATTTTATTTTATTGATTCAATAATTGCTGCGTTGATATTTTATATTATTGTTGTTTCAATAATTGTTGTTGCACAGTATTTTTCATTATCAGATCAATAATTCATATTATTTGAATAATATTATTAGATAGCATTATTGGCAATGTCTAGAAAGTTCTGTCTAAGGAGATGTTTAGTCATCTAATTACGCGCCAGTAAGGAGAAATCCTTATTGGAAAGCCCCCTCTTTCCTGGGAACGGCCTGGTTGTCATAATTGTGATTCTGTAATATTATTTGTGAATAATTAATTATTGATCTATATGATAATGAAATATTTATTTGATGTGGATATAAATGATGTATTAATTTATGTGGTTATAAATGAATGAATTAATGTTGAGGTATTTTATCAGTATTTTGTCAGATTAGAGGTATTAAAAGATCAAATCAGTGTTCTTACAGCTTTATTATGTGAGTTATAATTTTTAATATGACCGTTGGATCGTTGTGATTTTTGGATATGTTATACATATATAAGTTGAGTATATGTTCACAAATTTTGAACCGTTAAAAATGAACGAATGATTTGTTATGAATTTTAAGAGATGACTGATTCGAAAATTAGGTTTATAAATAATTTTGGTAAAAAATTCTAAAAATGGGTGGGCCCCAGTTTTGGTTGTTGGGAAAGATGGCTGATTTTTGGTGGGTGGAATAGTAGTAAGTAAAGTCATCAGGTAGCAGGTCAAGTCTGCTTCGGCGTGCTAACATTTTTCTATAAATAGAGGGCTAAGTTAGAATTGAAAATCACACCAGAAACAAGCTTTCTCTCTTTCTCTATTTCTCTCTCTAGATTAGCGAGTGTATTTTGTGAGTATTTAGATAATTGGTGAATTACTATTCATCAGTGCAAGTTTTCTTCAACGTCATATCTGATATCCAGTCAGAAGTGCTCCTCTTTTAAGGTAAGGGATAGTAAGGGATTTTAAGGGTTGTTATGTTTTTCAGTTTCGTAATTTTTCTGACCTTCTGAAATTCTAGAAAAATTTAAAATGATAATTTGATAAATTTTCTTGATTGTGTCCAAAAATGACAATTTTTGGATGTATAGATTAAGAGTTGTGAATTTTATGAGAAAAGACTATTTTAAAAGTAACCGCTTATAACTCCTTGTGGTTAACTCCAAAATTAGTAAAATTTTTATTGGGAGTACATGTATATGATAGAAGTATACTATGTAAATTTTGGAATTTTTGGATAAAAGTACTATTTTTGATAAATATCTAAATATTCGGCTGTTTTGGCCATATGAAAAATAGTAAATGATTTTTAAAAATTTTGAGAAAAATATATGTTCAATATGGGACTATATTCTACTAAATCTCATAAAAGAAAATTTGTTTGTATTGATTTGATATTTTTCATGAAAATAGACTAGTTATGAGTAAATGAATTAAATATGTTATGTGAAGTAAGAAAATTAGAAAATAGGATTTTATGGCTTGAGAATCCTATATAAGGTATATGCAGATTTTTGATGAGAATTTTGGTTATTGGTGATGAAATCTTATGAGTTTGAAATTTTAGGATGATTAAATGTATTATTTAGTAAAGTGTAAATAATTAAAATAAATTGTTTATAAGTTTAAGAAATGTTTTTTCAATATCACTATACCGAAATATTGGTATAAATTTTATTGTGAAATTTCTACCTTTTGCATCGAATTTACTATTCATAAGTTACTATTCACGAGTTACTATTCATGACAAAATTAGTTTTTTTTTCTAACCAAATTATAGTTGATTTATGAATATTATTCTTGAGATTAAATCTAGATGTTTTGATTATATTGATTTTACTATTATATATAATATTTTTATAACCCTAATGATGATATTTCTATTTGACTTGAGTGTAAAGATGTAAGACCCCAACTTTTATAAATAAAGATGAATTTTCTATAAATATCATTTTTGAATATTATGGAGTTAATTTGATATAATGTTATAGTTGTGGGTAATATTTATAAATTTTGCAAAGTACGCAAGTTGTTATATAATATTCGATTGGTCGGGGAATATTCGTTTTAACAGGGAATATTCGTACAACGACACAATCATTGGTGGACCCCACAACGGAATTATTGTCAGATTGAGAAAACGACAAAAATATTTTATTAAAAATAACGGCAGAAGTTTTACCATTGTTACTGTTGAACTACTCGATAGTAAAAGTACAGTAATACGTGTGGTTGCATAGTAGCACACGGTATTGATTATTAATGCTTATGTGAGAAGTCACTCAGTTTGATTCAATTATTGTCAGTTAATAATATGAATTATTTAGCGATAATGACGTTTTGTTTTATTCGTATTATTAACGTAATAAAACAGAAACATCTTTTTATATAAAACAGAATACTTTATTAAAGTTATTCTATAAATAGAATATATTATATTTTATTTAAAAGATTTTTTTTAAATATGGACCGTCAGATTAAAATAATCAATCTGGACCGTTCATGGATTAGTTACTATGCATTCTATTTTTCTATAAATAGCAGCTCATTCCTTCATTATTTCTTACGAATTCACTGAACTCTAGAGAGAGAAACTATAGAGAGAGAGAAGAAGAGTATTCTGCTACTTAACTACTTCCTTATTTCAGCTCTTCTTTAAAACGGTAAGGGGTGTTATTCTTTCTTATTCATGAGGAGAACTATTGTTATTCCATTTCTTATTATTCTGTTGGAATAACCTGTATACGCGGTCTACCCTATACTTGGTGACATTTTGCTATTATTCTGTTGAAACATCCTGTCTGTGTGTTTTACACCGGACCTGGTTTCGTTTTTATTATTATTCTGTTGGAACATCCTGTCTGTGTGTTATACACCGGACCTGGTTCCATTTTTATTATTATTCTGTTGGAACATCCTGTCTGTGTGTTTTACACCGGGCCTGGTTCCGTCTTTACTATTATTCTGTTGGAACATCCTGTCTGTGTGTTTTACACCGGACCTGGTTCCGTCTTTATTATTATTCTGTTGGAATATTCTGTCTGTGCGTTTTAAGCCGGACCTGGTTCCATTATTTATTATTCTGTTGGAATAACCTGTCTGTGCGGTCTATCGCATGTATGGTGATTTCTTTTGTTATTCCATTCTTTATTATACTCAGTTGGTTAAGTTTTGACTTCTATACTCCATGAAATTTATGGAATATCCTTGATAATTGCGTTTCATCCAGTATCTTTTCATGAAAATATTCTTCTAAGTATTCTTGAAGTTTACTCCACAAAGCAGTATCATGTTGACAATTTGGACGTTATTAATTCCTGGATAAATTAATTCTTGAACTTGTTTTATTGAATTCTTATATCATTGTCATCATCCTCATGTTTATAAAATGTTGAAAGTCATCTGTGGCATGTAGTGCATAGATGGACTTGGTATGATTATGACCAGGGATTATTCGGTGTAATCATGACCGTAATGTTACAAATGATGTGGTAAAAGTCATCATTGGCCCGTAGTGCATTGATGGACAGTTGTTGGCATGATCATGACCATTAATGAATACACGAATATCCTTGGCCGTAGTGCAGGGGTGATTCGATGATGTGGATTATTTTATTAAGCTGAGTCACAGCGATAATAGTGTTGAAAAACCTTTTAAATCATAAAAGATAGTAGAGTTTATTTTCTACTTGACTCTTTTAATGGATTGCTTGTTCCACTGCAGTTAAACTTGATGCCTATTATATTTTATCAGTTTAACATTGTTGAAGGCTAATGATAATTTATTCTGCATTATCTTAGTCATAATATTTCTTACTGGGCTAGTTGAGCTCACCCTTTCTTTCACTGTTCTCTTCAGGAAATGAGAACGTAGCTGGGGCAAGTCGGGGAACGGAGTGATGGTTCGAATGATAGTATTAGTTAGTAGTCCTCACTATTCTATGTAATAGTGTGTTAATAAATGTAATGAGGACTCTTTTTGAGTATGAATACTCTCTAGAAGATAATATTTGTATTCAAACTCACAGTTTATGTTTTGTCGTATTGTACACGACAGTTGTATTAGTAAGTTGTATTTGTATTCTGTATTATATATTTGACGACCCAAGATGGGTGATGTATACCTAATTTTGGGGGCGTCACAAAAGATTGGTAAATTTTTGGTATGATCATGACTATGGGTTCCCTTTGGCCAGTAGTGCAAAGTTGAATTGTGACTGGTATGATCATGACCATTGAATTTATAATTGAATATCTTTAGCTTAAGTGCAAAGGTGAATTGATCAACATGGTTATAATTATTGTTTATATAAATTCTGAAATGATTATATAATATTTCTTTGAGATATGAATATCTTTGGCCCGTAGTGCAAAGATGACTTATTGATGAATATCTTTGGCCCGTAGTGCAAAGATGAACTATTGATGAATATCTTTAGCCCGTAATGCAAAGATGAATTATTGATGAATATCTTTGGCCCGTAGTGCAAAGATGACCTGTTGTTGAATATCTTTGGCCTGTAGTGCAAAGATGACATGTTGTTGAATATCTTTGGCATGTAGTGCAAAGATGGTATGTTGATGAATATCTTTGGCCCGTAGTGCAAAGATGAATTTATTAATATGATTATGAACATGAACTGTGATTTGGTATAACCATGATCTTTGATGTTTCAGGTGATGAAAATTATCTTTGTCTTGGATGAGAAAAGAAACTTATAACAACAATTACGATTATGAGTTATATATGTGATTGTGGACAGGAATTGTTGATTGATGTTACAGGGATTAAAACATTATTGGTGGACTTTTAACATGGAGAAGATAATAGACTTTATAGTCTATTTGACTCTTCTAATGGATTGCTCGTTCCGCTGCAACTATGGTTGAAAATTTTTATCATCTACCATATGTTCTAAATCTCTGATTTATTACTGTTGAAGGCTATTGATAATTCATTTATCTTTAGTCATGATATTCTTTACTGGGCTAGTTGTGCTCACCCTTCTGTTTCATAATTCCTTTCAGGTAATAAGAGTGTAGCTTGGTCGAGCGGGAGTAACATTGGAATAGAACGGCGGTCATCATTTAGTAATTATATTTGGTGAATCAAGTAGGGTGAGGCGAACCCAACGTTGGAAGGGTGTTTTGTCACTATCATACAAGATGTCTAATGACATGTAACGAGGACTCCTTTTGAGTATGAATACTCTCTAGAAGATAATACTTGTATTCAAACTCACAGTTTATGTTTTGTCGTATTGTACACGACAGTTGTATTAGTAAGTTGTATTTGTATTCTGTACTATGTATCTGACGACCCAAGATGGGTGATGTATACCTAATTTTGGGGGCGTCACAGTTGGTATCAGAGCTTAGGGATATGATCCCTGGCTAAGATGTGAGAATAGAACTAGGAGGGGAGAGACGGGAATTCCTTCGCTAGTATGACCTACCTAAGTTTATTTGCATGGTATTTAATTGGTCGGTCATAATATAAGGATAATATATGACATATCAATTAACTTTTATTTTGTGGCAGTATCTGAAAATGGCATCTGAGAATGTTGAGAATAGCAATGGAGCACAGGCGATTATTGATTCACCACATATCAATAATCAGGATAATGTTCATCAGGAAGGTGACAATCCTCATGCAAACAACAACACTGACAGATGATGAATGATGGAATGGAATGTTCAGAGGTTTTATGCAATTCATGCAACAACAGGTGAAAGCGGCTCTTGTCCACAACGTAGGTGGAAATACTGGAAATTCTCAGGCGGTCACCGCTAAACAGTTTAAGGAGCTGGGACCACCGGAGTTTAAGGGAGAACCCAAACCACTTGTAGCTGAAACATAGATAAAGCAGATCACCAAGATATTTGATGTCTTGGTTGCTCCGAGGAGCAAAGGTTCCCTTTGCGCCTTTATGTTGCGAGGAGAGGAAGATTACTGGTGGGAATCGATAAAGCGTACTCAACTGCCGCACTGAAGATGTCTTGGGAGAAGTTCCAAGAGCTGTTTAACTACAAATACTTTCCCGAGAGTATTCGTCACATGAAGGAGGTGGAGTTCATCAAATTGGAGCAGAATAATATGGCCGTGTCGCAGTACGAGACAAAATTCGCGGAGTTATCCCGGTTTGCGTCCCACCTGGTGGATAATGAAGAAAGAATGACGCGGATGTTTTTAAGAGGTTTGAAGCCGGAGATACGTCAACACCTTGTTTCTCATAAACTGTGTTTGTATTCGGATGTTGTAAATAGGGCTCAGTTGGTGGAGCGCGATAACGAGACAACGCAACCAAAAGAGAGCAGCCGGCAAAATGATAATACCAGTGAAAGCAGTCATCGAACTGGTGACAACAAGCGTGGAGGGAATCAACAGGCCAGAAATGGTAACCACTTCGGTGGTAATCAGGGCCAAAACAATAAGAATTGGCATTTCAAGAAGAGGAGATTCAACAATGATGGAAAGACGTCAGCACCAGCACCTGTCGTTAAGGAAGGAGAATGACCACCTATCATATGTTTCAAATGCGGAGGGGAGGGGCACATCAGTCCAAACTGCGCGATGCCGTCCAAAGCATGTTATAATTGTGGAAGAGAAGGTCATTTAGCCGATTTTGTCGTTTACCGAAGATAAATTCAGCTAGGATGGAGGCACCAAAGGCCGTCCCAGAAAAGTCAAAACCGGTTGTGCAAGGGAGAGCGTTTGTTGTGA
>CM029021.1:148483509-148607270 GCA_016801055.1 Panax notoginseng
AAGAAAATTATGAATATATATAGTAAACTTTATGACTTAAGTTTGGAGAAATTATACTGAATTAGAAAAATATGTATTATAGCTACAGTTTTTTTTTTTAAGAGATTTTTTTTTTGAATTTGACCCCACTAAACTATAACGCTTAGGTTTGGCATAGTTCACGTACACAAATATATATTCACACGTACAATAATATACTATATATTGTGACAAGTAAGCTAATATGTTAGTACAGATGTTGTTTCTGCCGTATAGATATGTGCTCATTTGAGCATGGATGGCCGACATGCTTGCCTAATGTTTGACATATTATATATAACAACTCTTTGTCCAAAATACATATTTTACTAGTTGATTTCTTCCTATTCATGTGTTTATTATATATTAAGATTCATAAATAAATATATACGTGTTCTTCAGAAAACAAAGTTAATTTATAATTGAGATTTTGGTGAGCTAGAGTAACTAAAATTTTTACTACTCGTTAACGTTCTCAACCTTCATTTTTTCTTTCTAGAACGATGAAAATTAGTAAATCTTAGGCCACTTATTTCAAAACAATCTTACCTAAAGAAGTAGACAAGGCTGATCTCAGGGACCAATTAATGTTTTAAGATTTTTTTGAGGTTGTTGGTAAGTTTGACTATATCAGCTGGACTAAGAAAATTTATTTTATAATAGGGCAAGAGGAGAGAGAAAATGTCCTTGTCCCAACTTTGACTTAACTTGAACAAATATAATGATACTATCTCTTTTTTTGAAACCATAATGATAAAATATCCTAAATTAGAGGCTAATATTTTTAACGCTAGAATTAAATTTTAATTTATGTTCAAGTGTGATTTAAGCGAATCTTACTGTGTAAAAAGATTAATTATCAATTCTTTTTTATTATTGATCAAATAAATTATTTCTATATTCTCTTCTTCTTTTTTTCGTCGTTAACAAGGTACCGTGCAAGGTACCAACAAATTTATAAAATAGTTAGTACAATGATAGAATTCATTTTTTAACAATTCAGGATATAATTTAACTATTAATTTTCAATAATTATCAATTATTTCTAAAATAAATATAATATTATTTATTTACCTCTTAGCTACGCATATAATATATATATATAAATATATATATATATATATGGGCAGTTGCAGTTGCACCACTAACTCTCTTGAAGAAGATAAACTAATACTCCAATTACTCTTCTATTAGATTGTTTTTTCTCTAGATAAACTAATACTCCAATTACTCTTCTATTAGATTGGTTGTTCTCTAAATTAAGTTTTTAGTACGAGTGATGTTGATTTTGCATATCAATGGACATACAGTTCCCGCCAAATATATTAATTCTCTTGGACATATAAATATTAGAGATCAAGGAGAGACATATATAGAAAAAAAGATTGTTGATGAATTTTAGAAGAACAAAAAATTAACACCGTTATTATTTTTATATATATTGGCATGAAAACATTGCATATATCATTCATGCAGTTAGAATTTCATCATAAAAAAATACATAGATCCAAGACAATAAATAAGAACATGAATGTGGATCACAACTCTTCAATTTTAATATGAAAGTGGATCACAACTCTTCAATTTTACAATCCAAATTGGAGAGTATAAGTCGTAACTAGTACGAACGAAATCAAGATCAGCATATTTTTAAGTAATTGAACTTATGGCCAAACCCAAATTGCTTCTTATAACTTGTATAGATAGGTAACTCGTACGAACGAAATCAACTCATTCATGCGCCTAGAATTTCAATCATATATAAATACATAGATTCAAGACAATAAATGAGAATATGAAAGTCTTTATTAGGAAGGATAACAACTCTTCGATTTTACATCCAAATTGAAGAGTATAACTCGTACAAACGAAAGTAACTCAATTAATTTTTATGTAATTAAACTTATGGCCAAACTCAAATTGGTTTATTATTATCGTTAACTCGATTAAATAATTTGTACGAATGAAATTGACTTCTAAAGAGTCGACTAGAATTAAGATTACCTTACGTCTTGTTATAAATAATTACAGATATAGTTAATTCTTAGGTTAGGAATATTAAATTTCTACAACTACAGTCGTAGGCAAGCATCTCTAGATGCTAATCATTCAATAATTTGAACACTAATAATTTATGTTCCTCTCGACTTCTGTGGTAAAGAAATTAAATTATGAATAATGCTAGAGACACAAACTATTTTATAAATATTTTACAAACAGCTGATGTGAGACTCCAGATTTTTTGAATAAAGATTTAAATTTCTCGAAATATTTTTTTGAATATTATGGTGTGGATTTGATATAATGTTATAGTTGTGGGTTGTGACGCCCCCAAAATAGGTATACATCACCCATTCTGAGTCGCCAAATACATGGTACAGAAACAAATACAACTTCATTATAATAATTGTCGTGCAAAATACGACAAAATAAATACTGTGAGTTTAAATATAAATATTATCTTCTAGACAATATCCACACTCAAATAAGTCCTCATTACAATTATTGAAACACTATTTTATAAAATAGTGAGGACTGCTAACACAACTGACTGAAAACATCACTCCACACCCCGACTAGTTCCCGCTATATTCACGCCTCCTGAGAAAAATAGAACAAAAAGGAAAAGGGTGAGCTCAACTAGCCCAGTAAAGAATATTATGACTAAGATAATAAACAACAAATTATCGTTAGTCTTCAACAGGAAAAAATCTGATAAAATATAATAGACAACAAGTTTTAGATCAACAACTGCAGCGGAAACAACAAACTATTAGAAGAGTCAAGTAGAGAATGAATTCTACTATCTTTTAAGATTTAAAAGTCCATCAACGATATTTTATCCCTGTAACATCAATCAATAACCATCTTTAATCAAATATTCATCTTTGCACTACAGGCCAAAGATATTCATTTGTAACACCAGTCGGTCATGTTCATCTCAACACCTGTTCATCTTTGCACTACGGACCAAAGATATTCATCAGTTAATTATTCATCTTTGCACTACAGGCCAAAGATATTCAGTAATATCATCATTTAGGACTGAGGATGATGAAAAATTATCTTAAAGAAAATGAATCCAATGAGACAGAAGGACAAATATTAGAGATTCGTATTATAGTTTATCCAAGTGCAATAATACTCCATAATAACCAATTGTGAAGGAGAATTCAAAAATAAAGATCAAAATATAGATACATTCAAAGATAGTAACCATAATAGATATCTTGGACAAAAAGAAAAATTTTTATTTTTCGGTGAATAGTGCCGTATACGTGAATAGTGCCCTATACGTGAATAATAATTCCGACACAAAAAGTTTCAAATTTGATAAAAAGTTTATATTAATATTTCAGCATAATGATATTGAAGAAAATAATATCATTTAAGAAGAAAATAATATCCCTTACCTCAAACGAACAGTACTTCTGATCAGAATATCGTATATGAGGCTGAATGAAACTTGTGCTGAATAGCAACTCTCAAATAATCAAAATACTCACAAAATACGCTCAATAATATAGAGAGAGAAATAGAGAAACTTATGAATTCTGGTGTGATTTTCAATTCTAACTTAGCCCTCTATTTATAGGAAAATATTAGCACGCCGAAGCAGACTTGACCTGCAACTTGATAGCTTTACCTGCTACTATTCTCACCCACCTCATTTGAATAAAAATTTCAGCACATTTCTCACCAACCAAAAGTGGGGCCCACCAATTTTATAATTTTCTACCAAAATGATAAATTCCGAAACTTCAACAATTTCTAAACCAGTCATCTCTTAAAATTCATAACAAATTATACGTTCATTTTTAACGGTTCAAAATTTGTGGACATATACTCAACTTATATATGTATAACATATCCAAAAATCACAACGATCCAACGGTCGGATTAAAAATTATAACCCCCACAATATATCTCAAAAACCCTGATTAATTTTTAATACCTCCATTCCGACAAAAATACTGATAAAATACCTCAACATTAACTCCTTCATTTTTAACCACAAAATATATCCAACATTTATATTCACATAAAATAAATATTTCCTTATCATATGAATCAATAATTAATTATTCACAATTAATATTACAGAATCACATTTATGACAACCAGACCATTTCCAAGAAAGAGGGGACTTTCCAATAAAGATTTTTCTTTACTGGCGCGCAATTAGATGACCCAACCTCTCCTTAGACAGAACTTTCTAGACATTGCCAATAATGTTATCTAATAATATTATTCAAATAATATGAATTATTGATCTGATAATGGGAAATAATGTGCAGTGATAATTATTGAAACAACAATAATATAAAATATCAATGCAGCAATTATTGAATCAATAAAATAAATATTGAACAGTAACTACTGTAACAATTATTGAGTAGTGCCTTCCTTCGTAAGAATCAATAATTTAAAAATACTGTGCAATCCGTGTGCTAATGTGCAACCACGCGTATTACTGTATTTTAACCACCGGGTATTCCAACAGTGTTAACGGTAACAACTACGCCGTTATTTATAAAAACTCAATTTTTATCGTTATCTTCATCCAATCGTTTTCCATTATGGGGCCCACAAATAGCTGCGCCGTCGTACGAATATTCTCCGATAGAAAGAATATTCCACGACCAAACGAATATTCCCCGACAAAATAAATATTTTATAACCACTTATTTATTTTATAAAATTTACACATTTCACCCATAACCAAAGTATTATATCAAATTAACACCATATTATTCACAATAATATTTAGAGAAAATTTAATTTTATTCATTAATAAGTTGGGGTCTTACATGGGTAATATTTATAAATTTTACAAAGTATGTAAGTTATTGTATTATATTCGATTGGTCGAATAATATTATTTTTTGTCGGGAAATATTCGTATGACGGCACAATTATTGGTGGACCCCACAACAGAATTATTGTCGGATTGAAAAAATGACAAAAATATTTTATGAAAATAACGGCGGAAGTTTTACCGTTAATACTGTTGAACTACTCTGTAGTAAAAGTACAGTAATACGTGTGGTTTCATAGTAACATACGGTATTGATTATTGAGGCTTACGTGATAAGTCACTCAGTTTTGTTTTATTAGTATTATTAATGTAATAAAACAGAAAATATTTTTATATAAAACAGAATACTTTTATAAAGTTATCTGTTTTATTAGACAATAATTAGAATATATTATATTTTATTATGCATAGTATTTACATAGTGTCTGCATAATATTTGCATAGTAAAATCTTTTATAAAGTTATTCGTTTTATTAGATTATAAATAGAATATATTATATTTTATTTAATATAATATATCTATCTAGATCGTTCATGAGTTAGTTACTATGCAGTTTATTTTTCTATAAATAGAAGCTCATTCTTTCATTATTTTCTTACGAATTCACTGAAACTCTAGATAGAGAAATTATAGAGAGAGAGAAGAAAAGTGTTCTGCTACTTCACTACTCCTATATCCAGTACTCTTCCTTTCAAGGTAAGGGATATTATTTGTTGTACTCGTAAAGGGTATTCTTTCTTTTTTATTCATGAAGAGAACTTCTGTTATTCCATTCTTTATTATTCTGTTGGAATAACATATATACGCGGGCTACCCTATACTTGGTGAAATTCTTATGTTATTTCATTATTTATTATTCTGTTGGAATATCCTGTCTATGCGTTTACGCCGAACCTGGTTCTATTATTTATTATTCTGTCGGAATATCCTGTTTGTGCGTTTACGCCGGACCTGGTTTCATTCTTTATTATTCTATCTGAATATCCTGTCTGTGCGTTTTACGTCGAACCTGGTTTCCATTCTTTATTATTCTGTTGAAATATCATGTCTGTGCGTTTTACGCCGGACCTAGTTCCGTTATTTATTATTCTGTTGGAATAACCTGCCTGTGCGGTCTATCGCATGCATGGTGATTTCTTTTGTTATTCCATTCTTTATTACACTCAGTTGGTTAAAATTTTAACTTCTATACTCCATGAAATTAGTGGAATATCCTTAATATTTGCGCTTCATCCAGTATCTTTTCATGAAAATATTCTTCTGAGCATTCTTGAATTTTACTCTACAAAGCAGCATCATATTGACAATTTGGACGTTATCAGTTCCTAGAAAAATTAATTATTGAACTTATTTTATTGAATTCTTATATCATTGTCATCATCCTCATGCTTATATTATGTTGAAAGTCATATGTGGTCGTGCATAGATAGACTTGGTATGATTATGACCAGGGATTATTCGGTATAATTATAACCGTAATGTTACAAATGATGTGAAAAAAGTCCTCATTGGCCCGTAGTGCATTGATGGACAGTTTTTGGTATGATTATGGCTATGGATTCTCTTTGGCCGTAGTGCAAAGATGAATTGTTTTATGGCATGATCAGGACCGTTGATGAAAACATGATTATCTTTAGCCGTAGTGCATAGATAATTCGTGGTCGTGATACTAAAGAATATCCTTGGCCGTAGTGCAGGGGTGATTCGATGATGTGAATTATTTATTAAGCTGAGTCTCAGCGATAAAAGTCATGAAAAACTTTTTAAATCATAAAAGATAGTAGATTTTATTCTCTACTTGACTCTTTTAATAGATTGCTTGATCCGCTGCAGTTAAACTTGATGTCTATTATATTTTATCAATTTAACATTGTTGAAGACTAATGATAATTTATTTTGCGTTATCTTAGTCATAATATTTCTTACTGGGCTAGTTGAGCTCGCTCTTTCTTTCACTGTTCTCTTCAAAAAATGAGAATATAGTTGAGACGAGTCGGGAAACGGAGTGATGGACCAGATGATATCATTAGTAGTCCTCACTATTCTATGTAATAGTGTGATAATAATTGTAATGAGGACTCCTTTTGAGTTTGTATACTCTCTAGTAGACAATATTAATTTGTATTCAAACTCATAGTTTATGTTTTATCGTATTGTACACGACAGTTGTATTATTAAGTTGTATTTGAATTCTGTACCATATATCTGGCGACTCAAGATGGGTGATGTATACCTAATTTTGGGGGCGTCACAGCTGATGTGACATACTCTACCTCAGCATATTGTGTGGGACCGAAGACTATATTGAAACAATTTGTTGGTCAATACGCTGAGATGGAGTATGCCACATCAGCAGTTTGTAAAATATTGGTAAAATAGTTTGTATCTGTAGCACTACTCATAAATTATACGGCGTAGCCTAGAAAAAAACAAAGCGTATGGATCACATCACATGGGTATGCACACCATATAACGGCCGCTTCCTACTTTATGTTTGTACATATTCGTCTTTGGTATCCAAATCCCGAATACATGGCACCAACAAAAGTAAACATTAAACTGGGAAACACTTTGCTCAATGCAGAATTAGCCGTAAGAGTATCTTCAAGAACAAGTACTAACAATTTAACACACAACAATAAAGGAATCATAGTGGAGATATATGATAATAGTTATTACTATTATACCTAAGCGTACTGCCTCTCAAGATCTTCTAAGCCATCTTCTTCTTGTGCCCGAGACTGAATTCGTTGAGACGAACGTTCCCTGCTAAGCATTTTCCGAAAGGAACTCAACCTTGAGGAGCTTGATGATCCAATTACCTTTGCTGCTGCACCCTCGGATGTCCCTTCATTGCTTGTCACACTCTCCAGAGGTGGCGCTGTTGGCGGAAACCCACCTGCAAGCTCACTAGGCTGGACCACAAGCTGTGGCTCAGCCTCGGTCCGACAAATGGGACAAGTGGAATTAGCACTTAACCAATTATCAATGCACTCCGCATGAAAATTGTGCTTGCAATTTGGTAAGATCCTAACCATTTCACCATCCTCTAATATGCTAATACAAACTGCACACTCTGTGGTTGATGCCTCATCCTTTGGTTTGAAAATAAACATGGGCAGGGAGGCGATAACCGTTGGATCGAGTCCGGTTTTTGACGGCTCATGAGCGGTGGCTGTGTAGAGGCGTAGATGGCGGAGGGCGGCTCGACGACGGGCTTGGCGACGGTGGACACATCGAACATATATGTGAAGGAGGGCGACAAGTATTACGACGAATGATAAGGAGACAATGGCCGTGAACAAAACCTTGTTGTTGGTTTTATGATGGAAAAATGGGGGAGTATTATCGCGATCATCGTCCATATCCTGATCATCCATGCTTGGCTGGCCGCAGCAGGGCAGGGAAGACGAAGATGTGGGGTGGGGTGGGGTTATTTTTGTTTTTGAAGACGGAAATGGAGAGAAGTTTCTCTGCCTTTTTAATTTGGTTGTTAGAATGCGACTTTTGTGAAATTGCGTGGGTTATTTGGATTCAGCGGAAGGAAAAAGAAACACTCCATACAACTAGTATTGACAATGAACAAGAAACTCTAGTGTTTTCAAGCGGTTAACCATCCTAATTAATTACGGTTTTTACACTCAATTACTTTTCTTAATTATATTTGCAAAAAATAATATATTAGTAGTACTTTTCTTATAATCTCTCCCTTCATCATTATAAATTAATAAAATAATGATGAAAATTTTAAAATTAATTTAAAATATTTTTAAATTTAAAGTTGTCAATATAATAATGAATATTGTAAACTATAAATTGACATGAATTTAGTATAAGTTGATTCGCTTAATTACTTTATTTTCTCTCAATTAATATGTCAATCTCTAAAATTATAAATTGGCATGAATTTTAATATGTCCCATAGTATATCTGTATGTTATTATTGTTCTATTTTTAGAAAGTAAAATAAAACTAGGGTGTTTAACTTAAGTTCTCCGCGGTAGGGTTAAAATGACATGTTTATTTTTCTCAAATAAAGCATTACAAATGATTATTTTTTTTAAATATAAGTGTATATAAAGTTTCGTATGATTTGGCCATGTATGTCAATAATTTCATATATTACTAAAAGTAAACAAATTGAAAAATAATAATGAAAATTTTATAAATATGACTTGTCGAGAAACTTAATTAGTTTACATGTATAACGATGGTAGTGTAGCTAGTTTCTAGATGTTCTTTCCATTATTACCGTTGAATTTTGTTAAAATTTCTAAATATAATCATTTATGAACACAAGAGTATATACTTTAGATATCCTATATTAAAGAATATATATAATTAAAATTACAAAATGGTCTTTTAACCCTAAGATTTAAGAAGGGTCTTTCAATTCTAAAATTTAGGAATAAAAACCTAAAAATTTAGAAAAAAATTTATTTTTTCTTAATTAATATATTAGTATAATTGTAACACATGAGTCCCACATCGAAAGATATAAAAAAAATTTATCTGTATATTAAAAATTAAGTTACTATCAATAGTATTTTTAGTCATGACTTTTTGGTGTAGTGGGTTAAGATGATTTAAGAAGATACCTATTGGGTATTTGGGTAAATTTGATCCGTTCTTGGGTGAGTATGTTTGGACTTAAAATTTATTTCGAACTCAATTTTTGACCAGAATTGTTTCAATAATATAAGACAAAATATATAAAAAATACAATAATTTTAATATAAAAGTACTAATTATTAGAAGTCTTATAATATTAAAGTTTTGACGTCCATAAAATGCATGCGTACACTGTCCTAAATTTAGTGTGGGTACATGATTTTTCAAGTGACCAAAGAAAAAGAATAATTTATTATCGTGTTATCATGATATTCATATTATATGGAATCCATTCGCTTATTCGGTTAAAATAATTTAGGGGTAGATGGCAAGTCTAAGAAAGTGTAAACAATTATGGGCCCGGTTAATTAAGAAGAATAATTACTTACCTACTCTTGCTTATCCCCATTAGCTCACCACACACTAACTTGTGTTGATATATTTTGAATTTATTATAAAAATTGAGATTAAAAAAAGAGAGTTGAGAAAATTTATTACAACGTTCGTACTCGTTGATTCTATATTTTAATATTGTCTAAGAAGTGATATTTACGCTCTATCTTCAACAAAAATATAATTGACATTATTTTCTAAAGTTTTGGCTTAATGAAAAAAAGTGGTTGAGAAAGATAAACAATGCATTCAAATAAATAAAATAAACTTATCTTTTTTATATTATTCCTTTCGTTTCAAAATCATATATATATATATATATATATATATATATATATATATTTACAGACTAGAATTTCGAACATTTGATTAATTGTATTATAGGCGTATTGAGTACTATCATATATATTAATTATATTTTTAATTAATATTAAGAATTTAAGATTATATATATATATATATATATATATATATATATATATATTTAAATTGTCATTTTAAAAATGGTTGGAGTACTATATATAAGACTTAAATATAAATTACTACTCTTTCTCAACCAACATAACATAACAAAAAAATGTACAGTCCTTCTAGGGTGACATTCTTATACCGACTGGTATAGTGATGATGTTATTGTTACGTACCTAGCCTAATTTTCTTTCCAATGGAAAATATGATAATCCATATGAAAGAAAGACTTTTCCTTGCGATTGAGCGAGGGATTAATTAAGGTATTGTAACAATACTTCAAATGTATAAGTTTTTTTATTCTTTTATTAAAAAAATTGATACTGATAAATTCGTGTTTTGAATGGATTATCAAATTAACTTGTTTAAATTTTTAGCTTCAACCGGTTCAAACTGTTAGTTTTTTTAAGCAAAATCAAAAGCAAAATAGATTTGTTTTCTAAAGGGGGATCACCAGTATTCAAAAGGTATATATGGGATTACTACGTACATGAATGATTAATTCTTAATTACTCTCAACTGCAAAAACTATAATCTGCCTATTACATTTTAAACACCCAGAATTTAGCTGGACTAGCAGGTGAACTCAGCTAAAACTGGACAGGGAGGAGGGAGGCTGGAATGAGGAAGTTTAGCAAGGTATGGCCAGGTTTGCAACCGAGAGAAACAAGAACATTGAAATGGTTTTACATAACAATTCCTCCTTTCTTGCTTGCTACCTAACGAAATGCTGAGTTTGAAGTCTATATATAAAGCTATATCTGTAATTCAATAAATACGCACACCTAGAGGGGGTGAATAAGTGTTTATGCTAAAAGTGATAAACAGTGAATTTTTTTTAAAATTTTCTGCTACAGGTTTAATTCAGACAGCTACACCTATCTGCTTTAGTGTCTGTTCTTCGTTTATTATTATCAGACAGCTAGACCTGTCTGCTTTAGTGTCTGGATTATAGTGATGAACAAAAATATGCAGAACGTGAATGGCAGTTAAAGAGATAAACAGAAGTAAAAATCACACCAAGTTTTTTTACGTGGTTCAACCCCTATCCTCTACCTAGTGGCGTAATCCACGTCCAATCTCAACTAGGATTGGAGACTCTTTTTATTACTATTTAAACCTCAATACAAAAATTACTCCCTGTTACAAAGAAGCCTCAATATTTGATGTTGGACACTTATGCCCCCGTTTTGCACCTCTGCAACTTGTACACATCTGCAACTCTTCTCACCTCTGAGACCCTTGAAGCTTTTTATGAACAAACTAACTAAATAAGAAACCTCAAGCCAAAATTATGCTTGAGTACTTCGGTTTACAATGAATAAATTTGGAAGGTAAAACAAATTTCTAGCACAAAAGAATATATCAGATTACAATAAATGGCTGGAATAAAGTAATTGAAGTGCTCTGATGTAGTATATCAACTTGATTGCAGGTTTCAGAGATGTTCCTGTTCAGCCGAAGAGAAGGAGTATATATATAACAAAACACGCAACGGCTATAAAAGATGTTAGCTAAGAAATCTCAGTCCCGCTAAAGTAAATTCACGATTTCAGCAAATTTGTATAAGAAGAACTCTGCGCCAACTATTTGTAGCTGAAATAAAGGAGATAAACTTTTATACCAGTCGACTGTTTTAAATCAGAGAACCAAGGAGATAACATAAGATAAGACCCAAAACTTCTATAAGACTCCTTTTCAACATAGAATACTAAAATATCATTAACTATTGTGAGCTCCACTAAGCAAGATAATATCCTTAAATAAAATTAGCACCCACGAAATACTCTGTAGAATAGATGAACCAAATTTGGGCCAGCTGAAAAAATATTTAATAACATAAACCCATCTAATAATATATGACAGTATTAAAAATTATAAATACCAACATTCCTTAATAAACTCCAATTCAAATATTTCTTAATAAATTTCGAATCAAATCTTCCTTAATAAACTCCAATTTAAATCTTCATTACTAAACTCCAAATCAAATCTTCCTTAATAAACTCCAATTCAAATCTTCCTTAATAAACTCCAATTCAAATCTTCCTTAATAAACTCCAAACCATATAATAACCATAACTCATACATATTAGATATAATATTATAAACCATAATCCATGCATATTAATTATAATATTATAAAACATTTATAAATCATAATCCATACATATTTAATAATATTATAACAAACCATGAACCATGCACACGTCTAATATACTTAAATTAGCCATCATTCAAAACATCATAAAATCAAAAACTAACATTCTCCCCCTTTTTGATGATGACAATTTATGCACCAGTTTAATCAACATGCTCCCCCTAACTGTATGCTTCCCCTAAAATTTATGCGAATATGATTACCCTAAAATTTATGCGAATAGGATCAATAATCAATAACCATCAAATCATAGCATCATAAACACATATCAACACAAACTTCTCCCCCTTTGGCATTATCAAAAAGGAATGAGGTAGTTATGTGATGTAATTAAGCACATACAGATATTCCAAGTTCTCTTCGCAAAGTACAAAACTGTTCCTCACTTAAAGGTTTTGTAAAAATGTCAGCCAATTGATGTTCAGTAGGGACAAATTCTAACTTAATTAATCCTTTAGCAACATTATCTCTCAAAAAATGATGTCTTACTTCAATATGCTTAGTACGAGAATGAAGCACATGATTTTTAGAAATATCAATAGCACTAGTATTGTCACACATAATAGGCACATTTTCACAAATAACATTAAAATCATGCAACGTTTGTATCATCCACAGAATTTGTGAACAACAACTACCTGCCGCCAAATATTCACCTTCCGTAGTAGACAAGGCAACAAATGTTTGTTTCTTGCTGTGCCAAGCTACAAGGCTTTGGCCTAAAAATTCACAAGCACCACTTGTACTTTTTCTATCAACTTGGCACCCTGCATAATTTGCATCTGAGTATCCAATTAATTCAAAACTTGGAGAAACAAGATAGTATAAGCCTAAATTAATTGTGTCAGATAAATATTTAAATATTCTTTTTACCGCTTTAAGATGAGATTCTTTCGGTTGAGATTGATATCTAGCACATAAGCATACACTATACATAATATCTGGGCTTGATGCAGTTAAATAAAGTAAACAACCAATCATACCTCGATACATTGTTACTTCGACATCTTTACCTGTCGCATCTACAGTAAGCTTGACTGTAGTGCTCATTGGTGTTAAATTTGGTTTGGTATTTTCAAAACCAAATCTCTTTAATAGCTCCTTCACATACTTTGATTGGTGAATGTGAATCCCTTCATTGGATTGTTTGATTTGAAGCCCCAAGAAATAGTTTAACTCACCCATAAGGCTCATATCAAACTCGTTATGCATACATTGGGAAAATCACTCACACAAAGAGTTAGTAGTAGCTCCAAAAATTATATCATCCACATAAATTTGAACAATTAATAAGTCCATATTTTTGGTTTTAATAAAAAGAGTAGAATCAATTTTACCACGATTAAAATCATTGTCTAATAAAAACTTGCTTAATCTTTTATACCATGCTCTTGGAGCTTGTTTTAATCCATCAAAGCCTTTTTCAATTTAAACACATAATGTGGATATTTTTCATGTTCAAATCCCTGTGGTTGCTTAACATACACTTCCTCATTTAAATAGCCATTTAAAAATGCACTTTTCACATCTATTTGATATAATTTAAATTGTCTAAAATATGCATAGGCTAACAAAATTCTTATGGATTCCAACCTTGCAACAGGGGCAAAAGTTTCTTCATAATCTATACCTTCATGTTGATTATAGCCTTGAGCTACCAATCTAGCCTTATTTCTAGTGATTATGCCATTTTCATCAAGTTTATTTTTGAAAAATCTATTTTGTACCAATTATAGAAGCATCTTTAGGAGGTTTAACAAGATCTCATACCTGACACCTTTCCAATTGGTTTAATTCTTCCTGCATGGCAATAGACCAATTTTCATCTTGAATTGCTTCCTTGGCATTCTTTGGTTCTATTTGTGAAAGAAATGTTGAAAATGCACAATAATTTTTTGTTTTCCTTCTTGTGTTCATCCAAGTGTCAGGATCACCTATGATCAGATTTGGTGGATGATTTCTCACTGTTCTAGATGGTTTAGGAAGCCTTGCTATAGTCATTTTCTTTTCAGGTTCAGGTTCTGAAATGTCAAGCTCCACATCAAACTGATCGTCAGATTTTTCTTCTAATACAGACAGGTTGAGCTGTCTGACGTTAGGCGTCTGCATGTCTGCATTTTCAACTGAAACAGATGACTCAGGTTGTCTAATTTCATTTGTTTGCTTTCTACGTTCATCTGATTTTCCTTTTGATACAGAGGGCTCAGCCTGTCCGGATTGAGCTGTCTGTTTTCCACTAAACATGTTGTCTTTACCTGCAGAAATTTTATTTTCTTCTTTTGATAGGTCACGGCTAAATTCATCAAATACTACATGCACAGATTCTTCAACTTTAAATTTATCAAGATTATAAACCCTATAAGCTTTACTATGCATTGAATAGCCAAGAAAAATAGATTCGGTTGATTTAGCATCAAATTTTTCAAGATTACCATTAGTATTTAGAATGAAAGATTTAGCACCAAATACTTTAAAATAGTTAATATTTGGAATCCTTTTATTTAGTAACTCATATGGTGTTTTCAATAGGATGGGTCCAATTAGTACTCTATTTAAAATGTAACAAGCAGTACTTACAGCCTCTGCCCAAAATCTTTTAGGCAGATTACTTTCATGAAGTAAAGTTCTTGCAGTTTCTTGGAGAGTATGATTTTTGCGTTCCACCACACCATTTTGTTGAGGTGTTCTTGGTGCAGAAAACTCATGTGTAACACATTTCTCACTACAATATGGTATGAAGTCTTTTTCAAATTCTCCACCGTGGTCACTCCTTATACCAATTAGCTTAAGGTTGTGTTTTGTTTCAACATTCTTTATAAGCTTTTCAAATTCTGCAAAAGCTTGATCTTTAGTTTTCAAAAATAAAACCCATGTAAATCTTGAAAAATCATCAACAATAACAAAAGCATAATGATTATTTCCTAGGCTAGCATATCTCTCGGGTCCAAATAAATCAAGATGCAATAATTGAAGAGGTAAAGAAGTTGATACCTAATTTTTGCTTGTAAAAGAATTTCTTGCTTGTTTACCTAACTGACATGCATTACAAATACCTGTCTTCTCATATTTTAGCTTCGGTAAACCTTTAACAAGGTTCTTTGTAACTAACTTGTTAATCAATTCCATATGCACATGGCCTAACCTTCTATGCCATAGAATAGTTTGATCTTGAACAACAGCTAAACAAATATCCTCATTTTGATTTTCAAAATTTATAGTGTATATATTATCTTCTCTGTTAGCTACTAAAGGAACATTATGAGAGGCATGAATAATAGCACATTTATATTTTTTAAAAATTACTTTATGACCACTATCCATTAGTTGACTTACATTAATTAAATTATATTTTAACCTTTCAACATGAGGGACATTATCAATGTATACCTTACCGTTACCAATTTTACCTTTACCGATGATTTGGCATGTGGTGTTATCTCCAAAAGTAATCGTGCCTCCTTTCTTTGCAACAAGTGAGGTAAATTTAGTTCTATCACCCGTCATGTGTCTAGAACATCTACTGTCGAGTACCCATTTATGTGATGGTACTTTAGCTTTTAAGCATACCTATAAAACAAAGAAGTGGCTCATCGTTTTGGTACCCAAATCTATTTGGGTCCAATATTGTTAGTAGAAATTAAATCTCCTATCTTTATCTAAACTTGTTTTATTTTTATTTTATTACAATTAGTATCAAAATGTCCTTTTAAACCACATTTTCTACAAGTAACGTAAGGTAAGCAATAAAGATGCTTGTCCCTTAGTTTATTATTTATTACTCTAATTTTATTAGTAGTGTTTTTTATGTTTTTAACAAGATTATTGTGATAACCCAAATTTTTGAGAAATATTAAAATAAGAATTAAACAAATAAAATTCTTATTAGATGATATGTTATGTGAGATTGTATTGCATATTTGGGTATGAACTATGCAATATGTGATTTTTGTGTACAATAAATATATTGATATTATATATTTATTATATGTAAATAAATTGTAGGGGCAATTTATTAAAGGAAATGAGATGAGTAGAGTTCAAATAATTTATAATATTAAATTATTTTAATGTGGTAAATTGGTGGCATAAAATATATACTTAATGTATAACCATCATTTTATTACATTATTGAGTGATCAAGTATAATGTATGTATGTTTGTAATGTAGTAAATATAATATTATATTTATTACAGTTAAATTGTTGAAAATAATTTATAGAAAGAAAAAGAAAATAATTAGTTAAGTATAGAAAAAAAAATTATTGTATACCTTAAATAATATCCGTACAGATGATAGTATAATTATAATACATATAATACAAGTATATGTAAATATGTATGTATGTATACAAGTATGCTGAGAATTTTTAAGTAAAAGAAAGTTTTTGATGAGTCGATGATAAAGAAGTAGGAGGTGGAGATTTAATAGATTATCATGGGCATGATTAAGCCATTAGCAGGCTACTAATTGAAAGGAAAGTCAGGGAGGGGGAAATAAGGCTCACTCCATCCGTCCCATTCCATACCTCCTTATTTCCAAACTATCCATTTTTATTTCTTTACTTTTGGTGGGAATTAACAGAGAAAGGAAGACTACAAATTGATCTGGGAAGGAATTATAGCTTATTGACAGCAAGAGATGAATGAATTTGGCGAGAATTGTAACAAGAATTCAATTATAATAATAACCAAAAGGTACCTTATTTCCTTTTACTATATGTACATAAGAAATTATGTAAATTCGTGTGCATATGTTGGTATAGCTGTTGTGATAACTGTGAATTAGCAATAAGGAGACTATTTGTTGTTGTGCGGAGTAATAAGGAGGGAGATTATAGGTTAATGTATATACAAACTCCTATAAAATTTGTCCCCAAAATTATTGCACATAGGATGTTTGTTAAAAGTCCTCTATGGACTGTTTTGGTTAAAGACCAAATATTGGATAGAACCAAGGCTTGGGGTTGATTATAAATTACTTGTGATGATAATTAGAGAGTTTAAGCATATTAGATTGGAACGAAAGTAAATTTCAAGCTAAAAGATAAAAAAAATGATTTGAAAACTAGTATGTCAGTTCAATTTGAGTGTAATATTGGGCAGCCTAACAAGCCTGAAATGGAGGTTTTATAATTTCTAAAAACACTTCCATATGATATGTATAATATATCTAAAAATGGATTTAAATGGTCATATAACTTAGAAACAAGAAATTAGAAAAAATGACCATGTGGGTGAAGGGTTGCTATCTTTGACAGCAACAATCTTTATTTTCCAACAACCGGGGCTGTTATGGTAAGCATTTTGGTCAATGTAAATTATGAATGTGCTGCAGTTTATGGGTTATTATAATATGTGAGTGTTTCAATTATTATCATCAAAAGTTCCTTGCAACTAAATTAGTACATTAGGAGTTGAATTTGCACAAGATAGGGGGAGCAAGGGCTACTGTCTTAGGGCAGAAGTAGATTGCAACAGAGGGCTGCTGTAGAAGCTAGGTGCCCTGTTGGGTTGACTTGTTTTAGCTAGTGTTTTGGGCTCGTATAGGTATGCATTGCTATAACATGTAAGTCATGAATGTATTCTCTTTAAATTAGTGATTTGTTCTTATAGGGGATGTAATGACGTGAAATTTTGGGCAAGAAAAAAAAAAGTTGCAGCCTATGGGCATCAACAGTTGGCTGCCAAAAATTACCATAGAAATTTTTGGCGCGCCGTTTTGACTCTATAATGTAGTTTGAAGATCTAACCATAAAGTTTGGTTTAAAACTTTCTAAATAAACATGTATATAAAATTTACATCAAATTCACAATTCAATGTAAATGAACGTGTATGTAGGAATTATAATGGGTTAGCAAATTATAAGATAAAGGTAACCAACTGAAGTGTTGCAAGATTAGGGGCTGCTAGCCTATAATTGGGATGCATGGCCACACCAAGCTTAGCTGAGCCCCACGAGGCCAAGCCAAGTTTGGCTGCCGGCATAGAGAGGAAACAAAGGGCTGCTAAGCCAAACCACGCCAGACTATGAGTGTAAGACCCCGAATTTTATGAAATAAAAGTATTCAATTTTTCTTATAATTACAATTCAGTAAATGGTTAAATTGATAAAAAGTTAAAGTTATGGGTGAAATGTGAAAATTTTTCAAAATAAACAAGTGGTTATAAAATATTTATTGTTGTCGGGGAATATTCGTTTGGTCGTGGAATATTCTTTCTATCGGGGAATATTCGTACGACGGCGCAGCTATTTGTGGGCCCCATAACAAAAAGCGATTGGACGAAGAAAACGATAAAATTGAGTTTTTATAAATAACGGCGTAGTTGTTACTGTTAACACTGTTGGAATACCTGGTGGTTAAAATACAGTAATACGCATTATTACACAGTAGCACACGGTATTGCACAGTATTTTTGAAATTATTGATTCTTACGTAAGAAGGCACTACTGAATAATTGTCACAGTAATTACTGTTCAATATTTTATTTTATGGATTCAATAATTGCTGCGTTGAAATTTTATATTATTGTTGTTCAATAATTGTCACTGCACAGTATTTTCCATTATCAGATCAATAATTCATATTATTTGAATAATATTATTAGATAACATTATTGGCAATGTCTAGAAAGTCCTGTCTAAGGAGAGGTTTGGTCACCTAATTGCGCGCCAGTAAGGAGAAATTCTTATTGGAAAGCCCCCTCTTTCCTGGGAACTGCCTGGTTGTCATTATTGTGATTCTTTAATATTATTTGTGAATAATTAATTATTGATTTATATGATAATAAAATAATTATTTGATGCCATAAATGATGGATTCATTTATGTTGTTATAAATGAAGGAATTAATGTTTAGGTGTTTTATCAGTAATTTTGTCGGAATAGATGTATTAAAAATCAAATTAGGGCTTTTAAGATATTTTACAGGGGTTATAATTTTTAATCCGACCGTTGGATCGTGGTAATTTTTGGATATGTTATACATATATAAGTTGAGTATATGTCCACAAATTTTGAACCGTTAAAAATGAACGTATGATTTGTTATGAATTTTACGAGATGACTGGTTCAGAAATTATTGAATTTTCGGAGTTAATTATTTTGGTAGAAAATTCTAAAATTGGTAGGCCCCACTCTTGGTTGGTGAAGAAATGTGCTGAGATTTTTATTCAAACGTGGTGGGTGGAAATAGTAGCAGGTAAAGCCATCAGGTTACAGGTTAAGTCTGCTTCGGCGTGCTAACATTTTCCTATAAATAGAGGGGTAAGTTAGAATTGAAAATCACACCAGAAACATAAGCTTTCTCTCTTTCTCTCTCTAGATTATTGAGTATATTTTATGAGTATTTAGATACTTGGTGAGTTGCTATTCATCAGTGCAAGTTTCCTTCAGCGTCATATCCGATATCAAGTCAGAAGTACTGCTCTTTTGAGGTAAGGGATAGTAAGGGATAGTAAGTGATATTAAGGGATGTTATATTCTTCATAATGATGTTATTCTTTCAATATCATTATACTAAAATATGGGTATGGATTTTATTGTGGAATTTTTACCTTTTTGAGTCGGGGTTACTATTCACGTATACGACACTATTCACGTATACGGCACTATTCATGTATATAACATTATTTACGTATATGACATTATTTACGTATACGGTACTATGTACGAATACGGAGTACTATTCATGAGTTACTATTTACGAGTTACTATTCACAGATACTATTCATGACAAAATTAGTTTTTTTTTCTGACCAAATTATCGTTGATTTATGATTGTTACTCTTGAAAATAAATGCAGTTGTTGATCGTATTATTTTTATTATCATATATAACATTTTTATAACCCTGATGTTAAATTTCTCTTTCACTTGAGTGTAAAGATGGGTAAATTATTGGTATGATTGTGACTGAGGAATATCTTTGGCCTGTAGTACAAAGATGAATTGTTAACTGGTATGATCATGACCATTGAATTTATAATTGAATATCTTTAGCTTAAGTGTAAAGATGAATTGATTAACATGGTTATAATTATTGTTTATATAAATTCTGAAATGATTATATATTTATTTGAGATATGAATATCTTTGGGCCTATAGTGCAAAGATGAACTGTTGACGAATATCTTTGGCCCGTAGTGCAAAGATGAATTATTGATGAATATCTTTGGCTCGTAATGCAAAGATGACCTGTTGTTGAATATCTTTGGCCTGTAGTGCAAAGATGACTTGTTGATGAATATCTTTGGCCTGTAGTACAAAGATGACTTGTTGATGAATATCTTTGGGCCGTAGTGCAAAGATAAATTTATTAGTATGATTATGAACATGAACTGTGATTTGGTATAACCATGATCTTTGATGTTTCAGGTGATGAAAATTATCTTTGTCCTGGATGAGAAAAGGAATTTAGAACTACAATTACGATTATGAGTTATACACGTGATTGTGGACATGAATTGTTGATTGATGTTACAGGGATAAAACATTGTTGGTGGACTTTTAACATGGAGAAAATAATTGACTTTATGGTCTATTTGACTCTTCTAATGGATTGCTCGTTCCGCTGCAACTATGGTTGAAAATTTTATCATCTACCATATGCTCTAAATCTCTGATTTATTACTGATAAAGACTATTGATAATTTATTTATCTTTAGTCATGATATTCTTTACTGGGCTAGTTGTGCTCACCCTTCTGTTTCATAATTCCTTTCAGGCAATAAGAGTGTAGCTGGGTCGAGCGGGGGTAACAGGGGAATATAACGGTGGTCATCATTTAGTAGGTATATTTGGTGAATCATATAGGGTGAAGCGAACCCAACGTTGGAAGGGTGTTTTGCCACTATCATACAAGATGTCTAATGACATACAACCTCGTGTCATCATAAGACAGGATTGTGCTCATCCACTTGCTGAGTATATTTACGAGCACTACCTATATAATCTTGGTGTTTGTTTGAAGTATAATTCTCAATTAGAGACAGTGGAGATAATGATAAGTCAATAGAAGACTCACCATTGGGAAGAATATGATAGTAATCTTCTCGTTTTTCTTTGGGGTATATTGGGTCAACCAAGGATAATTCTGTGGCCATATGATATCTATCATAACCTAGAAGCATGGCCTCCCATGTACGAAGGTTTCCTTGAGCACTTCCTAAAGATTCTAATTTCTAAAATAATTTTTGACTATACCTTTATGTAAGGTGTCATTGTAAGGTGCTGTCCACAGTTGGGACATGAGTCACATTTGGTATATATTTGTATCCAAACTCACAGCATATGTGTTGTTGTATTTTGCACGACAATTATTGTAATAAAGTTGTAGTTATTTTCTGTACCATGTATTTGGCGACTCAAAATAAGTTGGATGGAATGGACCTATTTTGGGGTCGTTACAATGAGACTAATAATACAACAAAAAGGGTTAATAGAAAAGGGGTTGTTTTGATATTACTTTGAGATGTTAAAATATTTCACGCGTTAGTATATGAAAATGAAATGGGTATTATAAGTTACCCAAACAAGTTATAATTATCCCAAAATATGAAATACACTATACACTTCCCTTATACATTTGGACTGTATACAAAGAACATGGAATGCCATGTATTAAGCTTCAAGTGAATTATAACTTAGAATTTTAATGTATTCACATACTACGATCATACTAAAGCCTATTAAAGAGAAGAATGGTTATTGTACGTAAAGGATGAAGTATTTGATAGCTATAATTTATCCATATATATATATATATATATATATATTATAATGAAGAATAATATATGGGATATATTTTGTATTCACTTTGAATACTTAAGTGAAAAATAAGAGAGATGAAAAAACTCATGTTTTAAGCTATGTGTGGGTTATAAATTGTAGTTGTGATGTATTCATGTACTAAAACCACATCAAAGTTTATCAAATCTAAATGATTATGATAAGTAAAAGGATGAAAATTTGGAAAGTATTCTAAAGTTTTTTTAAAAAAAACAGGAATGGAAGTTATTGATGAAATCAATAGGGATATGTAATATATATAACTATACAAGTTATATAAGACTGTAATTGTGTAAAATCCGTGAAAGAAAGTTAAGCTATAAATACACAAAGGAAGTCATGGACGCATTATGTAACTATAAGTTTACATACAGATGAATGTTAAGCCTGTAAATACCCTGTAGAAGGTTTATAAAATGTAAATGCACTATATTGGCATTTTAAAAGCCTTATTGAAATTTTTGCAAGCTTATGGCAATATTAAGCCACAATTTTCCAAAAATTCTAAAGGAATGTAAATGTTTTTTTTCGAAAACTGATATAGAGAGGTGGTGTTATTAAACTATCTTTATTTTAATATGAAGTATAGTTATTTTTGCTTATCTTTGTGTTCAATGAAATACAGACAAAAGATTCATATATAAGCATGGGTGAGGTATTTGAAAAATGTCAAGACACTATCTGTTCATTCTGGAAGAAAAAGAAATTGGATGCGAATAATATAGATAATGAACTACGGACCGAGGCAAGTTTTTTAGGTCTATTATGTTTATGGATTAAATGTGATTATGTGGTGAGCTGCATACCATGCTTTATGAATTGTTAAAGTCAAAATATGACTAAGTTAATTGGGTTATGGAACTCAATTTATATGTGATATGTGATAACACATGTTGTATAAAATAAATTGATAAATTAGAAATGTATAATGCATGAATGTATGCTTTGTAAGGAACGAATGATGCATGTAGGATATGTATAGTAAAGATTATATGTTGCATGCGGATATGTATAGTAAACGAAATATAGTGCAGATGGAATTGTGTGCTATGTGAAACATGATAGACTGTTAAATTTGCTGGGCTGTCGAGCTCAATTTTGCAAACACAAACTTTTTGCAGGTTAATGATGCATGTTAAGCAATATTACTTGCTATACGTACGGATGATGAAGATTGAACGATGCGCAAAATGAATAAATTTCTTTGACTTAGAAATGGTATAAAGCTACGATTGATAATTTTGTTAAATGTACTTGACAGTTATATATAGTTTGAAATGTTTAATAAATAAAGAATGTTTATTCTGAAATGAGAATAGATATGATTTTTGTAAGACCCCAACTTTTTATAAATAAAATTAAATTTTCTCTATTTATTATTTTGACATAGTAAGGGTTTATTTGATTAATGTGGTTAGTTATAGGTAAAATGCGCAAATATTTTTAAATAAGCAAGTGGTTATAAAATATTCATTGTTGTCGGAAAATATTCGTTTGGTCGTGAAATATTCTTGTTGTCGGAGAATATTTGTACGACGGTGCAACCTTTTGTGGGCCCCATAACAGAAAGCGATTAGATGAAGAAAACGACAAGTATAAGTTATTTATAAATAACAGCGTAGTTATTACCGTTAATACTGTTGGAATACCCGGTGGTTAAAACACAGTAATACTTGTTGTTGCACAGTAGCACACGATATTGCACCAATTATTGATTCTTACGTAAGAAGGCACTACTCAATAATTGTTACAGTAATTACTGTTCAATATTTTATTTTATTGATTCAATAATTGCTACGTTGATATTTTATATTACTGTTGTTTCAATAATTGTCACTACACAGTATTTTTCATTATCGAAACAATAATTCATATTATCTGAATAATATTATTAGATAACATTATTGATAATGTCTAGAAAGTTCTGTCTAAGAAGAGGTTTGGTCACCTAATTGCGCGCGAATAAGGAGAAATCCTTATTGGAAAGCCCCCTCTTTCCTGGGAACGGTCTGGCTGCCAGTATTGTGATTCTGTAATATTATTTGTGATTAATTAATTATTAATTTATATGATAAAGAAAATATTCATTTTATGTGGATATAGATGGAGAAAATTTTAAAGTGACAATTGTTGAAAAATTGATATTTTATCTTTTCTGATAAATAATTCATTAAAATATATTATTATATTTTAATAATATAATAATGGTGATATTTTTACAATGAATGTGGGATATATGAGTATATGAGGAGAAAGAGTATTTTCGTTACTAAAAATATTTAAAACATGTTTTTTATGTTTGTGGACCCCATTTCTTGACTGAAATTTGATTATAGCCTGTTAAATCGTCCGTTTATGGATTTCGGTCAATTTCTGTTTGGAATTTGAAAAAACTTAAACTTGCAAAGTTGTAGAGAATGGAATTTCCTATGAAAAAGACATAAGGTTCGAATTTTTCTGATAAAAGGGCTATTTATTATGAATTAATGAAGTTCCGATGTTCCAGAATAATTGATATTTGAAGTTTTAATTATTTTTTTTAAGAAAAACGTTTTTGGTGAATGTCCCACATGTGATATAAATGTGTTGAATGCTGAATTCAGTTGGTAAAAGTGGGCGTAAGAAATTTGTATATATATATATATATATATATATATATATATATATATATATTAATAATTTATTAAATTTTCTGCTTTGGTGTTCTAAGCATTTTCTTATAAATAGGGTGCTTAGGTTAGAATTGAAAATCACACCAGAAACTGAAATTTTCTCTCTCTTTCTCTCTCTAAATTATCGAGCGTATTCTTGTGAGTATTTTGATACTTTGAGTATTGCTATACGGTGCAAGTTCCCTTCAGCACTATATCTAGTATTCCAGTCAGAAGTACTGTCTTTTCGAGGTAAGGGATGTTATTTTTTTTTATAAATGATATTATTTCTTTCAATATCATTATACCAGAATATTGGTAAGATTTTTCTTGTGAAATTCTTATCTTTTCATGTTGGGGTTACTATTCATGAGTTACTATTCACGAGTTATTATTCATGAGTTACTATTCACGAGTTACTATTTATGAATTACTATTCATGAGTTACTATTCACAAAGCATGATATTTTTTTGTGGAATTCCTACCTTTTAGTGTCGGAGTTACTATTCATGTATACGGCACTATTCACGTATACTACACTATTTACGAATATGACACTATTTACAGAAAAATTAAATTTTCTTTTCTGTGTCCAAGATTGTCTGTTATAGTTCCTATCTTTGATTGGATCTATGTTTTCATCTTCATTTTTGAATTCTGCTCTACAATAGTTGTGGAGTATTTTTAAATATGGATAGACCGAAGTACGAATCCCAAATATTTATTCTTTTGTCTCACTGGATTCGTTTTCTTTAAATTATATTTTTCATCATCCTCAGTCCTAAATGATGATATTACTGAATATCTTTGGCCTGTAGTGCAAAGATGAATGATTTCTTAATGAATATCTTTGGTCCATAGTGCAAAGATGAACAGGTGTTGAGATGAACATGACCGACTGATTAATATCTTTGGCCTGTAGTGTAAAGATGACTATTTGATTCAAGATGTATATTGATTGATGTTACAGGGATAAAATATCGATGATGGACTTTTAAATTCATAGATGATAGTAGATTTCATTCTCTACTTAACTCTTCTAATGAATTGTTATTTCTACTGCAGTTGTTGATCTAAAAATTGTTGTCTATTGTATTCTATCATATTTTTCCCTGTTGAGGACTAACGATAATTTGTTCTATATTATCTTAGTCATAATATTCTTTACTGGACTAATTGAGCTCACCCTTTTCCTTTTTGTTCTATTTTTCTTCTCAGGAGGCGAGAATGTAGCGGGTACTAGTCGGGGTATGGAATGATGGTTCAAGATAGTTGTCTTAGTAGTCCTCACTATTTTGTAAAATAATATATCAATAATTGTAATGAGGACTTATTTGAGTGTGGATATTGTCTAGAAGACAATATTTATATTTAAACTCACAGTATATGTGTTGTCGTATTTTGCACGATAATTGTAATAATAAAGTTGTAGTTATTTTATGTACCATGTATTTGGCGACTCAAAATGGGTTGGGTGGAATGAACCTATTTTGGGGGCATCACAGTTGGTATCAGAGCTTAGGGATATGATCTCTGGCGGAGATCGGAGAATAGAACTAGGAGGGGAGAGACGAGTAAATCCTTCGCTAGTGTGTCCTACCTAAGCTTATTTGTTGGTTGGTCAGAGTATAGGGTTATTATGTTGCATGTCAATTTCTTTAATTAATCCTTGATTTGTGGCAGTATTTAAGAATGGCAACCGAGAATGTTAACAGTGGAGTAAATGAGACTGTTGAGACACCATTAATCACCAACAAGGAGAACGTGCAACAAGTCGGCAATGTTCCTCTTGTAAACAACACCACTGAGCAGACGATGAACGATGAGATGTTTAGAAGCGTTTTGCGATTTATGCAAAACCAGATGAGGGAGACCTCTGTTCAAAATACAGGTAGAAATAATGGCAATGCACAGCTGGTCACAGCCAAGCTGTTCAAAGAGTTGGGACCACCCGAATTCTGGGGGAAGCCGGATCCGATTAAGGCAAAAACGTGGGTCAAGCAAATTACCAAGATATTCGATGTCTTGGGATGCACGGAGGAACAGAAGGTTCCATTCGCCACCTTTATGTTCTGTAATGAGGCATATTACTGGTGGGAATCTGTGAAGCGTACCCATCCAGCATGTGACGCCCCCAAAATAGGTCCAATCCATCCAACCCATTCTGAGTCGCCAAATACATGGTACAGAAAATAACTACAACTTTATTATTACAATTGTCGTGCAAAATACGACAACACATATACTGTGAGTTTAAATATAAATATTGTCATCTAGACAGTATTCATACTCAAATAAATCCTCATTACAATTATTCAAACACTATTTTACAGAAATAGTGAGGACTGCTAATACATCTTTCTAGAACCATCACTCCATACCCCGACTAGATCCTGCTATGTTCTCACCTCCTGAGAAGAAAAATGGAACAAAAAGGAAAAGGGTGAGCTCAACTAGCCCAGTAAAGAATATTATGACTAAGATAATATATAACAAATTATCGTTAGTTTTCAACAGGGAAAAATCTGATAAAATATAATCGACAACAAGTTTTAGATCAACAACTGCAGCGGAAATAGCAAACCATTAGAAGAGTCAAGTAGAGAAAGAATTCTACTATCTTCTAAGATTTAAAAGTCCATCATCAATATTTTATCCCTGTAACATCAATTAATAATCATCTTTAACCAAATATTCATCTTTGCACTACAGGCCAAAGATATTCATTTGTATCATCAGTCGGTCATGTTCATCTCAACACCTGTTCATCTTTGCACTACAGGCCAAAGATATTCATCAAGTAATTATACATCTTTGCACTACAGGCCAAAGATATTCAGTAATATCATCATTTAGGACTGAGGATGATGAAAAATATCTTAAAGAGAACGAATCCAATGAGACAGAAGGACAAATAGTAGGGATTCGTATAACAGTTTATCCAAGATCAATAATACTTCATAATAATCAATTGTGAAGCAGAATTCAAAAATAAAGATCAAAACATGGATACAATCAAAGATAGTAACCATAATAGACATCTTGGACAAAAAGGGAAAATTTTATTTTTCGGTGAATAGTGTCGTGTTCGTGAATAGTGCCGTATACGTGAATAGTGCCGTATACGTGAATAGTAACCCCCGACACAAAAAGTTCCAAATTTGATAAAAACTCATATCAATATTTCAGCATAATGATATTGAAGAAAATAATATCATTAAGAAGAAAATAATATCCCTTACCTCAAAATATCAGTACTTCTGGTCGGAATACCGGTATAAGGCTGAAAGAAACTTGCTCTGATGAATAGAAACTCTCAAAGTATCTAAATACTCATAAAATACACTCAATAATCTAGAGAGAGAAAGAGAGAAAACTTGTTTCTGGTGTGATTTTCAATTCTAACTTAGCCCTCTATTTATAGGAAAATTTTGGTAGGTTTGACCTGCAACCTGATGGCTTTACCTGCTACTATTCCCACCCACCACATTTGAAATATAATTCAGCACATTTCTTCACCAACCACAAGTGGGGCCCACCAATTCTAGAATTTTCCACCAAAATGATAAACTCTGAAAATTCAACAATTTCTGAACCAGTCATCTTGTAAAATTCGTAATAAATCATACGTTCATTTTTAACGGTTCAAAATTTGTGGACATATACTCAACTTATATATGTATAACATATCCAAAAATTACCACGATCCAACGGTCGGATTAAAAATTATAACCCCCGCAAACTATCTCAAAAACCCTAATTTTTAATACCTCCATTCCGACAAAAATACTGACAAAAACCTCAGCATTAACTCCTTCATTTTTAACCACAAAAATATATCCCTCATTTATATCCACATAAAATAAATATTTCCTTATCATATGAATCAATAATTAATTATTCACAAATAATATTACGGAATCACATTTATGACAACCAGGCCGTTCCCAGGAAAGAGGGGGCTTTCCAATAAGGATTTCTCCTTACTGGCGCGCAATTAGATGACCAAAACTCTCCTTAGACAGAACTTTCTAGACATTGCCAATAATGTTATCTAATAATATTATTCAAATAATATGAATTATTGATCTGATAAATAAAAATACTGTGCAGCAACAATTATTGAAACAACAATAATATAAAATATCAACGCAGCAATTATTGAATCAATAAAATAAAATATTGAATAATAACTACTGTAACAATTATTGAGTAGTGCCTTCTTACGTAAGAATCAATAATTGGTGCAATACCGTGTGCTACTGTATTTTAACCACCGGGTATTCCAACAGTATTAACGGTAACAACTACGCCGTTATTTATAAACAACTTATACTTGTCGTTTTCTTCATCCAATCGCTTTCCGTTATGGGGCCCACACAAGGCTGCGTCGTCGTACGAATATTCCCCGACAGCAAGAATATTCCACGACCAACCGAATATTCACCGACCAAAAATAAATATTTTATAACCACTTGCTTATTTTGCAAAATTTGCACATTTCACCCATAACCAAAGTATTATATCAAATTAACCCCTTATTATTCACAATAATATTTAGAGAAAATTTGATTTTATTCATTAATAAGTTGGGGTCTTACACAGCAGCACTCAGCATGTCTTGGGAAACGTTTCAGAAACTGTTCAATGATAAGTACTTTCCTAAAAGTATTCGTCATATGAAGGAGTAGAGTTTATTAGACTAGAACAAAACAACATGACGGTGTCCCAGTACGAGGTGAAGTTTGCAGAGTTATCCAGGTTTGCACCTCATTTGGTGGAGAATGAGGAACGTATGACGCGGATGTTTCTAAGAGGTTTGAAACCCGGCATACGTCAATATCTCATTTCTCATAAATTTTTTCTTTATTCAGATGTTGTCAACAGGGCTCAATTATTAGAGCGAGATAACGAGTACGTTCAACCGAAGGACAACAACCAGGATCATACCTGTGACAGCAGTCATCAAAACAACGATAATCAGCAGAGAAAGAAGAATACGGACAAAAGCGGTAACCACTCTGGTGGTAATCGTGGCCATGATAATAGAAGAAGTGAGTCGGGAGGAGATTTTAAAAAGAGGAGATTCAACAATGACAATGTGAAGACGTCAGCACCAACAGCAACTGGTTCTAAGGGAGGAGAACGACCACCGGTCATATGCTATAAATGCGGGAAAGAGGGACATATCAGCCCAAACTGTCCACAACAGTTCAAGGTATGCTATAATTATGGAAAGGAAGGACATATCGCTCGAGATTGCACAGTAGCAAAACCAAGTCCAGCGGGGATGATGACTCAAAAAGCTGTCCCAGAAAAGTCAAAGTCAACGGTTCCTGGAAGAGCGTTTGTCGTGACTGGTCAAAATGTGAGGAACCCAAACGAGGTGATCACGGATAAGCTAATCATAAATTCTTGCGAAGTTTATACCTTACTAGATACCGGTGCTACCCATTCATTTATCTCTACTGCCTGTGCTCAACGTTTAAACTTGAGTCCAGAGAAATTAGACTTTGATTTATTTGTGGAAACTCTATTAGGAGAAACTTTCATTACATCCACTGTTTATAAATCTTGTTTGATCCAAGTTGGCACCATCACCTTACCTGTTGACCTTATCTCTTTAAAGATACTTGCTTTTGATGTGATTTTAAGGATTGATTGGTTAACTACTCATCATGCCAAAATTGATTATTTTCGTAAGGTTGTTAGTTTTCATATTCCTAACCAACTTGTTGTTAACCACTAAAATCAATCACTGTCATATCAAGTCATAAAACTATTCGTTTATTGAAAAATAGATGTCAAGCTTTCTTAGCCCATGTTATGGATTTGAATAAAGATACATCAGATTTGAATAATATTCCTGTTATTAGTGACTTTCCTGATGTATTTCCTGAAGAACTTCCCGGGCTACCCCCAGAACGTGAAGTTGAATTCTTTATTGATCTTTAACCTTGTACAAAGTTCATTTCTAAAACCCCATATCGAATGGCTCCTATTGAACTTCAGGAGTTAAAGGTCCAACTAAAAGAGTTGTTGGACATCGGTTTCATTCGTCCTAGTACATCTCCTTAGGGTGCTCCTGTTTTATTTGTAAAGAAGAAAGACGGAAGTATGCGACTTTATATTGATTATCGAGAATTGAACCATGTCACCATCAAGAATAGGTATCCGCTACCTCGTTTTGATGACCTGTTTGACCAGTTGCAAGGAGCACAATTCTTTTCAAAGATCGATCTTCGTTCTGGATATCATCAGCTGAAGATTAGAGCTGAGGATATTCCAAAGACTGCCTTTAGAACTCGGTACGGGCATTATGAATTCTTAGTCATGTCTTTTGGATTGACTAATGCTCCTACGGCTTTCATGGATATGATGAACTGAGTATTCAAGGAATATTTGGATCAGTTCGTTGTTGTCTTTATTGATGACATCCTCATATATTTCAAAAGTCGTGAAGATCATAAGCACCATTTGAAGCTGGTACTCCAAAGGCTTTGTGAAAATAAGATATATGCCAAGTTGAAAAAATGCGAGTTCTGACTTAAAGAAGTAGCATTCCTTGGGCACGTGGTGTCAAAACATGGAGTATCTGTTGACCCGGTGAAGATTGAAGCAATACAAAGTTGGGAGCAACCGAAGTCGGTGACCGAAGTACGTAGCTTTCTGGGCTTAGCTGGTTATTATCGGAGATTCGTGGAAGGATTTTCTCGAATTGCTGCTCCGTTAACCCAGCTGACTCGGAAGGATACAAAATTCGTATGGAGCGAAGAATACGAGAAGAGTTTCCAAGAGCTCAAGAGGAGACTCATTTTGGCACCTGTTCTGACAATACCATCTGGTTCGGATGGATTTGTTATCTACAGCGATGCTTCAGGCAAAGGGTTAGGATGTGTTCTCATGCAACGTGAAAAAATCATAGCCTATGCCTCGCGACAACTTAAAGTGTTTGAGAGGAATTATCCTACTCATGATTTAGAGTTGGCAGCAGTCGTTTTCGCGCTAAAGATCTGGAGGCGCTATCTATATGAGGAGAAAGTGGAGATATATTCAGATCATAAAAGCCTCAAATATTTCTTCACCCAAAAGGAACTCAACATACGGCAACGACGTTGGCTCGAGCTGTTGAAAGACTACGACCATATCATTCAATACCATCCTGGAAAAGCAAATGTGGTAGCTGACGCATTGAGTAGAAGATCATATGCGGGTACGAGTGCAATGTTATTAACGCAAAGGCCCATTTTGTATGACTTGCAAAGGATGGAGATAGAGGTAAAGGCTCCAAGTACCCACGTGATGATATCAAGCATACGAGTAGAATCGACTTTAATCGATAAAGTTAAAGCCACTCAAGCTACACACCGGAGCTGATGAATATGAAGAAGGAGGTTCAAGAAGTTGTTATTCCAAAAGCGAGAATCGTCGATGTGAGGAAAGCTCAAACCTTCGATTTATTAGTCCATTTGAAATCCTCGATCGAATAGGAACTGTAGCCTATAGACTCGTTTTACAGCCAAGAATGTCTCATGTTCATAACGTTTTTCACGTATCGAAGTTACGAAATTATGTGGACGACCCGAACCACGTTATTGAGTTAAAACCAGACGAAATAGCTGAAGATTTAACGTACGAGGAGGTACCTGTCAAGATCTTGGATAGGAAGGAGCATGTCCTATGCACAAAGGTTATACCACAAGTCAAGATTTTGTGGAAGATCCATGCTATTTAGAAAATGACCTGGGAGTTGGAAATGGAAATGAAAGCGAGGTATCCTCACCTTTTCGAAACACCAAGTACGTACGTCAATTTCGAGGACGAAATTTCATAAGGAGGGGAGGTTGTAAGACTCCAACTTTTTATAAATGAAATTGAATTTTCTCTATTTATTATTTTAAAATAGTAAGGGTTTATTTGATTAATGTGGTTAGTTATGGGTAAAATGCACAAATATTTTTAAATAAGCAAGTGGTTATAAAATATTCATTGTTGTCGAGAAATATTCGTTTGGTCGTGAAATATTCTTGCTGTCGGGGAATATTCGTACGACGGCGCAGCCTTTTGTGGGCCCCATAACGGAAAGCGATTAGATGAAGAAAACGACAAGTATAAGTTGTTTATAAATAACGGCGTAGTTGTTACCGTTAATACTGTTGAAATACCCGGTGGTTAAAACACAGTAATACTTGTTGTTGCATAGTAGCACACGATATTGCACCAATTATTAATTCTTACGTAAGAAGGCACTACTCAATAATTGTTACAGTAATTACTGTTCAATATTTTATTTTATTGATTCAATAATTGCTACGTTGATATTTTATATTACTGTTGTTTCAATAATTGTCACTACACAGTATTTTCCATTATCGGAACAATAATTCATATTATCTGAATAATATTATTAGATAACATTATTGATAATGTCTAGAAAGTTCTGTCTAAGAAGAGGTTTGGTCACCTAATTGCGCGCGAATAAGGAGAAATCCTTATTGGAAAGCCCCCTCTTTCCTGGGAACGGCCTGGCTGCCAGTATTGTGATTCTGTAATATTATTTGTTATTAATTAATTATTGATTTATATGATAAAGAAAATATTCATTTTATGTGGATATAGATGGAGAAAATTTTAAAGTGACAATTGTTGAAAAATTGATATTTTATCTTTTCTGATAAATAATTCATTTAAATATATTATTATATTTTAATAATATAATAATGGTGATATTTTTACAATGAATGTGGGATATATGAGTATATGAGAAGAAAGAGTATTTTCGTTACTAAAAATATTTAAAACATGTTTTTTATGTTTGTGGACCCCATTTCTTGACTGAAATTTGATTATAGCCTGTTAAATCGCCCGTTTCTGGATTTCGGTCAATTTCTGTTTGGAATTTAGAAAAACTTAAACTTACAAAGTTGTAGAGAATGGAATTTCCTATGAAAACGACATAAGGTTCAATTTTTTCTGATAAAAGGGCTATTTATTATGAATTATTGAAGTTTCGAAATTTCAGAATAATTGATATTTGAAGTTTTAATTATTATTTTTTTAAGAAAAACGTTTTTGGTGAATGTCCCACATGTGATATAAATGTGTTGAATGCTGAATTCAGTTGGTAAAAGTGGGCGTAAGAAATTTGTATATATATATATATATATTAATATTTTATCAAATTTTCTACTTTGGTATTCTAAGTATTTTCCTATAAATAGGGTGCTTAGGTTAGAATTGAAAATCACACCAGAAACTGAAGTTTTCTCTCTCTTTCTCTCTCTATATTATCGAACGTATTCTTGTGAGTATTTTGATACTTTGAGTGTTGCTATACGGTGCAAGTTTCCTTCAGCACTATATCTAGTATTCCAGTCAGAAGTACTGTCTTTTCGAGGTAAGGGATGTTATTTTTTTTATCAATGATATTATTTCTCTCAATATCATTATACCGAAATATTGGTAATATTTTTCTTGTGAAATTCTTATCTTTTCATGTCGGGGTTACTATTCATGAGTTACTATTCACGAGTTACTATTCATGAGTTACTATTCACGAGTTACTATTCATGAGTTACTATTCACAAAGCATGATATATTTTTTTGTGAAATTTCTACATTTTAGTGTCGAAATTACTATTCATGTATACGGCACTATTCACGTATACGATACTATTCACGAATATGACACTATTCACAGAAAAATTAAATTTCTTTTCTATGTCCAAGATTGTCTGTTATGGTTCCTATCTTTGATTGGATCTATGTTTTGATCTTCATTTTTGAATTCTGCTCCACAATAATTTATTATGGAGTATTTTTAAATATGGATAGACCGAAGTATGAACCCCAAATATTTGTTCTTTTGTCTCACTGGATTCGTTTTCTTTAAATTATATTTTTCATCATCCTCAGTCCTAAATGATGATATTACTGAATATATTTGGCCTGTAGTGCAAAGATGAATGATTTCTTGATGAATATCTTTGAGCCATAGTGCAAAGATGAATAGGTGTTGAGATGATCATGACCGACTGATTAATATCTTTGGCCTGTAGTGCTAAGATGACTATTTGATTCAAGATGTTTATTGATTGATGTTACAGGGATAAAATATCGATGATGGACTTTTAAATTCATAGATGATAGTAGATTTCATTCTCTACTTAACTCTTCTAATGAATTGTTATTTTTGCTGCAGTTGTTGATCTAAAACTTGTTGTCTATTGTATTCTATCAGATTTTTCCCTGTTGAGGACTAACGATAATTTGTTCTATATTATCTTAGTCATAATATTCTTTATTGGGCTAGTTGAGCTCACCCTTTTCCTTTTTGTTCCATTTTTCTTCTCAGGAGGCGAGAATGTAGCGGGTACTAGTCGGGGTATGGAATGATGGTTCAAGATAGTTGTCTTAGTAGTCCTCACTATTTTGTAAAATAGTGTATCAATAATTATAATGAGGACTTATTTGAATGTGGATATTGTCTAGAAGACAATATTTGTATTTAAACTCACAATATATGTGTTGTCGCATTTTGCACGACAATTGTAATAATAAAGTTGTAGTTATTTTTTGTACCATGTATTTGGCGACTCAGAATGGGTTGGGTGGAATGAACCTATTTTGGGGGCGTCACAATTTTGAAATAAGTGAATCATTGATAGAAAATATATCAAGTATTGAGACTTAATTTTTTAATACGTTTACTCAGATTATACAAATCATATAATAAATATGATTTTTGTATAAAGTAGAATCGTAAAGGTTGCGATTCAGGGAACGATGAATGACAGGAAAGAAAGAAAAAATTCCGTATATTTAGCTATTTTTAACATTAAATAATGTTTTAAAGCTATAACAAGGTAGTATTAACGCACAAGATCGGGAAGGGAAATTGTCCCGATTTTGGGGGCGTTATAGTTGGTATCAAAGCTAAGGGTTATGAACATTAGGTAAGTGCACCTTAGGTTATAACCGTAAGCAAGATAGATGAAAAAAAGAAAGAATATGTTAAGTATAAACTAAAATGAAGTTGAAATGATTTTAAACGAATTTAGAAATTTCTAAAGAATGGTTTAAGATAATACGCAAAGATTCAAAGAAGAATCTTGAAAAGCTTAATGATCAGAGGAGACCTGATTCGACTAATCGTAAAATAGTATGATTAAAGAAGGAGATGAGAAGAGTATTGATCAAAACGATCATAAGATAGAAAAGAGATTCAAAGAAGAATCTTAGAAAGGCAAGAAGTAAAGGATCAGGGGACACCTGATTCTAATAATCATACAAACCAATATGATTGGGAAGAAGATATAGAAGATCGTAATAAATAAATAAATAAATGAAACGATCGATAAATGAGAAAGAATCGTAATATGACACGATTATAAGATAGGATCACGACGTGATCTGATCAAGTCAAAGAGGAAGAGGTAATCAATCGAATGATTGAAAGTTATAGCCGAATGGCTATATGGAAATGGTACTATGAGATAATACAAAGAATAAAACTCGAAAAGAGTTATGAATGATGAAATACAAATTAAATAAAATTTGTATTGAGCAAAGAACAAGATAAGATTTGATGGGATTAAGTGGGATTTCAATTGAGGACTCATGTGGTAGCTGAGTTGTACAAACTTTTGTATGGGCAGGGGTTTAGTACTTAGTTTAACGACCACTTAGTTTATCACACTGATAATCGTTGAAATGTTGGTGTCACGTTATCGATATACATATGACGAGAAGGTGAGTCTTTTCTCATACTTATATTTGATAATTAGAGAATATAAGAGTAGTTGCGAGTTCTTAAAACTCATGCTTATGATAAGTTTGTGACTCATAATCATATGAGATGTTTTGAGCCCCTAAGCGTATGGATAGTCCCTGATTAGTTCTTGGACTATGTATTGCTAGGACAAGTTCCTAAACTCATATTTTTATGGCAAGTTCCTAAACACATAATGTGTGATAAGTTTGATGAACTGTTCCAGGGTAAGTTTAGAACTGATTGTTTTTAATATAGTGGAAGTTAATGGAGTTAGAGATGAATAGAATTGTGTGGTGGAGATTTGGAAATAGTTAAAGTGGATGAAGAAGAAATTGTAGTTGTGTGGGTTATAAATTGTAGTTGTGATGTATTCATGTACTAAAACCACATCAAAGTTTATCAAATCTAAATGATTATGGTAAGTAAAAGGATGAAAATTTGGGAAGTATGCTAAAGTTTTTTTAAAAAAAAAACAGGAATGGAAGTTATTGATGAAATCAATAGGGATATGTAATATATATAACTATACAAGTTATATAAGATTGTAATTGTGCAGAATCCTTGAAAGAAAGTTAAGCTATAAATACACAAAGGAAGTCATGGACGCATTATGTAACTATAAGTTTATATACAGATGAATGTTAAGCCTGTAAATACCTTGTAGAAGGTTTATAAAATGTAAATGCACTATATTGGCATTTTAAAAGCCTTACTGAAATTTTTGCAAGCTTATGGCTATATTAAGCCACAATTTTCAAAAAATTCTAAAGGAATGTAAATGTTTTTTTTAGAAACTGATATAGAGAGGTGGTGTTATTAAACTATCTTTATTTGAATATGAAGTATAGTTATTTTTGCTTATCTTTGTGTTCATTGAAATACAGACAAAAGATTCATATATAAGCATGGATGAGGTATTTGAAAAATGTCAAGACACTATCTGTTCATTCTGGAAGAAAAAGAAATTGGATGCGAATAATATAGATAATGAACTACGGACCGAGGCAAATTTTTCAGTTCTATTATGTTTGTGGATTAAATGTGATTATGTGGTGAGCTGCATACCATCGTTATGAATTGTTAAAGTCAAAATATGACTAAGTTAATTGGGTTATGGAACTCAATTTATATGTGATATGTGATAGCACATGTTGTATGAAGTAAATCGATAAATTAGTAATGTATAATGCATGAATGTATGCTTTGTAAGGAATGAATGATGCATGTAGGATATGCATAGTAAAGAATATATGTTGCATGCAGATATGCATAGTAAAGGAAATATAGTGCATATGGAATTGTGTGCTATGTGAAACATGATAGACTAATAATTTTTTAATACGTTTACTCAAATTATACAAATCATATAATAAATATGATTTTTGTATAAAGTAGAATCGTAAAGGTTGCGATTTAGGGAACGATGAATGACAGGAAAGAAGATCGGAAAGGAAAATTGTCCCGATTTCGGGGACGTTACAATTATATACAATTCCTTGTTTATCTAAGCTTGACCTTTGAGCACCCAACATTATATTTAAATTATCTTCTCCTTGAACAAATTTTGCAAGATCCTTTTTCAAAGATATTATTTCTTTCTCATTATTATTTTGTATGTTTATTATTTTTCCATCATTAAACGCATCAATACAAGTATCTCTCATTTTCAAACTTTCTTTTAAATCATCATTTTTCTTTTTAAGGCTATTATTTTCTTCATTAAATTTGTTTGCACGGTTATATAAAATTTATATCCAATTTTAGCATTTAACTGAGATACTTCACATGATATGCAATCTTTAACTATTTCTTATTTTTCCTCAATTAAAGTTTCTACTTACTTCATTAAGTCATTTATCCAACTTTTTAAGTGAGCATTTTTCTCTTTCATACGAAGGTTTTCATTTTTTAAAACAAGATAGTCAGAAATAGTAATTTCTCCAAGTTCAGGACTTACCTCAGATGTTTTCTCATTGTGTATTCCAATGAAGCACAGTTGAGCAATTTCTTCTTCTTGATCTTCATGATCAGGTTCATCATCACTCCATGTCATTAGAGCATTCCCTTTTGAACCATTTTCTTTGTTCTTTCTTTTTAGTTGGAAGCAATCTCTTTTGAAGCGTCCAGGCCTTCCACATTCGAAACAGGTTTCTTCTTATGGCTTTTGCTTGAAATCTTTCTTGTTTTTGAAAGCTTTTGTTGGTACTTTTGATCTATTCTTCTTTCAAATCAGCTCCCTCAATTTTCTGGTCATTAAAGCTATTTCTTCATCCGAATCTTCTTTATTGCCTTCTATGTAGCTTTCAGCTTGTAAAGCCAAGGTCTTTTTCGTAGGTGCCTCATCTTCTTCATCATACAATTTTAGTTGGTTTTCAAACTCTTCAAGTTCTCCAAATAAGGTAAGAGTTTCCATTGTGTTGATTGTGACAGAGTCTTGAAATGTAGTGACCTTTGGTGTGAATCGCTTTGACATGACTCTAAGAAGCTTTTGGTTGATTTCCTTTTGATCAATCTTTCGTCCGAGCATGCTTAGAGAATTCATTAGAGTGAGGAATCTTGCTTGGGCATCTCTAATTGAATCATTTTTCTCCAATTTGAATAGTTCGTACTCGTGCATTAGCATGCTTAGCTTGACCTCCTTCACTTTAGTAGTACCTTCGTGGCTCATGATGACTGTGTTCCAAATTTCCTTAGCCGTAGTACAAGAAGAGACCTTATCTATCTCCGACTGAACCATGCCACTTAAAAGTGTATTCATGGCCTTGGAATCATAGGATACTATATACGATTCGTTTGAGTCCATTTCCATGAGATTCTTTGGCTTGCCATCATCATGTCGCGGAATGACTGGCCCATTTTCGACTACCCAACATTCCCATGGGTCTCGATTCAGATAGATCTTCATTCTAAATTTCCAAAAGTGGAAGTTCTCACTTCCGAGCAACAGTAGTGGGCTACTTGTGGACTAACCTTTTTGAAAGTTTAGGTGTGCCATAGAATATTCCCCTACTGTGACGCCCCCAAAATAGGTATACAACACCCATTCTGAGTCGCCAAATACATGGTACAGAAAGCAAACTACAACTTCAATAATACAATTGTCGTGCAAAATACGACAACACATACTGTGAGTTTAAATACAAATATTGTCTTCTGGACAATATCCACACTCAAATAAATCCTCATTACAATTATTCAAACACTATTTTACAGAAATAGTGAGGACTGCTAATACATCTTTCTAGAACCATCACTCCATACCCTGACTAGATCCTGCTATGTTCTCACCTCCTGAGAAGAAAAATGGAACAAAAAGGAAAAGGGTGAGCTCAACTAGCCCAGTAAAGAATATTATGACTAAGATAATATACAACAAATTATCGTTAGTCTTCAACAGGGAAAAATCTGATAAAATATAATCGACAACAAGTTTTAGATCAACAACTGCAGCGGAAACAGCAAACCATTAGAAGAGTCAAGTAGAGAAAGAATTCTACTATCTTCTAAGATTTAAAAGTCCATCATCAATATTTTATCCCTGTAACATCAATTAATAATCATCTTTAACCAAATATTCATCTTTGCACTACAGGCCAAAGATATTCATTTGTATCATCAGTCGGTCATGTTCATCTCAACACCTGTTCATCTTTGCACTACAGGCCAAAGATATTCATCAAGTAATTATACATCTTTGCACTACAGGCCAAAGATATTCAGTAATATCATCATTTAGGACTGAGGATGATGAAAAATATCTTAAAGAGAACGAATCCAGTGAGACAGAAGGACAAATATTAGGGATTCGTATAACAGTTTATCCAAGATCAATAATACTTCATAATAATCAATTGTGAAGCAGAATTCAAAAATAAAGATCAAAACATGGATACAATCAAAGATAGTAACCATAATAGACATCTTGGACAATAAGGAAAAATTTTATTTTTCGGTGAATAGTGCCGTATTCGTGAATAGTGCAGTATACGTGAATAGTGCCGTATACGTGAATAGTGCCGTATACGTGAATAGTAACTCCCGACACAAAAAGTTCCAAATTTGATAAAAACTCATATCAATATTTCAGCATAATGATATTGAAGAAAATAATATCATTTAAGAAGAAAATAATATCCCTTACCTCAAAATATCAGTACTTCTGGTCGGAATACCGGTATAAGGCTGAAAGAAATTTGCTCTGATGAATAGAAACTCTCAAAGTATCTAAATACTCACAAAATACACTCAATAATCTAGAGAGAGAAAGAGAGAAAACTTGTTTCTGGTGTGATTTTCAATTCTAACTTAGCCCTCTATTTATAGGAAAATTTTGGTAGGTTTGACCTGCAACCTGATGGCTTTACCTGCTACTATTCCCACCCACCACATTTAAAATATAATTCAGCACATTTCTTCACCAACCACAAGTGGGGCCCACCAATTCTAGAATTTTCCACCAAAATGATAAACTCCGAAAATTCAACAATTTCTGAACCAGTCATCTTGTAAAATTCGTAATAAATCATACGTTCATTTTTAACGGTTCAAAATTTGTGGACATATACTCAACTTATATATGTATAACATATCCAAAAATTACCACGATCCAACGGTCGGATTAAAAATTATAACCCCCGCAAACTATCTCAAAAACCCTGATTTTTAATACCTCCATTCCGACAAAAATACTGACAAAAACCTCAACATTAACTCCTTCATTTTTAACCACAAAAATATATCCCTCATTTATATCCACAAAAAATAAATATTTCCTTATCATATGAATCAATAATTAATTATTCACAAATAATATTACAAAATCACATTTATGACAACCAGGCCGTTCCCAGGAAAGAGGGGGCTTTCCAATAAGGATTTCTCCTTACTGGCGCGCAATTAGATGACCAAACCTCTCCTTAGACAGAACTTTCTAGACATTGCCAATAATGTTATCTAATAATATTATTCAAATAATATGAATTATTGATCTGATAAATGAAAATACTGTGCAGCAACAATTATTGAAACAACAATAATATAAAATATCAACGCAGCAATTATTGAATCAATAAAATAAAATATTGAATAATAACTACTGTAACAATTATTGAGTAGTGCCTTCTTACGTAAGAATCAATAGTTGGTGCAATACCGTGTGCTACTGTATTTTAACCACCGGATATTCCAACAGTATTAACGGTAACAACTATGCCGTTATTTATAAACAACTTATACTTGTCGTTTTCTTCATCCAATCGCTTTCCGTTATGGGGCCCACACAAGGCTGCGTCGTCGTACGAATATTCCCCGACAGCAAGAATATTCCACGACCAACCGAATATTCACCGACCAAAAATAAATATTTTATAACCATTTGCTTATTTTGCAAAATTTGCACATTTCACCCATAACCAAAGTATTATATCAAATTAACCCCTTATTAATCACAATAATATTTAGAGAAAATTTGATTTTATTCATTAATAAGTTGGGGTCTTACACCTACGACCTGCAACGATCAATATTAGTAGAGTCAAGCTCTGATACCAAATGTAATTCAGTAAATACGCACACCTAGAGGGGGGTGAATAGGTGTTTATGCTAAAAGTGATAAACAGTGAAAACTTTTTGAAATTTTCTGTTACAGGTTTAATTCAGACAGCTACACCTATCTGCGTTAGTGTCTGTTCTTCGTTTATTATTATCAGATAGCTAGACCTGTCTGCTTTAGTGTCTGGATTAGCGTGATGAATAAAAATGTGCAGAACGTGAATGGCAGTTAAAGAGATAAACAGAAGTAAAAATCATACCAAGATTTTTTACGTGGTTCAGCCTCTATCCTCTACCTAGTGGCGTAATCCACGTCCAATCCCAACTAGGATTGGAGACTCTTTTTATTACTATTTAAACCTCAATACAAAAATTACTCCCTGTTACAAAGAAGCCTCAATATCTGATGTTGGACATTAATGACCCCGTTTTGTACCTCTACAACTTGTACACCTCTGCACCTCTTCTCACCTCTTAGACCCTTGAAGCCTTCTATGAACAGACTAACTAAATAAGAAACCTCAAACCAAAACTATGCTTGAGTACTTCGGTTTACAATGAAGAAGTTTGGAAGGTAAAACAAATTTTCAGCACAAAAGAATATATCAGATTACAATAAATGGCTGGAATAAAGTAATTGAAGTGCTCTGATGTAATATATCAACTTGATTGCAGGTTTCAGAGATGTTCTTATTCAGCCGAAGAGAAGGAGTATATATATAACAAAACACGCAACGGCTATAAAAGATGTTAGCTAAGAAATTTCAGTCCCGTTAAAGTAAATCCACGATTTCAGCAAATTTGTATAAGAAGAACTCTGCGCCAACTATTTGTAGCTGAAATAAAGGAGATAAACTTTTATACCAGTCGACTGTTTTAAATCAGAGAACCAAGGAGATAATATAAGATAAGACCCAAAGCTTCTGTAAGACTCCTTTTCAAAATAGAATACTAAAATATCACTAACTATTTTGGGCTCCACTAAGCAAGAGAATATCCTTAAATAAAATTAGCACCCGCGAAATACTCTGTAGAATAGATGAACCAAATTTGGGCCAACTGGAAAAATATTTAATAACATAAACCCATCTAATAATATATGACAGCATTAAAAATTATAAATACCAACATTCCTTAATAAATTCAAATTCAAATCTTCTTTAATAAACTTCAATTCATATCTTCCTTAATAAACTCCAAACCATGTAATAACCATAACCCATGCATATTAGATATAATATTATAAACCATAATCCATGGATATTAATTATAATATTATAAAATATTTATAAACCATAATCCATGCATATTTAATAATATTATAACAAATCATGAATCATACACACGTCTAATATACTTAAATTAGTCATCATTTAAAATATCATAAAAACAAAAACTAATAATATCATTATTACGTTACCAGTTCCTGCTAAAAACAGACTTGTCACCCAGGCGGCTTTTAAATTAAATTACACCTCCTGCTTAACCCTGGAATTGCTTCAATTTTAATTACAGCTCATGCTGTTTTTTTTTCTTCTTGTCTATGATTCTTATTTCTTAAGTTCAAACATACCCCAATATTACCATACAGTAACGCACCACTTATAGTATATGCATTATTTAAATAATGCATTTATACATTATCCATATTTATACAAGGCTTATCACACATTAATAATATTTAGTGTGACAATTACCTTACCTTTAGTAAAAAAATTCTTATATTAAAACAATCTAGTTATACCCAGTAGATATACAATATTTTTTATTTACTCAATCACATATAGTCATGCCACATTGCACATATACAAAATTAATAATATTAAAATAAAAATTTTAATTACTAAATTTCTATTTTAATATTAATTTAGAAATTCAATCTATTACATTTGATCTTTTAGACACAAAATTACAAGGAACACCTTAATCAATCAACTCACTATATTCCTACGTGACTCAAGTTAATTAGGGTTTCAGCACAAATTCTTTTAATTAATACAAAAAAAAAACACATGTATATTCATATTCTACATGCTAATCATTTTTACCCTATTCAGATTATATGAATACATGTTATTATATCCGGATCTCAATCTATACTTCATTTTCTAATTTTATATAGATTATCACAGTAATTGTTAGCCAAATAATTAAACATTAAGAATAAGATATAATAAACGGTTCAATAAAAACCAACTTTCATTCAATTGGAATGTTTAATTTAAACTATACACCAAGTATAGTTCCGTTGTAATCTTAATTAAAATTTAGTTCATAATAATATTCCCTCCATTCCTAAATAAGTAACGTTTTGAAAAAAAAAATTTATTCCAAATTATCTGTCATTTACAACTTTCTAGGAGAATAAATTATTTATTTTCCTATATCACCCTTACCTTCTCTCATTGTCCCAAGAAATTCTCACACCTAGTATTAATAATTTTCAACTTCCCATAAAGGGGTAGTTGTGACGCCCCCAAAATTAGGTATACATCACCCATCTTGGGTCGTCAGATACATAGTACAGAATACAAATACAACTGATTAATACATCTGTCGTGTACAATACGACAAAACATAAACTGTGAGTTTGAATACAAATATTATCTTCTAGAGAGTATTCATACTCAAAAGGAGTCCTCATTACATTTATTAACACACCATTACATAGAATAGTGAGGACTACTAACTAATACTATCATTCGGACCATCACTCCGTACCCCGACTTGTCCCAGCTACGTTCTCATTTCCTGAAGAGAACAGTGAAAGAAAGGGTGAGCTCAACTAGCCCAGTAAGAAATATTATGACTAAGATAATGCAGAATAAATTATCATTAGCCTTCAACAATGTTAAACTGATAAAATATAATAGACATCAAGTTTAACTGTAGCGGAACAAGCAATCCATTAAAAGAGTCAAGTAGAAAATAAACTCTACTATCTTTTATGATTTAAAAAGTTTTTCAACACTGTAATCGCTGAGACTCAGCTTAATAAAATAATCCACATCATCGAATCACCCCTGCACTACGGCCAAGGATATTCGTGTATTCATTAATGGTCATGATCATGCCAACAACTGTCCATCAATGCACTACGGGCCAATGAGGACTTTTACCACATCATTTGTAACATTACGGTCATGATTATACCGAATAATCCCTGGTCATAATCATACCAAGTCCATCTATGCAATACAGGCCACAGATGACTTTCAACATTTTATAAACATGAGGATGATGACAATGATATAAGAATTCAATAAAACAAGTTCAAGAATTAATTTATCCAGGAATTAACAACGTCCAAATTGTCAACATGATACTGCATTGTGGAGTAAAATTCAAGAATGCTTAGAAGAATATTTTCTTGAAAAGATACTGGATGAAACGCAACTATCAAGGATATTCCACAAATTTCATGGAGTATAGAAGTCAAAACTTAACCAACTGAGTATAATAAAGAATGGAATAACAAAAGAAATCACCATGCATGCGATAGACCGCACAGACAGGTTATTCCAACAGAATAATAAATAATGGAACCAGGTCCGGCGTAAACGCACAGACAGGATATTCCGACAGAATAATAAATAATGGAACCAGGTCCGGTGTAAAACACACAGACAGAATGTTCCAACAGAATAATAGAAGAATGTCACCAAGTATAGGGTAGACCGCGTATACTGGTTATTCCAACAGAATAATAACGAATGGAATAACATAAGTTCTCTTCATGAATATAAAAGAAATAATATTCCCTACCTTAAAAGAACTGGATATTGGAAAAGTGATGTAGCAGAATACTTTTATTCTCTCTCTCTTATTCTCTCTATACTTTCTCTCTCTATAGCTTGAATGAATTCGTGAAAAATAATGAAGCCCTAGGCCTCTATTTATAGAAAAACTGAGGGTGGCTCTTGGTCTTAACGAAGGGTCAAATGACTCTTGGTCTTAACGAAGGGTCAAATGACTCTTGGTAATATTGAAGAGACAACTACTATTGACGAAAGTAATTACTATTGACCAAGGTAAATACTATTGACGAAGGTAATTACTATTGACCAAGGTAAATACTATTGACGAAGGTAATTACTATTGACCAAGGTAAATACTATTGACGAAGGTAATTACTATTGACCAAGGTAAATACTATTGACGACGGTAATTACTATTGACGACGGTAATTACTATTGACGAAGAGACTCTTAGATGATGACATATGGCCCCCCATAAAATAACCAAACTTACCACAACGTCTCAATTATTGATTTAATAATATAACATATTATACAGATGATACTATGACAATAATTTAAGAGATATGATGCAGCAATTACTGTAGCAATAATTGAGTATAGCTGAGTGACTTCTCACGTAAGCATCAATAATCAATACCGTGTGCTACTATGCAACCACGCGTATTACTGTACTTTTACTACCGAGTAGTTCAACAGTTTTAACGGTTTTAACGGTAACACCTCAGCCGTTATTTTTATAGAAAGATAATTTTGTCGTTTTCTCAATCCGACAATAATTCCGTTGTGGGGTCCACCAATGATTGTGCCGTCGTACGAATATTCCCCGACAAAAAGAATATTCTCCGACCAAACGAATATTTTATAACAACTTGCTTACTTTGCAAAATTTATAAATATTACCCACAACTATAACATTATATCAAATTAACTCCATAATATTCAAAAATGATATTTATAGAAAATTCATCTTTATTTATAAAAATTGGGGTCTTACAACCTCCCCTTCTTATGAAATTTCGCCCTCGAAATTAGGGTACGTACCTGGTATGTCGAAGAGGTAAGGATACCTTGATTTCATTTCTGATTCTAACTCCCAAGTCATTTCCTCAACATCGTGGTTTCTCCACAAAACTTTGACTTGAGGTATAACCTTGGAGCGTAGAATATGTTCCTTCTTATCCAAGATTTGAACAGGAACTTCTTCATACGTCAAATCCTCCGCTATTTCGTCCGGTTCTAACTCAATAATGTGGTTCGGGTCTTCCACATATTTGCGTAACATGGATATGTGGAAAACGTTATGAACACGAGACATACTTGGCGGTAAAGCGAGTCTATAAGCCACAGTTCCTACTCGATCGAGGATTAAAAATGGACCGATGAATCGAGGATTTAGCTTTCCTCTCTTTCCAAATCTCGTAACTCCTTTCCATGGAGCAACACGTAAGAACACATGATCTCCTACATCAAATTCCACGTCCTTTCGATGAAGATCAGCATAACTCTTTTGTCGATCTTGTGAGGTTTTTATACGTTGTCGGATCGTTTGAATCTTTTCTGTAGTCATACGTACCAACTCCGGTCCCAACAACGTTGCTTCGCCCACCTCATCCCAGCATACTGGAGAACGACATTTTCTTCCATACAATGCTTCGAATGGAGCCATGCCAATACTTGCTTGATAACTGTTGTTGTAGGAAAACTCCACCAATGGTAAGAACTTGTCCCAACTTCCCTTGAAGTCAAAGACACAGAGTCTTAATAGATCTTCAAGAGTTTGAATAGTCCTCTCTGATTGTCCGTCCGTCTGAGGATGATATGCTGAACTAAATCGTAACTCCGTGCCCATAGCTTTTTGTAAACTAACCCAAAATCGTGAAGTGAATCTTGGGTCTCGGTCAGAAACTATGGATACTGGCATACCATGCAGTCTTACAATCTCGTTTATGTACATACGAGCAAGACGTTCAAGTGTATAAGTTTCTCGTATCGGTAAGAAATGAGCAGACTTGGTCAATCTATCAACAATGACCCAAATCGCATCAATACCTTGAGAAACCCTAGGAAGACCGGTAACGAAATCCATGGTAATGTGCTCCCACTTCCATTCTGGAATTTCAAGTGGTTGCAATGGACCTTTTGGTACTTGATGCTCCGCTTTGACTCGTTGACAAGTTAGACACCTTGAGATAAACAACGCTATCTCTCTCTTCATATTGCTCCACCAAAATGTATGACGAAGATCATGATACATTTTGGTACTTCCAGGATGGATTGCAAACGGTGTGTTGTGCGCCTCCATCATGATTTCATACTTTAAATCAGGGTTGTTAGGAACACAAAGTCTGGAGTTGACTCGAAGTATTCCTTCTTCATCGATTCTTGCTTCCGGCATAACACCTTCTTGCACTTTCTTCCTCATACGCATCAGCTCCAGGTCTGTAGCTTGAGCAGCTTTAACTTTATCGATTAAAGTCGGTTCTACTCGTATATTCGCCATCATCACATGGGTCCCTGGAGTCTTCAACTCTATCTCCATCCTTTGCAAATCACACAAAATGGGCCTTTGTGTTGACAATATCGCACTCGTACTTGCATATGATCTTCTACTCAATGCGTCAGCTACCACGTTCGCTTTTCCAGGATGGTATTGAATGGTATGATCATAATCTTTCAACAGTTCAAGCCAACGTCGTTGTCGCATGTTGAGTTCCTTTTGAGTGAAGAAATATTTGAGGCTTTTATGATCCGTAAAGATCTCCACCTTCTCCCCATACAAGTAATGCCTCCAAATTTTAAGTGCAAAGACAACAGCTGCCAACTCTAGATCATGAGTAGGATAATTCCTCTCATATTCCTTGAGTTGTCTTGATGCATAGGCTATGACTTTTCCATGTTGCATGAGAACACATCCCAACCCTTTGCTCGAAGCATCACTGTAGATGACAAATCCCTCCGAGCCAGATGGTATTGTTAGAACAGGTGCTGAAATGAGTCTCCTCTTGAGTTCTTGAAAACTCTGCTCACATTCTTCGCTCCAACCGAACTTTGTATCTTTTCGAGTCAGCTGAGTTAACGGAGTAGCGATTCGAGAAAATCCTTCCACGAATCTCCGATAATAACCAGCTAAACCAAGAAAGCTACGTACTTCGGTTACTGATTTAGGTTGCTCCCAGCTTTGAATAGCTTCAATCTTTGCCGGGTCAACCGATATTCCACGACTTGATACTACGTGCCCAAGGAATGCTACCTCCTCCAGCCAGAACTCGCATTTCTTCAACTTGGCATAAAGTTTGTATTCACGAAGCTTTTGAAGTACCAGCCTCAAGTGTTGCTCATGATCTTCACGACTTTTGGAATAAACAAGGATGTCATCGATAAAGACGACCACAAAGTGATCCAAATATTCCTTGAATACCCTGTTCATCATATCCATGAAGGCAGCAGGAGCATTAGTCAATCCAAAAGACATAACTAAGAATTCATAATGCCCATACCGAGTTCTGAAGGCAGTCTTTGGAATATCCTCAGTTCTAACCTTCAGCTGATGATATCCAGAACGAAGATCGATCTTTGAAAAGAATTGTGCTCCTTGCAACTGGTCAAACAGGTCATCAATACGTGGCAATGGGTACCTATTTTTGATGGTGACATGATTCAACTCCCGATAATCAATACAAAGTCGCATACTCCCATCTTTCTTCTTCACGAACAGAACAGGAGCACCCCAAGGAGAAGTACTAGGACGAATAAAACCAATGTCTAACAATTCCTGCAGTTGGGTCTTTAACTCCTGAAGTTCAATAGGAGCCATTCGATATGGGGCTTTGGAAATGGGTTTTGTACCGGGTTCAAGGTCGATACAAAATTCAATTTCACGCTCTGGGGGTAGGCCAGGAAGTTCTTCGGGAAATACGTCAGGAAATTTATTAACAACAGAAATATCATTCAAAGCTGACGTATTTTTGTTTAGATCTGTGACATGAGCTAAGAAAGCTTGACATCCGTTTTTCAATAAACGAATAGCTTTATGGCTTGAGATGACAGCGATTGATTTTAATGGTTTGGTTGCTTGAATTCGCATAATAGGTCGATTAGGAATATGAAAGCTAACAACCTTACGAAAACAATCAATTTTTGCATAATGAGTAGTTAACCAATCAATCCCTAGAATCACGTCAAATGCAAGTATTTTTAATGAAATCAGATCGATAGGTAATGTGTGGGTACCAACTTGAACCAAACAAGACTTATAACCAGTGGAGGTAATGAAGGTTTCTCCCAACGGAGTTTCCACAGATAAGTCAAAGTCTAATTTCTCCGGAATCAAATTTAATCGATGAGCGCAAGTAGGAGAAATAAAAGAATGGGTTGAACCGGTATCAAATAAAGTATAAACTTCTTTAGAGTTTATAATAAGCTTACCCGTGATGACCTCATTCGGGTTCCTTGCTCTCTGGGAGTTCACAACAAACGCTCTCCCTTGCACAACCGGTTTTGACTTTTCTGGGACGGCTTTTGGTGCCTCCATCCTAGCTGAATTTGTTTTCGGTAAACGACAAAATCGGGCTAAATGACCTTCTCTTCCACAATTATAACATGCTTTGGACGGCATCGCGCAGTTTGGACTGATGTGTCCCTCCCCTCCGCATTTGAAACATATGATAGGTGGTCGTTCTCCTTCCTTAACGACAGGTGCTGGTGCTGACGTCTTTCCATCATTGTTGAATCTCCTCTTCTTGAAATGTCCATTCTTATTGTTTTGGCCCTGATTACCACCGAAGTGGTTACCATTTCTGGCCTGTTGATTCCCTCCACGCTTGTTGTCACCGCTTCGATGACTGCTCTCACTGGTATTATCATTTTGCCGGCTGCTCTCTTTTGGTTGCGTTGTCTCGTTATCGCGCTCCACCAACTGAGCCCTATTTACAACATCTGAATACAAACACAGTTTATGAGAAACAAGATGTTGACGTATCTCCGGCTTCAAACCTCTTAAAAACATCCGCGTCATTCTTTCTTCATTATCCACCAGGTGGGACGCAAACCGGGATAACTCCGCAAATTTTGCCTCGTACTGCGACACGGTCATATTATTCTGCTCCAATTTGATGAACTCCACCTCCTTCATGTGACGAATACTCTCGGGAAAGTATTTGTCGTTAAACAGCTCTTGAAACTTCTCCCAGGACATCTTCAGTGCGGCAGGTTGAGTACGCTTTATCGATTCCCACCAGTAATCTGCCTCTCCTCGCAACATAAAGGCGGCAAAGGGAACCTTTTGCTCCTCGGAGCAACCCAAGACATCAAATATCTTGGTGATCTGCTTTATCCATGTTTCAGCTACAAGTGGTTTGGGTTCTCCCTTAAACTCCGGTGGTCCCAGCTCCTTAAACTGTTTAGCGGTGACCGCCAGAGAGTTTCCAGTATTTCCACCTACGTTGTGGACAGGAGCCGCTTTCACCTGTTGTTGCATGAATTGCATAAAGCCTCTGAACATTTGATCATTCATCATTTGGTCAGTGTTGTTGTTTGCATGAGGATTGACACCTTCCTGATGCACATTATCCTGATTATTGATATGTGGTGAATCAACAGTCGTCTGTGCTCCATTGCTATTCTCAACGTTCTCAGATGCCATTTTCAGATACTGCCACAAAATAAAAATTAATTGATATGTCATATATTATCCTTATATTATGACCGACCAATTAAATACCATGCAAATAAACTTAGGTATGTCATACTAGCGAAGGAATTCCCCGTCTCTCCCCTCCTAGTTCTATTCTCACATCTTAGCCAGGGATCATATCCCTAAGCTCTGATACCAACTGTGACGCCCCCAAAATTAGGTATACATCACCCATCTTGGGTCGTCAGATACATAGTACAGAATACAAATACAACTGATTAATACATCTGTCGTGTACAATACGACAAAACATAAACTGTGAGTTTGAATACAAATATTATCTTCTAGAGAGTATTCATACTCAAAAGGAGTCCTCATTACATTTATTAACACACCATTACATAGAATAGTGAGGACTACTAACTAATACTATCATTCGGACCATCACTCCGTACCCCGACTTGTCCCAGCTACGTTCTCATTTCCTGAAGAGAACAGTGAAAGAAAGGGTGAGCTCAACTAGCCCAGTAAGAAATATTATGACTAAGATAATGCAGAATAAATTATCATTAGCCTTCAACAATGTTAAACTGATAAAATATAATAGACATCAAGTTTAACTGTAGCGGAACAAGCAATCCATTAAAAGAGTCAAGTAGAAAATAAACTCTACTATCTTTTATGATTTAAAAAGTTTTTCAACACTGTAATCGCTGAGACTCAGCTTAATAAAATAATCCACATCATCGAATCACCCCTGCACTACGGCCAAGGATATTCGTGTATTCATTAATGGTCATGATCATGCCAACAACTGTCCATCAATGCACTACGGGCCAATGAGGACTTTTACCACATCATTTGTAACATTACGGTCATGATTATACCGAATAATCCCTGGTCATAATCATACCAAGTCCATCTATGCAATACAGGCCACAGATGACTTTCAACATTTTATAAATATGAGGATGATGACAATGATATAAGAATTCAATAAAACAAGTTCAAGAATTAATTTATCCAGGAATTAACAACCTCCAAATTGTCAACATGATACTGCATTGTGGAGTAAAATTCAAGAAAGCTTAGAAGAATATTTTCTTGAAAAAAGATACTGGATGAAACGCAACTATCAAGGATATTCCACAAATTTCATGGAGTATAGAAGTCAAAACTTAACCAACTGAGTATAATAAAGAATGGAATAACAAAAGAAATCACCATGCATGCGATAGACCGCACAGACAGGTTATTCCAACAGAATAATAAATAATGGAACCAGGTCCGGTGTAAGACCCCAAATTTTGTGAAATAAAAATATTCAATTTTTCTTATAATTACTATTCAGTAAATGGTTAAATTGATAAAAGTTTAAAGTTATGAGTGAAATATGATATTTTTTCAAAATAAGCAAGTGGTTATAAAATAATCATTGTTGTCGGGAAATATTCGTTTGGTCGTGGAATATTCTTTCTGTCGGGGAATATTCGTACGACGGCGCAACCATTTGTGGACCCCATAACAGAATAACTGTCGGGTGAAGAAAATGACAAATTTGAGTTTTTACAAATAACGGCGTTGTTGTTACCGTTAACACTGTTGGAATACCCGGTGATTAAAATGCAGTAATACGCGTTATTGCACAGTAGTACACGGTATTGCATAGTATTTTTGAAATTATTGATTCTTACGTAAGAAGACACTACTCAATAATTGTTACAGTAATTACTGTTCAATATTTTATTTTATTGATTCAATAATTGCTACGTTGATATTTTATATTATTGTTGTTCAATAATTGTTGCTGCACAGTATTTTCCTTTATCAGATCAATAATTCATATTATTTGAATAATATTATTAGATAACATTATTGGCAATGTCTAGAAAGTTCTGTCTAAGGAGAGGTTTGGTCATCTAATTGCGCGCCAGTAAGGAGAAATCCTTATTGGAAAGCCCCCTCTTTCCTAGGAACGGCCTGGTTGTCATAAATGTGATTCTGTAATATTATTTGTGAATAATTAATTATTGATTCATATGATAAGGAAATATTTATATTATGTGGATATAAATGAGGGATATATTTTTGTGGTTAAAAATGAAGGAGTTAATGTTGAGGTTTTTATCAGTATTTTTGTCGGAATGGAGGTATTAAAAATCAGGGTTTTTGAGATATTTTGCGGGGGTTATAATTTTTAATCCGACCGTTGGATCGTGGTAATATTTGGATATGTTATACATATATAAGTTGAGTATATGTCCACAAATTTTGAACCGTTAAAAATGAACGTATGATTTATTATGAATTTTACGAGATGACTGGTTCAGAAATTGTTGAATTTTCGGAGTTTATCATTTTGGTAGAAAATTCTAGAATTGGTGGGCCCCACTTGTGGTTGGTGAAGAAATGTGCTGAATTATATTTCAAATGTGGTGGGTGGGAATAGTAGCAGGTAAAGCCATCAGGTTGCAGGTCAAACCTACCAAAATTTTCCTATAAATAGAGGGCTAAGTTAGAATTGAAAATCACACCAAAAACATAAGCTTTCTCTCTTTCTCTCTCTATATTATGAAGCATATTTTGTGAGTTTTTAGATACTTGGTGAGTTGCTATTCATCAGTGCAAGTTTTCTTCAGCATCATATCCGATATCCAGTCAGAAGTACTGCTCTTTTGAGGTAAGGGATAGTAAGGGATAGTAAGGGATAGTAAGGGATAGTAATGGATTTTAAGGGTTGTTATGATTTTCAGTTTCGTAATTTTTCTGATCTTCAAAACTTCTGGAAAAATTTAAAATGATATTTTGATGAGTTTTATTGATTGTGTCTAAAAATGGTGATTTTTGGATGTATAGATTGAGAGTTATGAATTTTATGAGAAAAAGACTATTTTAAAAGTAACCGCTTATAATTCCTTGTGGTTAACTCCAAAATTGATGAAATTTTTATTGGGAGTACATGTATATGATAGAAGTATACTCTGTAAATTTCAAAATTTTTAGACAAAAGTACAATTTTTGATAAATGTCTAAATATTCGGCTATTTTGGCCATATGAAAAATAGTAAATGACTTTTAAAAATTCTGAGAAAAATATATGTTCACTATGGGACTATATTATGCTAAATCCCAGAAAAAAAATATTTTTGGAACTGATTTGGTATTTTTCATGAAAATGGTCTAGTTATGAGTAAATGAATTAAATATGTTTTGTGAAGAAAGAAAATTGGAAAATAGGATTTTATGGCTTGAGAATCCTATATGAGGTATATGCAGATTTTTGATGAGGGTTTTGGTTATTGATGATGAAATTGTAAGAGTTGGCATTTTATGATGATTAAATGCATTAATTAGTAAAGTGTAAACAATTAAAATAAATTGTTTATAAATTTAAGAAATGTTATTCTTTCAATATCATTATACCGAAATATTGGTATGTATTTTATTGTGGAATTTCTATCTTTTGTGTCGGGGTTACTATTCATGAGTTACTATTCACGATTTACTATTCATGAGTTACGAATATTACTCTTGAGATTAAAACTATATGTTGATCATATTATTTTTATCATCATATATAACATTTTTATAACCCTGATGTTGAAATTCTCTTTCACTGGAGTGTAAAGATGGGTAGATTATTGGTATGATCATGACTAGGGTTCTCTTTGGCCTGTAGTGCAAAGTTGAATTGTGACTGGTATGATCATGACCATTGAATTTATAATTGAATATCTTAAGCTTAAGTGCAAAGGTGAATTGATCAACATGGTTATAATTATTGTTTATATAAATTCTGAAATGATTATATATTTCTTTGAGATATGAATATATTTGGCCTGTAGTGCAAATATGAATTGTTGATGAATATCTTTGGCATGTAGTGCAAAGATGGCCTGTTGATGAATATCTTTGGCCTGTAGTGCAAAGATGAACTGTTGTTGAATATCTTTGGCCTGTAGTGCAAAGATGAACTGTTGTTGAATATCTTTGGCCCGTAGTGCAAAGATGGTTTGTTGATGAATATCTTTGGCCCGTAGTGCAAAGATGGATTTGTTAGTATGATTATAAACAGGAACTGTGATTTGGTATAACCATGATCTTTGATGTTTCAGGTAAAGACAGGTGATGAAAATATTCTTCGTCCTGGGTGCGAAGAAAAATTTATAGTCACAATTATGATTATGAGTTATTCATATGATTGTGGAAAGGAACTGTTGAGTGATGTTACATGGATAAAATATTGTTGGTGGATTTTTAACATGGAGAAGATAATAGACTTTATAGTCTATTTGACTCTTCTAATGGATTGCTCGTTCCGCTGCAACTATGGTTGAAATTTTTATCATTTACCATATGTTCTAAATCTCTGATTTATTATTGATGAAGACTATTGATAATTTATTTATCTTTAGTCATGATATTCTTTACTGAGCTAGTTGTGCTCACCCTTTTGCTTCACAATTCCTTTCAGGTAATAAGAGTGTAGCTGGGTCGAGCGAGGGTAACGGGGAAATAGAACGGTGGTCTCTAGCTGTGGATGTTCTCCCGAAGCAGCATAGAAAAGTTCATTTAGTAGTTATACTTGGTGAATCCAATAGGGTAAGGTGTACCCAACGTTGGAAGGGTGGTTTGCCACTATCATACAAGATGTCTAACGACATACAACCTCGTGTCATCATAAGACAGGGATGTGCTCATCCACTTGCTGAGTATATCTATGATCACTACCTATATAATCTTGGTGTTTGTTTGAAGTATAATTCTCAATTAGAGACAGTAGAGATAATGATATGTCAAGAGAAGACTCACCATTGGGAAGAATATGATAGTAATCTTCTCGTTTTTCTTTGGGGTCTATTGGGTCAACCAAGGATAATTCTGTGGCCATATGATATCTATCATAACCTAGACGCGTGGCCTCCCATGTACGAAGGTTTCCTTGAGCACTTCCCAAAGATTCTAGTTTCTAAAACAGTTTTTGACTGTACCTTTATGTAAGGTACCTTTGTGAGGTGCTGATACATGATGGTGTCCAATGTCACATTTGGTATATATTTGTATCCAAACTCACAGCATATGTGTTGTTGTATTTTGCACGACAATTATTGTAATAAAGTTGTAGTTATTTTTTTGTACCATGTATTTGACGACTCAGAATGGGTTGGGTGGAATGAACCTGTTTTGGGGTCGTTACAGGTGGTATCAGAGCTATAAGTAAAGAGCCCCGAGCCTCTCGCTGGTGACTTCCTGTTGATGGGGGATGCACCGAAGCCAGACTCTCCGTAGGGGACGCCGTTCTGCGGTGGCAAACTGATAGGTATCAATGTAAGGTGCTGACATAGGTTGGTGTCCAGAGTCACATTTGGTATCAGAGCTTAGGGATATGATCTCTGGCAGAGATCGGGGAATAGGACTAGGAGGGGAGAGACGAGTAAATCCTTTGCTAGTGTGTCCTACCTAAGCTTATTTGTTGGTCAGTCATAATATCGGGATATTATGTGATATGTTAATTTGTTCAATTAACCTTTGTTTTGAAGCTGTATTCTAGAATGATATCTGAAATACAGGAGATGAGCAATGGAGAAATCATGATGACGGGGTGATAGAATCTGAAATGGAAGCAAGGTATTCTCAACTCTTCGAAATACCAGGTACGTAAATTTCGGGGACGAAATTTCATAAGGAGGGGAGATTGTAAGACCCCAAATTTTGTGAAATAAAAATATTCAATTTTTCTTATAATTACTATTCAGTAAATGGTTAAATTGATAAAAGTTTAAAGTTATGAGTGAAATATGATATTTTTTCAAAATAAGCAAGTGGTTATAAAATAATCATTGTTGTCGGGAAATATTCGTTTGGTCGTGGAATATTCTTTCTGTCGGAGAATATTCGTACGACGGCGCAACCATTTGTGGGCCCCATAACAGAATAACTGTCGGGTGAAGAAAATGACAAATTTGAGTTTTTACAAATAACGGCGTAGTTGTTACCGTTAACACTGTTGGAATACCCGGTGATTAAAATACAGTAATACGCGTTATTGCACAGTAGCACACGGTATTGCATAGTATTTTTGAAATTATTGATTCTTACGTAAGAAGGCACTACTCAATAATTGTTACAGTAATTACTGTTCAATATTTTATTTTATTGATTCAATAATTGCTACGTTGAAATTTTATATTATTGTTGTTCAATAATTGTTGCTGCACAGTATTTTCCTTTATCAGATCAATAATTCATATTATTTGAATAATATTATTAGATAACATTATTGGCAATGTCTAGAAAGTTCTGTCTAAGGAGAGGTTTGGTCATCTAATTGCGCGCCAGTAAGGAGAAATCCTTATTGGAAAGCCCCCTCTTTCCTAGGAACGGCCTGGTTGTCATAAATGTGATTCTGTAATATTATTTGTGAATAATTAATTATTGATTCATATGATAAGGAAATATTTATATTATGTGGATATAAATGAGGGATATATTTTTGTGGTTAAAAATGAAGGAGTTAATGTTGAGGTTTTTATCAGTATTTTTGTCGGAATGGAGGTATTAAAAATCAGGGTTTTTGAGATATTTTGCGGGGGTTATAATTTTTAATCCGACCGTTGGATCGTGGTAATATTTGGATATGTTATACATATATAAGTTGAGTATATGTCCACAAATTTTGAACCGTTAAAAATGAACGTATGATTTATTATGAATTTTACGAGATGACTGGTTCAGAAATTGTTGAATTTTCGGAGTTTATCATTTTGGTAGAAAATTCTAGAATTGGTGGGCCCCACTTGTGGTTGGTGAAGAAATGTGCTGAATTATATTTCAAATGTGGTGGGTGGGAATAGTAGCAGGTAAAGCCATCAAGTTGCAGGTCAAACCTACCAAAATTTTCCTATAAATAGAGGGCTAAGTTAGAATTGAAAATCACACCAAAAACATAAGCTTTCTCTCTTTCTCTCTCTATATTATGAAGCATATTTTGTGAGTTTTTAGATACTTGGTGAGTTGCTATTCATCAGTACAAGTTTTCTTCAGCATCATATCCGATATCCAGTCAGAAGTACTGCTCTTTTGAGGTAAGGGATAGTAAGGGATAGTAAGGGATAGTAAGGGATAGTAATGGATTTTAAGGGTTGTTATGATTTTCAGTTTCGTAATTTTTCTGATCTTCAAAAATTCTGGAAAAATTTGAAATGATATTTTGATGAGTTTTATTGATTGTGTCCAAAAATGGTGATTTTTGGATGTATAGATTGAGAGTTATGAATTTTATGAGAAAAAGCTATTTTAAAAGTAACCGCTTATAATTCCTTGTGGTTAACTCCAAAATTGATGAAATTTTTATTGGGAGTACATGTATATGATAGAAGTATACTCTGTAAATTTCAAAATTTTTAGACAAAAGTATAATTTTTGATAAATGTCTAAATATTCGGCTATTTTGGCCATATGAAAAATAGTAAATGACTTTTAAAAATTCTGAGAAAAATATATGTTCAATATGGGACTATATTATGCTAAATCCCAGAAAAGAAATATTTTTGGAATTGATTTGGTATTTTTCATGAAAATGGTCTAGTTATGAGTAAATGAATTAAATATGTTTTGTGAAGAAAGAAAATTGGAAAAATAGGATTTTATGGCTTGAGAATCCTATATGAGGTATATGCAGATTTTTGATGAGGGTTTTGGTTATTGATGATGAAATTGTAAGAGTTGGCATTTTATGATGATTAAATGTATTAATTAGTAAAGTGTAAACAATTAAAATAAATTGTTTATAAATTTATGAAATGTTATTCTTTCAATATCATTATACCGAAATATTGGTATGTATTTTATTGTGGAATTTCTATATTTTGTGTCGGGGTTACTATTCATGAGTTACTATTCACGATTTACTATTCATGAGTTACGAATATTACTCTTGAGATTAAAACTATATGTTGATCATATTATTTTTATCATCATATATAACATTTTTATAACCCTGATGTTAAAATTCTCTTTCACTGGAGTGTAAAGATGGGTAGATTATTGGTATGATCATGACTAGGGTTCTCTTTGGCCTGTAGTGCAAAGTTGAATTGTGACTGGTATGATCATGACCATTGAATTTATAATTGAATATCTTAAGCTTAAGTGCAAAGGTGAATTGATCAACATGGTTATAATTATTGTTTATATAAATTCTGAAATGATTATATATTTCTTTGAGATATGAATATATTTGGCCTGTAGTGCAAATATGAATTGTTGATGAATATCTTTGGCATGTAGTGCAAAGATGGCCTGTTGATGAATATCTTTGGCCTGTAGTGCAAAGATGAACTGTTGTTGAATATCTTTGGCCTGTAGTGCAAAGATGAACTGTTGTTGAATATCTTTGGCCCGTAGTGCAAAGATGGTTTGTTGATGAATATCTTTGGCCCGTAGTGCAAAGATGGATTTGTTAGTATGATTATAAACAGGAACTGTGATTTGGTATAACCATGATCTTTGATGTTTCAGGTAAAGACAGGTGATGAAAATATTCTTCGTCCTGGGTGCGAAGAAAAATTTATAGTCACAATTATGATTATGAGTTATTCATATAATTGTGGAAAGGAACTGTTGAGTGATGTTACATGGATAAAATATTATTGGTGGATTTTTAACATGGAGAAGATAATAGACTTTATAGTCTATTTGACTCTTCTAATTGATTGCTCGTTCCGCTGCAACTATGGTTGAAATTTTTATCATTTACCATATGTTCTAAATCTCTGATTTATTATTGATGAAGACTATTGATAATTTATTTATCTTTAGTCATGATATTCTTTACTGAGCTAGTTGTGCTCACCCTTTTGCTTCACAATTCCTTTCAGGTAATAAGAGTGTAGCTGGGTCGAGCGAGGGTAACGGGGAAATAGAACGGTGGTCTCTAGCTGTGGATGTTCTCCCGAAGCAGTATAGAAAAGTTCATTTTAGTAGTTATACTTGGTGAATCCAATAGGGTAAGGTGTACCCAACGTTGGAAGGGTGGTTTGCCACTATCATACAAGATGTCTAACGACATACAACCTCGTGTCATCATAAGACAGGGATGTGCTCATCCACTTGCTGAGTATATCTATGATCACTACTTATATAATCTTGGTGTTTGTTTGAAGTATAATTCTCAATTAGAGATAGTAGAGATAATGATATGTCAAGAGAAGACTCACCATTGGGAAGAATATGATAGTAATCTTCTCATTTTTCTTTGGGGTCTATTGGGTCAACCAAGGATAATTCTGTGGCCATATGATATCTATCATAACCTAGACGCGTGGCCTCCCATGTACGAAGGTTTCCTTGAGCACTTCCCAAAGATTCTAGTTTCTAAAACAGTTTTTGACTGTACCTTTATGTAAGGTACCTTTGTGAGGTGCTGATACATGATGGTGTCCAATGTCACATTTGGTATATATTTGTATCCAAACTCACAGCATATGTGTTGTTGTATTTTGCACGACAATTATTGTAATAAAGTTGTAGTTATTTTTTTGTACCATGTATTTGACGACTCAGAATGGGTTGGGTGGAATGAACCTGTTTTGGGGTCGTTACATCCGGCGTAAACGCACAGACAGGATATTCCGACAGAATAATAAATAATGGAACCAGGTCCGGTGTAAAACACACAGACAGGATGTTCCAACAGAATAATAATAAAAACGGAACCAGGTACGGTGTAAAACACACAGACAGGATGTTCCAACAGAATAATAGAAGAATGTCACCAAGTATAGGGTAGACCGCGTATACTGGTTATTCCAACAGAATAATAACGAATGGAATAACAGAAGTTCTCTTCATGAATATAAAAGAAATAATATTCCCTACCTTAAAAGAACTGGATATTGGAAAAGTGATGTAGCAGAATACTTTTATTCTCTCTCTCTTATTCTCTCTATACTTTCTCTCTCTATAGCTTGAATGAATTCGTGAAAAATAATGAAGCCCTAGGCCTCTATTTATACGAAAACTGAGGGTGGCTCTTGGTCTTAACGAAGGGTCAAATGACTCTTGGTCTTAACGAAGGGTCAAATGACTCTTGGTAATATTGAAGAGACAACTACTATTGACGAAAGTAATTACTATTGACCAAAGTAAATACTATTGGCGAAGGTAATTACTATTGACCAAGGTAAATACTATTGACGAAGGTAATTACTATTGACCAAGGTAAATACTATTGACGAAGGTAATTACTATTGACCAAGGTAAATACTATTGACGACGGTAATTACTATTGACGACGGTAATTACTATTGACGAAGAGACTCTTAGATGATGACATATGACCCCCCATAAAATAACCAAACTTACCACAACGTCTCAATTATTGATTTAATAATATAACATATTATACAGATGATACTATGACCATAATTTAAGAGATATGATGCAGCAATTACTGTAGCAATAATTGAGTATAGCTGAGTGACTTCTCACGTAAGCATCAATAATCAATACCGTGTGCTACTATGCAACCACGCGTATTACTGTACTTTTACTACCGAGTAGTTCAACAGTTTTAACGGTTTTAACGGTAACACCTCAGCCGTTATTTTTATAGAAAGATAATTTTGTCGTTTTCTCAATCCAACAATAATTCCGTTGTGGGGTCCACCAATGATTGTGCCGTCGTACGAATATTCCCCGACAAAAAGAATATTCTCCGACCAAACGAATATTTTATAACAACTTGCTTACTTTGTAAAATTTATAAATATTACCCACAACTATAACATTATATCAAATTAACTCCATAATATTCAAAAATGATATTTATAGAAAATTCATCTTTATTTATAAAAATTGGGGTCTTACAGTAGTGATAGAATTTCACACAGATTTTAATTTTTAAATGATAGTATTAAATGACTTTCTTAATCCATGTGTAAAAATTTTAAACGACACTTATTTAGGAATGGATGGAGTAATAAGGAAAAATATTATCCAGATTAATAATCCAAACATCCCAGATAATTACAAAGTTTAAGAATTAGAGAAAAGATTAAAAGAACTTGTCAGATTGCTCTTAATCCTCCAGTTGATCTTTAGCCTCTCAAATCTCCTTTGTGTTTTCTTTATTGTTCTCTTTGCAAATCTCTTGATAAACTCCTTGATACATTTTTTCTCAAGTCTTCCGCTTCTTTGTATTGATCCAAACCCTCATCAAGATTCCTATTTGGCTTTAAAATCAACTTAGTAGCAAAACATGTCAACCCTTGCCATGCATGATCACCTAGGTGCTCAACCCAGTGCATTTCTAAGCTGTTAGGCGCTTGACTGATACCTCAAAATTACAAAAAATGCCATCCAACTTGAATTTTTATTCTTTTGTCTTCCAAAATGACTAATTTACCCCTCCAACTCCATCCTGAAATAAATAAACACAAAAATAAATAAAAAGATACTAAAAACACTCAGAGATAACAATAATTAAATTTAATAATACCGAATTCGTAAATATAAAATCCACTCGTCACCCAATCAAAATCAAGATTGAAGTTACAAATTTACACATCAAAAACCTCAAACTTAAAACTCTTATCATCACAGTCATCAAATACATTCATCATCTAAAATTTTTAACCCTCAACCATAAAATCATCTCTCCATCTTTATCCTATCCTCTCTATATAACAATCAACATATAATTTTATTCTTTGGTCAGAGTTTAGCAATTGCCTTCAGTTTCATTTAATTTTTGTTTATGTATTGTATTTAATCAGGCAAATTCCCATACCAACACAATTACCCGAAAAGTATGTCGAGCTCGTCGGTAATTGTGGAATCTGGTCTAAAGATGGCGAGAGCGCCGACGGATAAGTAAAACCTCTCCCAGACTTGTAATCTTTTGAGTCATACCAGAAATAGAAAAGGACGCTTGGTGATCTTAGCCTCGGGATGAATTACAGTTTCGAATCCAACAATAGATTTTATGATTTTCCTTTTTAACTGATATTTATCTAGTTCATTCTTTCATTTTTTTTTTAATTTACTTGAAACCCCTAAGAAATTAAATTTGTATTTTGATTTGTTATTTTTTTTTTCAAAATTTTTGACAATGACATTAGTTATTCTAAATCTAAAAAGATGTTTTCAATTAGATCTGTTCAAACACATATTGGGTTTTTAAATCTTATTAATCCCCTATTTGGATGGAGACAAAAATCTAAACCTGATTCATGTTTTCTAGTATTCAGGTGGTGCACATGGATGAAATGGTATTCAAGCGGTGCACATGGTATTCAGGCGATGCATTGAAGATGATGGTTTGATGAATTTGTTAACAAAAATTAATAAATTTTTTTACGTGTCTACCCTTTTAATTCTATGAATCGATCTAAATTAAATTAAAAATGAGTCTTAATTTGCCATATAATCACAAACATACAGCATGTCACAACCAATTTGTGACTTGTCAACTTTAATTGAAACAAAGTAAAAAAAATTTGATAATTTAATCATCTGATTGAAAATTTGAAACCTCGATCACCGAAGTAGAAACTGATCAATAATTTAAAACATCAATTTATATTTAAGCCATCTTCAAAAGTATATTTAAGTGAGATCCATTAACTTTAAAGAATAATTTTTTTTGCCGAGGTCTATTATGAGATTATTATTGATTTTTAAAAGTTTATTTAATATATTTTAAAATTTAAAATTGAGATAATATTCATTAAAAATTATAAATTTTACAATGAGTATACTTTTGAGATAGTTTAGAATATTAAAAAAAATTATGTCAATTTTAAAAGTTAAAAATATTCTTAACTAACTTTAAGAAGTTAATAATAATCTAATATTTTGATACTGATACTGATATTATGCTGAAAAAAATAATTTGATTATTTAAATGAAGAAGTAAATCTTTATTGGGTATATATGGGGGGTCGTGGTCCGGTGCAGTGTAATTTTTTATTTTATTTTTTAATAAAAAAAATTGTAACAATTTTTTGTTCAAACTTATTCTATTATTTTTTATTTATTATTTTAATAATTGTAATTAAAAAAAATTAACACTGTACCGGACCACGACCGAAACAGCACCTCCCCCAATTAATATATGGGAACCTCCGGACTAGGGATGGAGCGCGGCAGCGCACCACATATTCGCGGTTGGCGGTCTATAACAATGCCTCAAATCCCAATCCTCCCCGCGCACCGCGATTTCATTTCATTGACCACCGCCAATTTGGAAGTACTTTTGGGACCCTTTAAAATTTCAAGTCTCCCTCTTCTCTCTATTTCCTCAAAAGTAAACTACATTAAAATCCCATAAACGAATCCGAAGTTCAAAGTTAAAAAAATGGCGTGAAAATCTACTCATTCATCCCTCCCCCTCGAATCTTAGCCTTTTAGTAACAACTTTCAAACTTGAGATTTGGAACAAAATTTGAAAGAGGGAGAGAGAATGAAAAATAAAGAAGATAAAATTCAATTTCATCCCTCCAAAAACAAAACACAAACCCATTACCCACCTCCTACAAATATATATGTCTAGTAACTCCATTAAAATCACCAATCATCTTACAGTCTTACTCTTTCTCCGTGTGCAGTTAATTACAGACAGCATCGAACAAATTAAGCAATGGAGGGTGTCTCTCTTTGTAAACACAATGATAACAAAGAGAACATCCCACCACTCTTCTCTTCTTATGTTACCAGTATTCAAAACAACCCAATTTCTTCAAGTGTCCAATTATCTTCCGCCAAGAGAAAATTGAGGAAGCCTCTTAGGGATATAACCCACCTCTTCAACACTCAAACCCCACCACCATTTAACCAATTCCAGCTTCCATCTGGTCTTGCTGTCTCAGCTTCATCATCGAATCTTCAAAAGAGAAAGGCAGTTGATTCGGTTCAAAATACAACTTCCAAGTCATTGAGAAAGAATTTCAGATAGTTTTGCAGTTCGTTTATACATTTATTATTTCAGCTCAAACAGTAATAAATTGTTCTTATGAGGCCAGGCCGTATATTGAATAATGGCACTGGGATTGTCACAGGACATGCATACATTGATGTAATGCTTCTACTTACAGAGGATACGTGAAATTAACTTGAAATCATTTGTTGTGTTTACCTTTTCTGTTTCTGATGTGTGATTTTCTTTTTTCTTGCAAAGTTACGAGGAAGAGAGAGACAGAGAGAGGGAATTCGTGGCAGCTACTGACAAGTGATTACTAGGGAAAAAATTCACAAGTTATACAGATTTCTAACTACTATTCTCTAAATGGTCCTAATTTTCATGTTTTTAGCCCTTTATAAAGATGATTGGAAAGAATTATTAATCCGTATTTCTTCAACTCAAATTCCCTGCATCTTGTTCAAAGTTTCCTGGTGATTAGTTGTGTCAGCACACTATAATGGGCATCAATTATTTTCCAGATTTTGATCTTAAATTGTGAAATTTTCTGGTTTCATGAATATGTAACACGAATTAGGCCATGGCTTATCGAAGATAACACTAGACTTAATAATGTGTGCAAGTATGATTGAACTCTGAATCCAGGGAGCTATATCTAATAGACTAATAATACATGTATGAACTGTTGTATCTCATTTAATTTGTTGTTCACTATTTATATTATGTATTATAGCATCAAATACACTACTAATTAAGTAGAAAAGCAGCGATCTGTATGTAAGCCACTTCAGGCAAAGTGTTAGTTAATTCTTATGAAACCTCACAAGATTCACGACTAAAACTTCACTTGGTGATTAATCTTAAGCTTTAAAGAAATTAGAACTGACTGATGATTATGCATACATATATCAAAGGCATTGAATCATCTAGAAAAATTACAGGGTTGCATTTGCTCAGAATCGATGGCCACGAAAAGCTATTGCAGCTTGGTACCCACTATGGAACTTTAACCGAGATTGAGTGGGCCGGCCGCAAAGTGCACAGTATATGTATGAGAAGCAGGGTGACCCTTCAGTACTTGACATGGGAAATTTTTGTGAGCAAGCCTATTCAATACAAAGGTCACCCCATTTTGGCTTTTCGACACTACAAGTGGTAAATAAGGCGAAAAGCCAATGCGTAGAGTACACTTGTTACTCACAAGTACTCCAAATTAAAAGTAATGAACTGATCATAGAAAATTGTATATTCTTACAGAGATTCTAGGAGGGTTAAATACACTTTTCTAACTCTACTTGACCTCGGTTTACAAATGCATCATTGAACTGAATTTTTTTTTATTTGACTTACTGAATTACAATTTTTTTACAAACCGTTACAAATTCTGTTAAATCGTTTGACTTTTAATGAATTGAGTACACATGGCATGCCATGGTGAAAAAAATAAATAAAATACCCAAAAGCCAACAATTAAGACAAGTTAAGCAAATAAAACAATAAAAAAAAGGTAACGAAATAAAATCTTTTAATTTCACAATTATAAAATAGAAAAAATAATAACTTAAATATGATATATATATATATATATATATATATATATTGCTAAAAAATTAATATAATAATAATAATCCCTCCATTTCAAAATATTAAATAATTTTATATTTTTAAAGTGAACCTAAAATATTTAAAACTTATTAAAAAAAATATGAATTAATTAATTTATATAAATATATTTGTAAAAATTATACATTAATATATTTTATTATTAATTAATAATTTTTATACATTAATTTTTCTTAAAATCACAGTTTTCATTAATTAAAAAAATTAAAAGGTAAAACTATAATTTTTATAGTACTAAATTTTCTAAAATTATCTCTAATTTTGAGAAATCAATATTATATCCGTCCGAAAATTGATATTTTGTATATTTTAATTGTGTAATGTATGTGTAATCAATGTTACAAATTTATTGTGTAATGCATGTATTGCCCTAAATTGACAAACTAAATTAAAATCAAAACACTAAGAAATCGTAATGAAAACAATATTAATTTGTTGAACAAAATATCCACAAAATATATTAAATTAATATAAAAGAATCAAACAAATGAAATTTCCCCCAAACAAATCCTTCTCAACATCTCGTCTTCTCCCCCAAACCCCAAATTTTAATTTCCAACAAATCCATCAAATAATCAATCCCCACCCAAAAAAATCCATATACACACAATCATAAATCCCACCAAAACAATTATATTCAATTATAATAAACATCAATGCAAGAACTTTCCAATCTGATAATACCATATTATGCTAATAAGAACAAACAGGTGCACAAGGCTGGAAGAAAGGAGCCCAGTTCATGTACAATCAGAATCGAAGAATACTTATCCCAAGGAAAGGATATCAACACTCAAAAAGAAACCCATAAAAAACTAGAATTTTTCACACCAAAAGTTATTTTCCATTTCTGTGAACAATTAATACATCACAGCGAAATTCAAATTGATCGAGCTAATCAAATAAAAAGAAAATCGGAAGCAAATCAAGAACAGAGATTAGAGATCTGAGCGGATCAACTTTCAAAATCAGATCCGAGCGGATCAACTTCTAAAACCCCACCACAGCAAATCTGAAACCCCCGAAACCAATCCCATACACCCCCATTTCAGATCATAGCTCCGAACTTTGCAAACATAGATCGGTAGGTAGATTTTTGAGAGGCCGCCAGAAAAGAACAACAGATCCAAGTAATAAAGTGGAAGAAAGAAAAGGTAGTAATGGTTTGTAGGGAGGAGGATGGACGGGGGGAATAGAAGATGGATGGTGGTGGTGGTGGTGGTAGTAGGGGAGAAGTCTGGTTCGCGAGGAAGAAGAAGAATAGGAATTAGAAGAATATAATAATAATAATAATAATAATAATAATAATCCAACAATTTAAAAATATTATATAATTTTATGTTTTTAAAGTGAAATTAGAATATTTAAATTTTTTTAAAAAATATGAATTAATTAATTTATATAAATATATTTGTAAAAATTATTCATTAATTTATTTTATTATTAATTAATTAATTTAATTTAATTATTTGTTATATATATTAATTTGATTTATATTTTGTTAATTTATATAAATATATTTGTAAAAATTATTCATTAATTTATTTTTATTATTAATTAATTAATTAAATTTAATTATTTGTTATGTATATTAATTTGATTTGTATTTTGTTTAACTATTTGTTATAGAATTAAGTATAATTTAATTTAATTAGTTATCCAACTCGGCTTTTCTCTCCTGCAACGTATTGCTACGTCATTTTTCTGTTAAATGGTTAATAGACATAGACGACAAAATCACTTTTTATAAATAATATATAGTTCAATGAGTTGACCGAAAAAAAATTCAATTCGATGATACATTTGTAAACCGACCCTTAATAGAATGGGAAAAAGTGTATTTAACCCGATTCTAGGACCCATAGTATAATGAGTCCTAAGTTAATTAGTTTTTAGGCTCCCAGAATATATCAGTGCTTCAAACTACAATGAGAGGGATTAAGATATGTAATCAATGACTTGCTGGAAGGTCTTGTTATAGAAAATGAATGAACACTATATATATTAATTTATCTGTTGTACACCAATGTAGAAAATCAGTATGTCAAGGCTAGTACTTTGTACTATGTCCTTAAGACAATTATGTCCTCCGTATGGTGTTTAGAGTTTTATAGCACTTGTCTCTAGGATACAATGACAACGTATACTTTAGCAGCACAACAAAAAGTATACTCAACGAAAACGACGTAGTTTTGGGACTTTCGTTCAATTAAAAACGACGTAGTTTTGGGGCGTCCGTTCAGGCAGATAGCCTTTTCCAAAATGACGTAGTTTAGACGCATCCGTTCGGCATATACCGCTTCCCAAAATAACACAGTTTTGATGATATAATTAAAATAAAATAAAATAAAAATAAATTTTATTCAAAAAATTATATACAAAGACCCAAACCCTCGAGCCAAGAGCCCGAGCCAAGCTAGGTCAGGCCGCTCGGTCGGCGGCGCGCGTGTGAGTTTAAATTAAGCCTTTACTAGGTCCTCTCCCTTCCACAAAAGTGGGGTGCCCTTTGAGGCCCAAACCCAAGAGCAATTTCCTTGCATATAAACATATTGATCTTTTAGTTCTTAACCAATGTGGGACTTGGCTTCCCACATATATTTATTATCATTTATCATTTCCAAGGGTGATCTTTGGAGGGTTAATATCTCATTCATTACTCAATGAATTTGAGCTTTCAAATACTTAATTTAATCTACTCATGGAGTAAAACACATTGATATGTGAATTCACTTTAAATAATTAATTAAACCCATTTTAATTTTTGGCTCAAATTTTAACAATCCCCCACATGAATGAAATTGACTTCCAGCCTTATACAAATGTTATGCAGACTCTGAGAGAGAAACAAATTTGGAAATCATTTGTATCGAGAGAGGTATCTTTTGGCTTTGAACCTCTCCTTGTGAAAGACTATCGAGTTTACTGGTTGTCCAGTGAACGTGATGTCTTGAACGGTCTAACCATTTTTGTAAATCGAGACAATAATAATTTACACAGAATCTTTCCAGACATAATTTGGTTCTCATGATTTTGTTCATTTCGGCCCCGAACAATCCCAAATTTATGAGTGTTTTAGAGAAGTATAACATTTATTATTCCTATAGAATTGGTCCAATACACCCTCACATAGGTGATTCTTAATAAGAGTATCATGTCATACCCTACTTGTTTATCAAGATTTAAGAATCATTAAATGCATAGCATATCCTAAAATCGTTGTAGGTATCATTATCTCGTATCATAGGAATGAGCAGAAGAAACTAATTTCTTCATAGTGACTTAGTTGAATCATTTACAATTTAGTTGTCCCTTTGAACCTAGATCTTGGGATCTCCAGTCAACTAGGTTGGGTTTTCATCATGATGATCCTTGTTTATAAGCTTTAAACCCATTCCTCTCGAAGTTATTTTTACTTTCTTTCTAGTCAAATCTTTAGTCAATAGATCCGCTATATTTTCTTTAGACTTTATGTACTCAATTGACATAATACCATTAGAGAGCAATTATTTTATGGTATTGTGTCTACGACGATTATGTCTAGACTTACCATTATACATGCGACTTCTGTGCCCTTCCAATTGCTGATTGACTATCACAATGGGTACAAATAGTAGGAACATGTTTAGGCCACATAGGAATATCTTCTAAAAAGTGAAGAAGCCACTCCGCTTCTTCTCCAGCCTAATCCAATGCAATAAACTTAGATTCTATCATTGATCGATTAATGCATATTTGTTTAGAAGATTTTCATGATACTGCTCCTCCACCTAGTGTAAACACAAAATCACTTGTGGATTTAGAGTCTTTTGTATATAATATCCAGTATACATCACAGTCTCCTTCGAGTACTGCTGGATATCTTGAATAGTGCAATCCAAAGTTTTGAGTGTATTTTAAATACTTTAAAACTCTTATAATCGATTTTCAATGATCTTGTCATGAATTGCTTGTAAATTTACTCAATTTATTGACAACTTGTGCTATGTCAGGACGTGTACAATTCAATATGTACATCAGGCTTCCAATTATTTGTGCATACTCAGCTTGTGATATGCTTTCTTATTTATTTTTAGACAAGTATAAATTTATATATACTGGTGTTCCCACATGATTACAATCGTGCTGATTAAATTTTCTGAGTATTTTCTCAATATAGCGTGATTCATGTGATAACACTAACCCATCCGATGTTTTAAAAATTTTAATTCATAATATTACATTGGCAACACTCATGTCTTTCATGTCAAACATATTATTTAACATTCTTTTAGTAGTTTTAATGATTTCATTATTAATACCCATAATGAGCATATCATCTACATAGAGACAAATAATGACATGATATTTATCAGTGTCCTTGATATACACACATTTGTCACACTCATTTATCTTGAAACCATTTAACAATATTGCATTATCATATTTTTCATGCCATTGTTTAGGTGTTTATTTTAATCCATACAGGGACTTCACAACCCAACAAATTTTCTTTTCTTGTCCTGAAACAATAAACCCTTCAAATTGTTCCATGTAGATTTCTTCTTCTAAATCTCTATTCAAGAAAGCGATTTTCACATCCATATCTAAATTATATATAGTTGCAATGACTATTAATATCCTAATTGAAGATATTCTTGTCACAGGAGAATAAGTATCAAATAATCCAAACCTTCCTTTTGCATGTTTCATTTAATTACAAGTTTTACTTTATATTTGTCTATAGATCCATCTGCTTTCATTTTCTTCTTGAATATATATCCACTTGTATCCAAGAGGTTTAGAGCTTGGCGGGAGATCTACTAATTCCCACGTATGATTGTGCAGAATGGATTCTTTTTCACTATTTATTTTCTCTTTCCAATATGAATCTTCGGAACTTGATACCGCTTGTCTATAAGTTTGAGGCTCATTTTCAAATAAATAAGTTAGAAAATCATGATCGTAAGATTTTGATGTTCTAGCACGTTTGCTACGTCTAGGATCATCAATATCTTCTAACTCATGACAACTTTTACAAACAGTGTCATAAGTTCTTTTGTTTGAACTTGTTTCTTGTTCATTAGAACTTGACTCTTGTTCTTTTTTTTTAGAAAATATTATTTCAAAGAATTCAACATCTTTTGACTCAATAATACTATTTTCATGTATTTTCTCTATTTTTAATTTATTAACCAAAAATCTATATGCACTGCTATTATTAGCATAACCAATTAATATATATAATTTATTATTTTTGGTCATATTTTCACCTTTTTGGGTGGAGGAACCATTACTTTTGCTAAACACCCCCCACACTTTTTAAGTGTTAATAATGGCTTACGTCCTTTCCATAATTCATAGGGTGAAGCTTAGGCTTCTTTTAAGGTATTTGATTGAGAATATAATTTGCTGAAAGAATTGTTTCCCCTAACAAATTTTGAGGTAGCCCAGAACTTAATAATAATGTATTTATCATTTCTTTCAAAATTCTATTCTTTCTTTTTGTAACACTATTTTGTTGTGGTGAATAAGATGCAGTTGTTTGGTGTATTATAGCATGTTGTGAACAAATTTCAACAAAAAGAAATTTATATTCTCCACCTCTATCACTTCTAACTATCTTAATCTTTTTATCAAGTTTTGTTCTCAACCTCATTTTTGTAATGTATAAACATTTCCAAAGTCTCATCTTTATTTCTCAATAAGTAAACATAACAATATCTTGTACAATCATCTATAAAAGTAATAAAATACTTTTTACCTCCTCTTGTTTGTATATACTTTAAATCACAAATATCAGTATGTATTAATTAAATGAGAATTAAAAAGGCAAAAAAGGCAATTAATATTACAATATTATCTTTCTATCTCTCAATTTTCTTACAACGGAAGTCATTAAAAAAAACCAAGCCACTACGTCTTGTAGCGGTTGGTAATAGTGTTATTACTTGCCTTTTTTATTTCTAAAGACAACACTGAAGACAACACTAAATGTAAGACCCCAACTTTTATAAATAAAGATGATTTTTTTTATAAATATCATTTTTGAATATTATGGAGTTAATTTGATATAATGTTATAGTTGTGGGTAATATTTATAAATTTTGTAAAGTACGCAAGTTGTTATATAATATTCGATTGGTCGGGGAATATTCGTTTTAACAGATAATATTCGTACAACGACACAATCATTGGTGGACCCCACAACGGAATTATTGTCGGATTGAGAAAACGACAAAAATATTTTATTAAAAATAAAGGCGGAAGTTTTACCATTGATACTGTTGAACTACTCGGTAGTAAAAGTACAGTAATACGTGTGGTTGCATAGTAGCACACAGTATTGATTATTAATGCTTATGTGAGAAGTCACTCAGTTTGATTCAATTATTGTCAGTTAATAATATGAATTATTTAGCGATAATGACGTTTTGTTTTATTCGTATTATTAACGTAATAAAACAGAAACATCTTTTTATATAAAACCGAATACTTTATTAAAGTTATTCTATAAATAGAATATATTGTATTTTATTTAAAAAAATTTTCTTTAAATATGGACCGTCAGATTAAAGTAATCAATCTGGACCGTTCATGGATTAGTTACTATGCATTCTATTTTTCTATAAATAGCAGCTCATTCCTTCATTATTTCTTACTAATTCACTGAACTCTAGAGAGAGAAGCTATAGAGAGAAACTAGAGAGAGAGAGAAGAAGAGTATTCTGCTACTTAACTACTTCCTTACTTCAGCTCTTCTTTAAAACGGCAAGGGGTGTTATTCTTTCTTATTCATGAAGAGAACTGTTGTTATTCCATTTCTTATTATTTTGTTGGAATAATCTGTATACGCGGTCTATCCTATACTTAGTGACATTCTTTTATTATTCTGTTGGAACATCCTGTCTGTGTGTTTTACACCGGACCTGGTTCCGTCTTGTTATTATTCTGTTGGAACATCCTGTCTGCGTGTTTTACACCGGACCTGGTTCCATTATTTATTATTCTGTTGGAATATCCTGTCTGTGTGTTTTACGCCGGACCTGGTTCCATTATTTATTATTCTATTGGAATAACATGTCTGTGCGGTCTATCGCATGCCGGGTGATTTCTTTTGTTATTCTATTCTTTATTATACTCAGTTGGTTAAGTTTTGACTTCTATACTCCATGAAATCAGTGGAATATCCTTGATAATTGCGTTTCATCCAGTATCTTTTCATGAAAATATTCTTCTAAGCATTCTTGAATTTTACTCCACAAAGCAGTATCATGTTGACAATTTGGACGTTGTTAATTCTTGGATAAATTAATTCTTGAACTTATTTTATTGAATTCTTATATCATTGTCATCATCCTCATGTTTATAAAATGTTAAAAGTCATCTGTGGCCTGTAGTGCATAGATGGACTTGGTATGATTATGACTAGGGATTATTCGGTATAATTATAACCGTAATGTTACAAATGATGTGGTAAAAGTCCTCACTGGCCCGTAGTGCGTTGATGGACAGTTGTTGGCATGATCATGACCATTAATGAATACACGAATATCCTTGGCCGTAGTGCAGGGGTGATTCGATGATGTGGATTATTTTATTAAGCTGAGTCCCATCGATCACAGTGTTGAAAAACCTTTTAAATCATAAAAGATAGTATAATTTATTTTCTACTTGACTCTTTTAATGGATTGCTTGTTCCGCTGCAGTTAAACTTGATGTCTATTATATTTTATCAGTTTAACATTGTTGAAGGCTAATGATAATTTATTCTGCATTATCTTAGTCATAATATTTCTTACTGGGCTAGTTGAGCTCACCCTTTCTTTCACTATTCTCTTCAGGAAATGAGAACGTGGCCGGGACAAGTCGGGGAACGGAGTGATGGTCCGAATGATAGTATTAGTTAGTAGTCCTCACTATTCTATGTAATCGTGTGTTAATAAATATAATGAGGACTCCTTTTGAGTATGAATACTCTCTAGCAGATAATATTTGTATTCAAACTCACAGTTTATGTTTTGTCGTATTGTACACGACAGTTGTATTAGTAAGTTGTATTTGTATTCTGTACTATGTATCTGACGACCCAAGATGGGTGATGTATACCTAATTTTGGGGGCGTCACAGTTGGTATCAGAGCTTAGGGATATGATCCCTGGCTAAGATGTGAGAATAGAACTAGGAGGGGAGAGACGGGGAATTCCTTCGCTAGTATGACCTACCTAAGTTTATTTGCATGGTATTTAATTGGTCGGTCATAATATAAGGATAATATATGACATATCAATTAACTTTTATTTTGTGGCAGTATCTGAAAATGTCATCTGAGAATGTTGAGAATAGCAATGGAGCACAGGCGACTGTTGATTCACCACATATCAATAATCAGGATAATGTGCATCAGGAAGGTGACAATCCTCATGCAAACAACAACACTGACCAGATGATGAATGATGGAATGTTCAGAAACTTTATGTAGTTCATGCAACAGCAGGCGAGAGCGGCTCCTGTCCAAAATATAGGTGGAAACACTGAAAACTCTCGGACGGTCACCGCTAAACAGTTCAAGGAGCTGGGACCACCAGAGTTTAAGGGAGAGCCAAAACCACTTATAGCGGAAACATAGATAAAGCAGATTACCAAGATATTTGATGTCTTGGGATGCTCCGAGGAGCAAAAGGTTCCCTTTGCCGCCTTTATGTTGCGAGGAGAGGCAGATTACTGGTGGGAATCGATTAAGCGTACTCAACCTGCCGCACTGAAGATGTCTTGGGAGAAGTTCCAAGAGCTGTTCAATGACAAATACTTTCCCGAAAGTGTTCGTCACATGAAGGAGGTGTAGTTCATCAAATTGGTACAGAATAACATGACCGTGTCGCAGTATGAGGCTAAATTTGCTGAGTTGTCCCGGTTTGCGTCCCACTTGGTGGATAATGAAGAGCGAATGACGCGAATGTTTTTGTGAAACCCCAGATTTTATGAATAAATATTTAATTTTTCTCGAAATAATTTTTTTTATATTATTGTGTGGATTTGATATAATGTTATAGTTGTGGGTAATATTTATAAAATTTTGCAAAGTAAGCAAGTTGTTATAAAATATTCGTTTGGTCGGAAAATATTCTTTTTGTCGGGGAATATTCGTACGACGGCACAATCATTGGTGGACCCCACAACGGAATTATTGTCGGATTGAGAAAACGACAAAAATATTTTATTAAAAAATAACGGCGGAAGTTTTACCATTGTTACTGTTGAACTACTCGGTAGTAAAAGTACAGTAATACGTGTGGTTGCATAGTAGCACACGGTATTGATTATTAATGCTTATGTGAGAAGACACTCAGTTTGATTCCATTATTGTCAGTTAATAATATGAATTATTTAGCGATAATGACGTTTTGTTTTATTCGTATTATTAACGTAATAAAACAGAAACATCTTTTTATATAAAACAGAATACTTTATTAAAGTTATTCTATAAATAGAATATATTATATTTTATTTAAAAGATTTTTCTTTAAATATGGACCGTCAGATTAAAGTAATCAATCTGGACCGTTCATGGATTAGTTACTATGCATTCTATTTTCCTATAAATAGAAGCTAATTCCTTCATTATTTTCTTACGAATTCACTGAACTCTAGAGAGAGAAACTATAGAGAGAGACTATATAGAGATAGAAGAAAAGTTTTCTGCTACTTCACTACTCTTATATCCAGTTCTTTTACGGTAAGGGATATTATTCTTTCGTATTCAAGAAGAGAATTTCTGTTATTCCATTTCTTATTATTCTGTTGGAATAACCTGTATACGCGGATCTACCCTATACTTGGTGACATTCTTCTATTATTCTGTTGGAACATCCTGTCTGTGTGTTTTACACCGGACCTGGTTCCGTTTTTATTATTATTCTGTTGGAACATCCTGTCTGTGTGTTTTACACCGGACCTGGTTCCGTCTTTATTATGATTCTGTCGGAATATCCTGTCTGTGTGTTTTACACCGGACCTGGTTCCATTATTTATTATACTGTTCTTTATTATTCTGTCGGAATATCCTGTCTGTGCGTTTACGCCGGACCTGGTTCCATCATTTATTATTCTGTCGGAATATCCTGTCTGTGCGTTTACGCCGGACCTGGTTCTATTATTTATTATTCTGTTGGAATAACCTGTCTGTGCGGTCTATCGCATGCATGGTGATTTCTTTTGTTATTCCATTCTTTATTGTACTCAGTTGGTTAAGTTTTGACTTCTATACTCCATGAAATTAGTGGAATATCCTTGATATTTGCGCTTCATTTAGTATCTATTCATGAAAATATTCTCCTGATCATTCTTGAATTTTACTCCACAACGCAGTATCATGTTGACAATTTGGACGTTATTAATTCTTGGATAAATTAATTCTTGAACTTGTTTTATTGAATTCTTATATCATTGTCATCATCCTCATGTTTATAAAATGTTGAAAGTCATCTGTGGCACGTAGTGCATAGATGGACTTGGTATGATTATGACCAGGGATTATTCGGTATAATCATGACCGTAATGTTACAAACGATGTGGTAAAAGTCATCATTGGCCCGTAGTGCATTGATGGACAGTTGTTGGCATGATCATGACCATTAATGAATATACGAATATCCTTGGCCGTAGTGCAGGGGTGATTCGATGATGTGGATTATTTTATTAAGCTGAGTCTCAGCGATAAAAGTGATGAAAAACTTTTTAAATCATAAAAGATAGTAGAGTTTATTTTCTACTTGACTCTTTTAATGGATTGCTTGTTCCGCTGCAGTTAAACTTGATGTCTATTATATTTTATCAGTTTAACATTGTTGAAGGCTAATGATAATTTATTCTGCATTATCTTAGTCATAATATTTCTTACTGGGCTAGTTGAGCTCACCCTTTCTTTCACTGTTCTCTTCAGGAAATGAGAACGTAGCTGGGGCAAGTCGGGGAACGGAGTGATGGTTCGAATGATAGTATTAGTTAGTAGTCCTCACTATTCTATGTAATAGTGTGTTAATAAATGTAATGAGGACTCCTTTTGAGTATGAATACTCTCTAGAAGATAATATTTGTATTCAAACTCACAGTTTATGTTTTGTCGTATTGTACACGACAGATGTATTAATCAGTTGTATTTGTATTCTGTACTATGTATCTGACGACCCAAGATGGGTGATGTATACCTAATTTTGGGGGCGTCACAGTTGGTATCAGAGCTTAGGGATATGATCCCTGGCTAAGATGTGAGAATAGAACTAGGAGGGGAGAGACGGGGAATTCCTTCGCTAGTATGACCTACCTAAGTTTATTTGCATGGTATTTAATTGGTCGGTCATAATATAAGGATAATATATGACATATCAATTAACTTTTATTTTGTGGCAGTATCTGAAAATGGCATCTGAGAATGTTGAGAATAGCAATGAAGCCCAGGCGATTATTGATTCACCACATATCAATAATCAGGATAATGTTCATCAGGAATGTGACAATCCTCATGCAAACAACAACACTGACCAGATGATGAATGATACAATGTTTAGAGGTTTTATGCAATTCATGCAACAACAGGTGAAAGCGGCTCCTGTCCACAACGTAGGTGGAAATACTGAAAACTCTCAGGCGGTCACCGCTAAGCAGTTTAAGGAGCTGGGACCACCGGAGTTTAAGGGAGAACCCAAACCACTTGTAGCTGAAACATGGATAAAGCAGATCACCAAGATATTTGATGTCTTGGGTTGCTCCGAGGAGCAAAAGGTTCCCTTTGCCGCCTTTATGTTGCGAGGAGAGGCAGATTACTGGTGGGAATCGATAAAGCGTACTCAACCTGCCGCACTGAAGATGTCCTGGGAGAAGTTCTAAGAGCTGTTTAACGACAAATATTTTCCCGAGAGTATTCGTCACATGAAGGAGGTGGAGTTCATCAAATTGGAGCAGAATAATATGACCGTGTCGCAGTACGAGGCAAAATTTGCGGAGTTATCCCGGTTTGCGTCCCACCTGGTGGATAATGAAGAAAGAATGACGCGGATATTTTTAAGAGGTTTGAAGCCGGAGATACGTCAACATCTTGTTTCTCATAAATTGTGTTTGTATTCAGATGTTGTAAATAGGGCTCAGTTGGTGGAGCGCGATAACGAGACAACGCAGCCAAAAGAGAGCTGCCGGCAAAATGATAATACTAGTGAAAGCAGTCATCGAAGCGGTGACAACAAGCGTGGAGGGAATCAACAGGCCAGAAATGGTAACCACTTCGGTGGTAATCAGGGCCAAAATAATAAGAATGGGCATTTCAAGAAGAGGAGATTCAACAATGATGGAAAGACGTCAGCACCAGCACCTGTCGTTAAGGAAGGAGAACGATCACCTATCATATGTTTCAAATGCGGAGGGGAGGGGCACATCAGTCCATACTGCGTGATGCCGTCCAAAGCATGTTATAATTGTGGAAGAGAAGGTCATTTAGCCCGATTTTGTCGTTCACCGAAGACAAGTTCAGATAGGATGGAGGCACCAAAGACCGTCCCAGAAAAGCCAAAGCCAGTAGTTTAAGAGAGAGTATTTTTTTTCGTGACGAGGAACCTGAATAAAATTATCACGGGTATGTTAGTCATAAACTCTTGCGAAGTCTATACCGTGTTAGATACCGGTTCTACTCACTCTTTTATTTCACCTAGTTGTGTTAAATGTTTGAAGTTAACTCCGAGAACTTAGACTTTGATATGTCTGTTTAAACTCAGTTGGGAGAAACCTTCGTTACCTCTACTATTTATAAATCTTGTTCAAATCAACACTTTCACGTTACCTGTCGATCTTATCTCTTTGAAAATACTTGCCTTTGATGTGATTTTTTTGAAACGATTGGTTCACTACTCATCATGCTTCTCGTAAGGTTGTTAGCTTTCATATTCCTAACCAACCTGTTATGCAAATTCAAAGTAACCAAACCACTAAAGTCAATCATTGTCATATCAAGCCATAAGTAAAAATCCCCGTTCCTTTCGCTGTTGACTTCCTGGTGTGGAATGCACCGAAGCTAGACTTTCCGTAGGAGACGTTATAAATGATGATGGCAAGTTGATAGGTATCAATGTGACGTGTTATCCAAGTCTTGGATGAGGGTCACAGTTTTGAACGATATTTCTATTGTTAATAAATTTCTTGACGTATTCTTGAAGACTTCTTAGCCTACCCCAGAGCGTAAAATTGAATTTTGTATTGACCCCAGTACAAAACCTATTTCTTAAACCCTCAAATATTTCTTCAACTAAAACGAACGTATTATGCGCCAAAGACGTTGGCTCGAGCTGTTGAAGATTACGATCGTACCATTCAATAACATCGTGGAAAAGTGAACGTGGTAGCTGACGCGTTGTGTAGAAGATCGTATACGGTTACAAGTGTGAATATTCGAACCCACGTGAAGATAACGAATATACGATTAAAATCGACTTTAATCGATAAAGTTAAAGCCGCTCAAGCTACATACTAAGAGCTGATAAATGTGAAGAAGAAGGTTTAAGAGGGCGTTATTCTAGAAGCAAGAATCGACGAAGAGAGGAAATCTCAACTCTCGATTTAATTGGCCCATTTGAAATCCTCGATGAAGTAGGAACTGTGGCCTATAGACTCGTTTTACCGCCAAGTATGTTGCGTGTTCAGAACATTTTTTTTTTTACGTATCGATGTTACGTAAATATGTGGACGACCCGAACCGCATTATTAATTTAGAACCGGACAAAATAGCGGAAGATTTAACGTATGAGGAGATACGTGTTAACATCTTGGATAAGAAGGATCATATTCGATGCTTAAAGGTTATACCTCAAGAGTTAGAATTTGAAGTGAAGTCAAGGTATCCTCACATGTTCGGCATACCAAGTACGTACGTAAATTTCGAGGGCGAAATTCTATAAGGAGGGGAGATTGTGAAACCCCAGATTTTATGAATAAATATTTAATTTTTCTCGAAATAATTTTTTTTATATTATTGTGTGGATTTGATATAATGTTATAGTTGTGGGTAATATTTATAAAATTTTGCAAAGTAAGCAAGTTGTTATAAAATATTCGTTTGGTCGGAAAATATTCTTTTTGTCGGGAATATTCGTACGACGGCACAATCATTGGTGGACCCCACAACGGAATTATTGTCGGATTGAGAAAACGACAAAAATATTTTATTAAAAAATAACGGCGGAAGTTTTACCATTGTTACTGTTGAACTACTCGGTAGTAAAAGTACAGTAATACGTGTGGTTGCATAGTAGCACACAGTATTGATTATTAATGCTTATGTGAGAAGACACTCAGTTTGATTCCATTATTGTCAGTTAATAATATGAATTATTTAGCGATAATGACGTTTTGTTTTATTCGTATTATTAACGTAATAAAACAGAAACATCTTTTTATATAAAACAGAATACTTTATTAAAGTTATTCTATAAATAGAATATATTATATTTTATTTAAAAGATTTTTCTTTAAATATGGACCGTCAGATTAAAGTAATCAATCTGGACCGTTCATGGATTAGTTACTATGCATTCTATTTTCCTATAAATAGAAGCTCATTCCTTCATTATTTTCTTACGAATTCACTGAACTCTAGAGAGAGAAACTATAGAGAGAGACTATATAGAGATAGAAGAAAAGTTTTCTGCTACTTCACTACTCTTATATCCAGTTCTTTTACGGTAAGGGATATTATTCTTTCGTATTCAAGAAGAGAATTTTCTGTTATTCCATTTCTTATTATTCTGTTGGAATAACCTGTATACGCGGATCTACCCTATACTTGGTGACATTCTTCTATTATTCTGTTGGAACATCCTGTCTGTGTGTTTTACACCGGACCTGGTTCCGTTTTTATTATTATTCTGTTGGAACATCCTGTCTGTGTGTTTTACACCTGACCTGGTTCCGTCTTTATTATGATTCTGTCGGAATATCCTGTCTGTGTGTTTTACACCGGACCTGGTTCCATTATTTATTATACTGTTCTTTATTATTCTGTCGGAATATCCTGTCTGTGCGTTTACGCCGGACCTGGTTCCATCATTTATTATTCTGTCGGAATATCCTGTCTGTGCGTTTACGCCGGACCTGGTTCTATTATTTATTATTCTGTTGGAATAACCTGTCTGTGCGGTCTATCGCATGCATGGTGATTTCTTTTGTTATTCCATTCTTTATTGTACTCAGTTGGTTAAGTTTTGACTTCTATACTCCATGAAATTAGTGGAATATCCTTGATATTTGCGCTTCATTTAGTATCTATTCATGAAAATATTCTCCTGATCATTCTTGAATTTTACTCCACAACGCAGTATCATGTTGACAATTTGGACGTTATTAATTCTTGGATAAATTAATTCTTGAACTTGTTTTATTGAATTCTTATATCATTGTCATCATCCTCATGTTTATAAAATGTTGAAAGTCATCTGTGGCACGTAGTGCATAGATGGACTTGGTATGATTATGACCAGGGATTATTCGGTATAATCATGACCGTAATGTTACAAACGATGTGGTAAAAGTCCTCATTGGCCCGTAGTGCATTGATGGACAGTTGTTGGCATGATCATGACCATTAATGAATATACGAATATCCTTGGCCGTAGTGCAGGGGTGATTCGATGATGTGGATTATTTTATTAAGCTGAGTCTCAGCGATAAAAGTGATGAAAAACTTTTTAAATCATAAAAGATAGTAGAGTTTATTTTCTACTTGACTCTTTTAATGGATTGCTTGTTCCGCTGCAGTTAAACTTGATGTCTATTATATTTTATCAGTTTAACATTGTTGAAGGCTAATGATAATTTATTCTGCATTATCTTAGTCATAATATTTCTTACTGGGCTAGTTGAGCTCACCCTTTCTTTCACTGTTCTCTTCAGGAAATGAGAACGTAGCTGGGGCAAGTCGGGGAACGGAGTGATGGTTCGAATGATAGTATTAGTTAGTAGTCCTCACTATTCTATGTAATAGTGTGTTAATAAATGTAATGAGGACTCCTTTTGAGTATGAATACTCTCTAGAAGATAATATTTGTATTCAAACTCACAGTTTATGTTTTGTCGTATTGTACACGACAGATGTATTAATCAGTTGTATTTGTATTCTGTACTATGTATCTGACGACCCAAGATGGGTGATGTATACCTAATTTTGGGGGCGTCACAGTTTTTGCGAGGTTTGAAACCTGAGATACGTCAACATCTTATTTCCCATAAACTGTGTTTGTATTCAGATGTTGTGAATAGGGCTCAGTTAGTGGAGCGCGATAACGAGTTAACGCAACCAAAAGAGAGCAGTCGACAAAATGATAATACCATGAGAGCAGTCATCGAAGCGGTGACAACAAGCGTAGAGGAAATCAACAAGCCAAAATGGTAACCACTTCGGTGGTAATCAGGGCCAAAACAATAAGAATGATCATTTCAAGAAGAGGAATTTAACAATGATGGAAAGACGTCAGCACCAGCACCCGTTGTTAAGGAAGGAGAACGACCACCTATCATATGTTTCAAATGCGGAGGGGAGGGGCACATCAGTCCAAACTGCGCGATGCCGTCTAAAGCATGTTATAATTTGTGGAAGAGAAGGTCATTTAGCTCGATTTAGTCGTTATCAAAATAAGTTCAGCAAGATGGAGACACCAAAGGCGTCCCAGAAAAGTCAAAACCGGTAGTGCAAGGGAGAGCGTTTGTTGTGACCTCCCAGAAAGCAAGGAACCCGAATGAGGTCATCACGGGTAAGCTTATCATAAACTCAACGAAGTCTATACTTTATTTGATACCGTTTCTACCCATTCTTTTATTTCTCCTACTTGCGCTCATCGATTAAATTTGATTCCGGAGAATTAGACTTTGACTTATCTGTTGAAACTCCATTGAGAAACCTTCATTACATCCACGGTTTATAAGTCTGTTTGTTCAAGTTGGAAACCACACATTACCTGTCGATCTGATTTCATTAAAAATACTTGCATTTGACGTGATCTCTAGATTATTGTTAACTACTCACATGCAAAAATTGATTGTTTTCGTAAGGTTGTTAGCTTTCATATTCCTAATCGACCTATTATGAGAATTCAAGCAACCAAACCATTAAAATCAATCGCTGTCATCTCAAGCCATAAGCTATTCGTTAATTGAAAACGGATGTCAAGCTTTCTTAGCTCATGTCACGTATCTAAACAAAATACGTCAGTTTTGAATGATATTTTAATTGTTAATAAATCTCTGACGTATTCCCTGAAGAACTTCCTGGCCTACCCCCAGAGCGTGAAATTGAATTTTGTATCGACCTTGAACCCGGTACAAAACCCATTTCCAAAGCCCCATATCGAATGGCTCCTATTGAACACTGGAGTTAAAGATCCAACTGCAGGAATTGTTAGACATTGGCTTTATTCGTCTAGTACTTCTCCTTGGTGCTCCTGTGCTATTCGTGAAGAAAAAGATGGAAGTATGCGACTTTGTATTGATTATCGGGAGTTTGAATCATGTCACCATCAAAAACAGTACCCATTGCCACGTATTGATGACCTGTTTGACCATTTGCAAGGAGCACAAATTCTTTCAAGATCGATCTTCGTTCTGGATATCATCAGCTGAAGGTTAGAACTAAGATATTTCAAAGACGGCTTTTAGAACTCGGTACGGCATTATAAAGTCCTAGTCATGTCCTTTGGATTGACTAATGCTCCTGCTGCCTTTATGGATATGATGAACCCGGGTATTCAAGGAATATTTAGATCACTTTGTTGTCGTCTTTATTGATGACATCCTTATTTATTCCAAAAGCCGTGAAGATCATGAGCAACACTTGAGGCTGGTACTCCAAAAGCTTCGTGAATACAAGCTTTATGCCAAGTTGAAGAAATGCGAGTTCTGGCTGGAGGAGGTAGCATTCCTTGGGCACGTAGTATCAAGTCGTGGAATATCGGTTGACCCGACAAAGATTGAAGCTATCAAAGCTGGGAGCAACCTAAATCAGTGTCCGAAGTAACGTAGCTATCTTGGTTTAGAGCTGGTTATTATCGGAGATTCGTGGAAGGATTTTCTCGAATCGCTACTCCATTAACTCAGCTGACTCGAAAAGATACAAAGTTCGGTTGGAGCGAAGAATGTGAGCGGAGTTTTCAAGAACTCAAGAGGAGACTCATTTCAGCACTTGTTCTAACAATACCATCTGGCTCAGAGGGATTTGTCATCTACAGTGATGCTTCGAGTAAAGGGTTGGGATGCGTTCTCATGCAACATAGAAAAGTCATAGCCTATGCATCAAGACAACTCAAGAATATGAGAGGAATTATCCTACTCATGATCTAGAGTTGGCAGCTGTTGTCTTTGCACTTAAAAATGGAGGCATTACTTGTATGGGGAGAAGGTGGAGATCTTTACGGATCATAAAAGCTTCAAATATTTCTTCACTCAAAAGGAACTCAACATGCGACAACGACATTGGCTTGAACTGTTGAAAGATTATGATCATACCATTCAATACCATCCTGAAAAAGTAAACGTGGTAGCTGACGCATTGAGTAGAAGATCATATCCAAGTACGAGTGCAATATTGTCAACACAAAGGCCCATTTTGTGTGACTTGCAAAGGATGGAGATAGAGTTAAAGACTCCAGGGATCCATGTGATGATGGCGAATATACGAGTAGAACCAACTTTAATCGATAAAGTTAAAGCTGCTCAAGCTACAGACCTGGAGCTGATGCGTATGAGGAAAAAGTGCAAGAAGGTGCTATGCCGGAAGCAAGAATCGATGAAGAAGGAATACTTCGAGTCAACTCCAGACTTTGTGTTCCTAACAACCCTGATTTAAAGTATGAAATCATGATGGAGGCGCACAACACACCGTTTGCAATCCATCCTGGAAGTACCAAAAAATCATCTTCCATACATTTTGGTGGAGCAATATGAAGAGAGAGATAGCGTTGTTTATCTCAAGGTGTCTAACTTGTCAACGAGTCAAAGCGGAGCATCAAGTACCAAAAGGTCCATTGCAACCACTTGAAATTCCAGAATGGAAGTGGGAGCACATTACCATGGATTTCGTTATACCGGTCTTCCTAAGGTTTCTCAAGGTATAGATGCGATTTGGGTCATTGTTGATAGATTGACCAAGTCTGCTCATTTCTTACCGATACGAGAAACTTATACACTTGAACGTCTTGCTCGTATGTACATAAACGAGATTGTAAGACTGCATGGTATGCCAGTATCCATAGTTTCTGATCGAGACCCAAGATTCACTTCACGATTTTGGGTTAGTTTACAAAAAGCTATGGGCACAGATTTACGATTTAGTTCGGCATATCATCCTCAGACGGACGGACAATCAGAGAGGACTATTCAAACTCTAGAAGATTTATTAAGACTCTGTGTCCTTGACTTCAAGGGAAGTTGGGACAAGTTCTTACCATTGGTGGAGTTTTCCTACAACAACAGTTATCAAGCAAGTATTGGCATGGCTCCATTCGAAGCATTGTATGGAAGAAAATGTCGTTCTCCAGTATGCTGGGATGAGGTGGGTGAAGCAACGTTGTTGGGACCGGAGTTGGTACGTATGACTACAGAAAAGATTCAAACGATCCGACAACGTATAAAAACCTCACAAGATCGACAAAAGAGTTATGTTGATCTTCATCGAAAGGACGTGGAATTTGATGTAGGAGATCATGTGTTCTTACGTGTTGCTCCATGGAAAGGAGTTACGAGATTTGGAAAAAGAGGAAAGCTCAATCCTCGATTCATCGGTCCATTTTTAATCCTCGATCGAGTAGGAACTGTGGCTTATAGACTCGCTTTACCGCCAAGTATGTCTCGTGTTCATAACGTTTTTCACATATCCATGTTACGCAAATATGTGGAAGACCCGAACCACATTATTGAGTTAGAACCGGACGAAATAGCGGAGGATTTGACGTATGAAGAAGTTCCTGTTCAAATCTTGGATAAGAAGGAACATATTCTACGCTCCAAGGTTATACCTCAAGTCAAAGTTTTGTGAGAAACCACGATGTTGAGGAAATGACTTGGGAGTTAGAATCTAAAAATGAAATCAAGGTATCCTTACCTCTTCGACATACCAGGTACGTACCCTAATTTCGAGGGCGAAATTTCATAAGAAGGGGAGGTTGTAAGACCCCAACTTTTATAAATAAAGATGAATTTTCTATAAATATCATTTTTGAATATTATGGAGTTAATTTGATATAATGTTATAGTTGTGGGTAATATTTATAAATTTTGCAAAGTACGCAAGTTGTTATATAATATTCGATTGGTCGGGAATATTCGTTTTAACAGAAAATATTCGTACAACGGCACAATCATTGGTGGACCCCACAACGGAATTATTGTCGGATTGAGAAAACGACAAAAATATTTTATTAAAAATAACGGCGGAAGTTTTACCATTGATACTGTTGAACTACTCGGTAGTAAAAGTACAGTAATACGTGTGGTTGCATAGTAGCACACGTATTGATTATTAATGCTTATGTGAGAAGTCACTCAGTTTGATTCAATTATTGTCAGTTAATAATATGAATTATTTAGCGATAATGACGTTTTTTTTATTCGTATTATTAACGTAATAAAACAGAAACATCTTTTTATATAAAACAAAATACTTTATTAAAGTTATTCTATAAATAGAATATATTATATTTTATTAAAAGATTTTTCTTTAAATTTGGACCGTCAGATTAAAGTAATCAATCTGGACCGTTCATGGATTAGTTACTATGCATTCTATTTTTTTATAAATAGCAGCTCATTCCTTCATTATTTCTTACGAATTCACTGAACTCTAGAGAGAGAAACTATAGAGAGAGAAGAAGAGTATTTGCTACTTAACTACTTCCTTATTTCAGCTCTTCTTTAAAACGGTAAGGGGTGTTATTCTTTCTTATTCATGAAGAGAACTGTTGTTATTTTATTTCTATTATTCTTTGGAATAACCTGTATACGCGGTCTACCCTATACTTGGTGACATTCTTCTATTATTCTGTTGGAACATCCTGTCTGTGTGTTTTACACTAACCTGTTCTTTTTTATTATTATTCTGTGGAACATCCTGTCTGTGTGTTTTACACCGGACCTGGTTCCGTTTTTATTATTATTCTGTTGGAACATCCTGTCTGTGTGTTTTTACACCGACCTGGTTCCGTCTTGTTATTATTCTGTTGGAACATCCTGTCTGTGTGTTTTACACCGGACCTGGTTCCATTATTTATTATTTTGTCAGAATATCCTGTCTGTGCGTTTACGCCGGACCTGGTTCCATTATTTATTATTCTGTTGGAATAACCTGTCTGTGCGGTCTATCGCATGCCGGGTGATTTCTTTTGTTATTCCATTCTTTATTATACTCAGTTGGTTAAGTTTTGACTTCTATACTCCATGAAATTAGTGGAATATCCTTGATAATTGCGGTTCATCCAGTATCTTTTCATGAAAATATTCTTCTAAGCATTCTTAAATTTTACTCCACAAAGCAGTATCATGTTGACAATTTGGACGTTGTTAATTCTTGGATAAATTAATTCTTGAACTTGTTTTATTGAATTCTTATATCATTGTCATCATCCTCATGTTTATAAAATGTTGAAAGTCATCTGTGGCCTGTAGTGCATAGATGGACTTGGTATGATTATGACCAGGGATTATTCGGTATAATCATGACCGTAATGTTACAAATGATGTGGTAAAAGTCCTCATTGGCCCGTAGTGCGTTGATGGACAGTTGTTGGCATGATCATGACCATTAATGAATACACGAATATCCTTGGCCGTAGTGCAGGGGTGATTCGATGATGTGGATTATTTTATTAAGCTGAGTCCCAGCGATCACAGTGTTGAAAAACCTTTAAATCATAAAAGATAGTAGAGTTTATTTTCTACTTGACTCTTTTAATGGATTGCTTGTTCCGCTACAGTTAAACTTGATGTATATTATATTTTATCAGTTTAACATTGTTGAAGGCTAATGATAATTTATTCTGCATTATCTTAGTCATAATATTTCTTACTGGGCTAGTTGAGCTCACCCTTTCTTTCACTGTTCTCTTCAGGAAATGAGAACGTAGCTGGGGCAAGTCGGGGAACGGAGTGATGGTCTGAATGATAGTATTAGTTAGTAGTCCTCACTATTCTATGTAATAGTGTGTTAATAAATGTAATGAGAACTCATTTTGAGTATGAATACTCTCTAGAAGATAATATTTGTATTCAAACTCACAGTTTATGTTTTGTCGTATTGTACACGACAGTTGTATTAGTAAGTTATATTTGTATTCTGTACTATGTATCTGACGACCCAAGATGGGTGATGTATACCTAATTTTGGGGGCGTCACAAAAAACTACCTTTGACGAGTCATAAGGTTTGCATACTTCTTTTGACAGTCGATTATCGCTCCATAACTGAATAGCCAATCCATTCCCAAATAACATCGAACTCTCCGAGTTTTATCGGGATTAAATCTACTTTCATAACATTCCCCTTAATGTTCACCCTACAGTTCTTGTATACGAACCTAACAGGAATCACTTCCCTATTCGTAATTTCTATGTTTAAAGGGAAATTCAACTCTTCACTAGGTATTTCTAATTTCTTTGCAAAATCATCAGATATAAACGAGCAAGTACACCCGAATCAAATAATACATATACATTTATATCATTGATTGGGATAATACCTGACACGACATCTTTTGATTCAACCGCGTCCTGCACCGTCATGTTAAAGGATCTGGCTGTGGGCTTATTTGTTGACGTCGGTCCAACAATAGTCAGTGCACCTCCACTAGCATTTCCCTTGCTTCCAGCTGTCTCACCCGACTTCTTCTTTGCACACTCGCGAGCAAAATGATCCTTAAACCCGCAGGTGTAGCAAACATTCTTCTTGAGTTGATTGCAATTTGGGGCGATGTGACCCTCTTGGCCACAGTTGAAGCATACTTGTTTCCCCATCAAGCACACACCATTGTGAAACTTTTCACATGTAGCATATGCTTCAAACTTCTTCTTTTGCTGGCTTCCTTGCTGATTTTTAGCTCCCCCATTCGCATTCCACTTCCTCTTCAAATTGTTGTTGCCATTTCCACCAATATTACCTCCACCATTCTTAACTTCACCTTCACTCTTCTTCTTCCTCTGCTCTTGGTTATGTTTTGTTACAGCCTCGCCTCCACTCTCAGCGAGAATTGCCTTCTCCATCACCGCTGCAAATGTTTTCAACTGGAACAAGGAGACCCTACTGTACAACCAGGGCTTCAATCCTTGTTCAAACCTCTTCGCCTTGCGTTCATCCGTGCTGACTTGATATGGCGCAAATCTCGCCAACTCGTTGAATTTAGCGGCATACTCAAACACCGTCATCGTCCCATGCTTCAGTTCCAAAAACTGCACTTCTAACTGACTCTTCGAACTCACTGGGAAATAGGTCTCGAAGAACAATTTCTTAAACCTATCCCAGGTCATCACCCCTGGCCCTTCACGAGTTTTATTGGCCTGCCACCAATAACTAGCCTCTGTTTTCAACATGAATATTGCGAAAGCAGTCTTCTGATCATTCCTTACCCTAGCGACATCAAACACCTTTTCTATCTCCATAATCTAGGTTTGTGCCTCCATTGGATTCATGGATCCACGAAATTTAGGTGGTCCAACCGCCTTGAAATCCCTAAACGTTGTACCTTAGTTCTATGGTTGATTCAGCAACGCTCCTGTCAGTAGCGTTGTAAGACCCCAACTTATTATAAATAAAATTGAATTTTCCTATTTATTATCTTGGAATAGTAAGGTGATAATTTGATATAATACTTTGGTTATGAGTGAAATGTGCAAATTTTACAAAAAAAAGCAAGTGGTTATAAAATAATCATTGTTGTCGGGGAATATTGGTTTGGTCGTGGATATTCTTCTTGTCGGGAATATCCGTACGACGACGCAGTCAATTGTGGGGCCCATAACAGAATAACTGTCGGATGAAGAAAACGACAAGTTTGAGTTTTTATAAATAACGGCGTAGTTGTTACCGTTACACTGTTGGAATAATACCCGTGGTTAAAATACAGTACAGTAATACTTAGTTGCACAGTAGCACACTATTGCACAGTATAGTTGAATTATTGATTCGTACGTAAGAATGCACTACTCAATAATTGTTACAGTAGTTACTGTTCAATATTTTATTTTATTGATTCAATAAGCTGCGTTGATATTTTATATTATTGTTGTTTCAATAATTATTGCTGCACAGTATTTTCTATTATCAGATCAATAATTCATATAATAAATAATATATTAGATAGCATTATTGATAATGTCTAGAAAGTTAAGTCTAAGGAGAGGTTTGGTCATCTAATTGCTCGCCAGTAAGGAGAAATCCTTATTGGAAAGTCCCATCTTTCCTGGGAACGGACTGGTTATCATAATTATGATTCTGTAATATTATTTGTGAATAATTAAATAATTAATTTATATGATAAGAAAATATTATATTTTATGTGGATATAAATGATATAATATATTTATTATGTGTGCTGAAAATAAAGAATTATAATATAAATTTGCAGGTATTAAAAATCATCCGTATTTGGAATTCGTTAAAAATTAGTGTTTTGGAACACTTAAACACTTAAAAATTTGTGTAGAGAATTAAATTTCCTATGGAAAAATCGAGTTTCGAATTTTTCTGATAAGCGGGCTATTTTCTATGAATTATTGAAGTTTCAAAATAAAATGATTTTTATTAAATTTATGGGTGGGACCCCTTTTTTAGTTTTTCAAACACATGGGCTGCTGGAAATTTTTCCAGGTTGTTGCTGGTCATGGTCTATATAGCATGCGTAGGAAATTTTGATTAATAATAATATTATTTTATTATTTAGTCTCCTATGACGTTATCTTACTAGCTATAGCATTTTCCTATAAATAGAGGGCTAAGTTAGAATTGAAAATTATACCAGAAACAAGTTTTCTCTCTTTCTCTCTCTATATTATCGAGCGTATTCTTGTGAGTATACTTTGAGTGTTGCTACGGTGCAAGTTTCTGTCAGCACTATACCCGAAATTCAGTCAGAAGTTCGGTTATTTTGAGGTAAGGGATATTATTTTCTTCAATATCATTATGCTAAATATATTGATTTTTTTTTTTATCAAATGAAACTTTTTGTGTTGGGGTTACAATTCACGTATACGGCACTATTCACGTATACGACACTATTCACGAATACGACACTATTCACCGAAAAATAAAATTTTTTTTGTCCAAAATGTCTATTATGGTTACTATCTTTGATTGTATCCATGTTTTGATCTTTATTTTTGAATTCTGCTTCACAATTAATTGTTGTGAAGTATTATTGATCTTGGATAAACTGTTATACGAATCCCTACTATTTGTCCTTCTGTCTCACTGGATTCATTTTCTTTAAGATATTTTTCATCATCCTCAGTCCTAAATGATGATATTACTGAATATCTTTGGCCTGTAGTGCAAAGATGAATGATTAACTGATGAATATCTTTGGCCCGTAGTGCAAAGATGAACATGTGTTGAGATGAACATGACCGACTGGTGATACAAATGAATATCTTTGGCCTATAGTGCAAAGATGAATATTTGATTAAAGATGGTTATTGATTTTTGTTACAGGGATAAAATATTGATGACGGACTTTTAAATCTTAGAAGATAGTAGAACTCATTCTCTACTTGACTCTTCTAATGGTTTGTTGTTTCCGCTGCAGTTGTTGATCTAAAATTTGTTGTCTATTATATTTTATCAGATTTTCCCCTGTTGAAGACTAATGATAATTTGATGTATATTATCTTAGTCATAATATTCTTTACTAGGCTAGTTGAGCTCACCCTTTTCTTTTTTGTTCCATTTTTCTTTTTAGGAGGTGAGAACATAGCAGGATCGAGTCGGGGTATGGAGTAATGGTTCTAGAAAGATGTTTTAGCATCCTCACTATTTTTGTAAAATAGTGTTTGAGTAATTGTAATGAGGACTTATTTGAGTATGGATATTGTCTAGAAGACAATATTTATATTTAAACTCACAGTATGTATTGTCGTATTTCACACGACATTTGTATTATTGAAGTTATAGTTTGCTTTATGTACCATGTGTTTGGCGACTCAGAATGGGTGTTGTATACCTATTTTGGGGGCGTTACAGTTGGTATCAGAGCTTAGGGATATGGTCTTTGGCAGAGATCGGGGAATAGAACTAGGAGGGGAGAGATGAGTAAATCAATAGAACTAGGAGGGGAGAGACGAGTAAATCCTTCGCTAGTGTGTCCTATCTAAGCTTATTTGTTGGTCAGTCATAATATAAGGATATTATGTGATATGTTAATTTGTTTAATTAACCCTTGTTTTATGGCAGTATTTAAGAATGGCTGCTGAGAATGTTAACAATGGAGTGTATGAGACTGTGAAACAACCTTTAGTTACAAACTAGGAGAACGTGCAACAGGAAGACAATATTCCTCCTGTAAACAACACTACCGAGCAAACGATGAATGATGGAATATTTAGGAGCTTTTGCAGTTCATGCAAAATCAGACGAGGGAGACTCGTGTACAAAATACGGGTGAAAGTGATAGCAACGCGCGGTCTGTCACAGCCAAGCAGTTCAAAGAGATGGGACCACCAGAATTTAAGGGAAAGCCGGATCCGATCATGACAAAAACGTGGGTCAAGCAAATTACCAAGATATTCGATGTCTTGGGATGCACGGAGGAATAGAAGGTTCCATTCGCCACCTTTATGTTTCGCTGTGAGGCAAACTACTGGTAGGAGTCTGTGAAGCGTACCCAGCTTGACGCACTCAACATGTCCTGGGAAACATTTCAAAAACTGTTCAACGACAAGTACTTTCCTGAAAGTATTCGTCATATGAAGGAGGTGGAGTTTATCAGACTGGAACAAAACAACATGACGTGTCCCAGTACGAGGCGAAGTTTGTAGAGTTATCCAGGTTTGCACCTCATTTGGTCGAAAATGAGAAACGAATGACAAGGATGTTTCTAAGAAGTCTAAAACCCGAGATTCGACAATATCTTATCTCTCATAAATTTTCTTTATATTCAGATGCTGTAAACAGGGCTCAATTATTAGAGCGAGATAATAAGTATGTGCAACCGAGGGACCACAACCAGGGTCATACCGGTGACAGCAGTCATCAGAGCGATGATAACCAACGAGGAGGGAAAAATACGAACAAAGGCGGTAACCACTTGGGTGGTCATCGTGGCCATGATAATAGGAGAGGTGAGTCAAGTAGAAATTTCAGAAAGAGGAGATTCAACAATGACGGGAAGACATCAGCAGCAGCAGCAACACCAACAACAAATGCTAGGGGAGGAGAACGACCGCCAGTTAGATGTTATAAATGCGGGAAAAAGGGACATATCAGCCCAAACTATCCACAACAATCCAAGGTATGTTACAACTATGGAAAGGAAGGCCACATAGCTCGGGATTGTTCTGTAGCAAAACCAAGTTCAACGGGATGGTGACTCCAAGGGCTGTCTCGGATAAGTCGAAATCAGCGGTTCCTGGAAGAGCGTTTGTCGTGACTGGCCAAAACGTGAGGAACCCGAACGAGGTGATCACGGGTAAGCTAATCTTGAACTCTTGCGAAGTTTATACCTTACTAGATACCGGTTCTACCCATTCTTTTATCTCTCCTGCTTATGCTCAACGTTTAAACTTGACTCCGGAGAAATTGGACTTTAACTTATCTGTTGAAACTCCGTTGGGTGAAACCTTTGTTACATCTACAGTTTATAAATATTGCATGATCCAAGTTGGCACTATCACATTACCTGTTGATCTTATCTCTTTAAAGATACTTGCTTTTGACGTGATTTTAGAAATTGATTGGTTAACCACTCATCATGCTAAAATTGATTATTTTCATAAGGTTGTTAGTTTTCATATTCCTAACCAACCTGTCATACGAATTCAAACTACTAAACCACTAAAATCAGTCACTGTCATATCAAGCCACAAAGCTATTCATTTATTGAAAAACGGATGTCAAGCTTTCTTAGCCCATGTTATGGATTTGAATAAAGACAAGTCAGATTTGAATAATATTTCTATTGTTAGAGAATTTCCTGATGTATTTCCTAAAGAACTTCCCGGTCTACCCCCAGAACGTGAAGTTGATTTCTTTATTAACCTTGAACCTGGCACAAAGTCCATTTCTAAAACCCCATATCGAATGGCTCCTATTGAACTTCAGGAGTTAAAAGTCCAATTACAGGAATTGTTAGACATCGGTTTCATTCGTCCTAGTACGTCTCCTTGGGGTGCTCCTGTTTTATTCGTAAAGAAGAAAGACGGGAGTATGCGACTTTATATCGACTATCGAGAATTGAACCATGTCACCATCAAGAATAGGTATCCGCTACCTCGCATTGATGACATGTTCGACCAGTTGCAAGGAGCACAATTCTTTTTCAAAGATCAATCTTCATTCTGGATATCATCAGCTGAAGATTAAAACTGAGGATATTCCAAAGACTGCTTTCAGAACTCGGTACGGGCATTATGAATTCTTAGTCATGTCGTTTGGATTGACTAATGCTCCTGCTTCCTTCATGGATATAATGAATCGTGTGTTCAAAGAATATTTAGATCAGTTCGTTGTTTTCTTTATTGATGACATCCTCATCTATTCCAAAAGTCGTGAAGATCATGAGTACCATTTAAAGCTGGTACTGCAAAGGCTTTGTAAAAATAAGCTATATGCCAAACTGAAGAAATGCGAGTTCTGGCTTGAGGAAGTAGCATTCCTTGGGCACGTGGTGTCAAAACATGGAGTATCTGTCGACCCGGCAAAGATTGAAGCAATACAAAGTTGGGAGCAACCGAAATCGGTGACCGAAGTACGTAGCTTTCTAGGATTTGCTGGATATTATCGGAGATTCGTGAAGGATTTTCTAGAATCGCTACTTCGTTAACTCAGCTGACTCGAAAAGATACAAAATTCGTATGGAGCGAGGAATGCGGGAAGAGTTTCCAAGAGCTCAAAAGGAGACTCATTTCGGCACCTGTTCTGACAATACTATCTGGTACGGATGGATTTGTTATCTATAGCGATGCTTCAGGCAAAGGGTTAGGATGTGTTCTCATGCAACATGGGAAAGTCATAGCCTATGCCTCACGACAACTCAAAGAATATGAGAGGAATTATCCTACTCATGATCTGGAGTTGGCAGCAGTCGTACTTGCGTTGAAAATTTGGAGACACTACTTGTATGGGGAGAAAGTGGAGATTTATATGGACCATAAAAGCCTCAAATATTTCTTCACCTAAAAAGAACTCAACATGCGGCAATGACGTTGGCTTGAACTATTGAAAGATTATGATCACACTATTCAATATCATCCAGGAAAAGCGAACGTAGTAGCTGACGCATTGAGTAGAAGATCATATGCGAGTACGAGTGCGATATTGTCAATGCAAAGGCCCATTCTGTATGGCTTGCAAAGGATGGAGGTAGAATTAAAGGCTCCAAGTACCCACATGATGATATCAAATATACGAGTAGAACCGACTTTAATCGATAAAGTTAAAGCTGCTCAAGCTACGGACTTGGAGCTGATGCGTATGAAGAAGAAAGTGCAAGAAGGTGCTATTCCAGAAGCGAGAATCGATGAAGATGGAATACTTAGATTCAACTCCAGACTTTGTGTTCCTAACGATTTTGACTTGAAGCATAGAATAATGATGGAAGCACACAACACACCGTTTGTAATCCATCTTGGGAGTACCAAAATGTATCACGATCTTCGACATACATTTTGGTGGAGAAATATGAAAAGAGAGATCGCGGAGTTTATCTCGAGGTGTTTAACTTGTCAACGTGTAAAAGCGGAGCATCAAGAACCAAAGGGTCCATTGCAACCACTTGAGATTCCAAAATAGAAGTGGGAACACATTACTATGGATTTTGTTACGGGTTTCCCAAGGTTTCTCAAGGCATAGATGCGATTTGGGTCATTGTTGATAGATTAACCATGTCTGCCCATTTATTGTCTATACGTGAGACTTATTCCCTTGAACGTCTTGCTCGTTTGTACGTGAATGAGATTATGAGATTGCATGGCATGTCAGTATCCATAGTTTCGAATCGTGACCCAAGATTCACTTCACGATTTTGGGTTAGCTTGCAGAAAGCTATGGGCACGGATTTACGATTTAGTTCAGCATACCATCCTCAAACGGACGGACAATCAGATAGGACTATTCAAACTCTTGAAGATCTATTAAGACTCTGTGTCCTAAATTTAAAAGGGAGTTGGGATAAGTACCTACCATTGGTGAAATTCTCCTACAACAACAGTTATCAAGCAAGTATAGGCATGGCTCCATTCGAGGCGTTGTATGGAAGAAAATGTCGCTCTCCAGTATGCTGGGACGAGGTGGGAGAAGCAACGTTGTTGGGACCAGAATTAGTACGAATGACTACAGAAAAGATTCAAATGATTCGACAACGTATTCAAACCTCAAAAGATCGACAAAAGAGTTATGCTGATCTTCAAAGAAAGGACGTGGAGTTTAATATTGGAGATCATATACTGTTACGAGTTGCACCATGGAAGGGAGTTACAAGATTTGAAAAGAGAGGAAAGTTTAATCCAAGATTTGGTGGTCCATTTGAGATTCTTGACCGAATAAGAAATGTGGCCTATAGACTCGCATTACCTCCAAGTATGTCTCGTATTCATAATGTTTTTCACATATCCATGCTTTGTAAATATATGAAAGACCCGAACCATATTATTGCATTAGAACTAGACGAGATAGCCGAAGATTTAACGTACGAAGAGGTACCTGTTAAGATCTTGGATAGGAAAGAGCATGTCCTACGCACCAAGGTTATACCACAAGTTAAGGTTTTGTGGAAGAACCATGCTATTGAAGAAATGACCTGGGAGTTGGAATCAGAAATGAAAGCGAGGCACCCTCACCTGTTCGAAACACCAGGTACGTACGTCAATTTCGAGGACGAAATTTCATAAGGAGGGAAGGTTGTAAGACCCCAACTTATTATAAATAAAATTAAATTTCCCTATTTATTATCTTGGAATAGTAAGGTGATAATTTGATATAATACTTTGGTTATGGGTGAAATGTGCAAATTTTACAAAATAAGCAAGTGGTTATAAAATAATCATTGTTGTCGGGGAATATTCGTTTGGTCGTGGAATATTCTTCTTGTTGAGAATATCCGTACGACAGCGCAGTCAATTGTGGGGCCCATAACAGAATAATTATCGGATGAAGAAAACGACAAGTTTGAGTTTTTATAAATAACGGCGTAGTTGTTACCGTTAACACTGTTAGAATATCCGGTGGTTAAAATACAGTAATACGCGTCGTTGCACAGTAGCACATGGTATTGTACAGTATAGTTGAATTATTGATTCGTACGTAAGAATGCACTACTCAATAATTGTTACAGTAGTTACTGTTCAATATTTTATTTTATTGATTCATAATAATTGCTGCGTTGATATTTTATATTATTGTTGTTTCAATAATTGTTGTTGCACAGTATTTTCCATTATCAGATCAATAATTCATATTATTTGAATAATATTATTAGATAGCATTATTAGCAATGTCTAGAAAGTTCTGTCTAAGGAGAGGTTTGGTCATAAATATGATTCTGTAATATTATTTGTGAATAATTAATTATTGATTTATATGATAAGAAAATATTTATTTTATGTGGATATAAATGATGGATATATTTATTTTTGTGGATATAAATGAAAGAATTAATGCTGAGGTGTTTTATCAGTATTTTGTCGGTGCAGATGTATTAAAAATCATCCGTTTGTGGATTTCAGATATTTTATGTTTGGAATTTGGAAAAACTTAAACTTTCAAAGTTGTAGAGAATTAAATTTGCTATGAAACCACGCGAGTTTCAAATTTTTCTGATTAAGCGGGCTATTTTCTATGAATTGTTGAAGTTTCGAAAAATAAAATGATTTTTATTAAATTTATGGGTGGGACCCACTTTTGGTTTTTCAAACACATGGGCTGCTGGAAATTTTTCTAAGGTGGTGGCTGGTCATGGTCTATATAGCATGCGTCAGAAATTTTGATTAATAATAATATTATTTTATTATTTAGTCTCCTATGTCGTTCTAGCATTTTCCTATAAATAGAGGGCTAAGTTAGAATTGAAAATTATACCAGAAACAAGTTTTTTTCTCTTTCTCTCTCTATATTATCGAGCGTATTCTTGTGAGTATACTTTGAGTGTTGCTATACGGTGCAAGTTTCTGTCAGCACTATACCCGAGATTCAGTCAGAAGTTCGGTTATTTTGAGGTAAATGATATTATTTTCTTCTTAAATGATATTATTTTTTTCAATATCATTATGCTAAAATATTGATATGAGTTTTTTTTTATCAAATTTGGAACTTTTTGTGTCGGGGTTACTATTCACGTATACGACACTATTCACGAATACGACACTATTTACCGAAAAATAAAATTTTCCATTTTTTTCCAAAATGTCTATTATGGTTACTATCTTTGATTGTATCTATATTTTGATCTTTATTTTTGAATTCTGCTTCACAATTGATTATTATGAAGTATTATTGATCTTGGATAAACTGTTATACGAATCCCTACTATTTTTCCTTCTGTCTCACTGGATTCATTTTCTTTAAGATATTTTTCATCATCCTCAGTCCTAAATGATGATATTACTGAATATCTTTAGCCTGTAGTGCAAAGATGAATGATTAACTGATGAATATCTTTGGCCCGTAGTGGAAAGATGAACAGATGTTGAGATGAACATGACCGACTGGTGATACAAATGAATATCTTTGGCCTGTAGTGCAAAGATGAATATTTGATTAAAGATGGTTATTGATTGTTGTTACAGGGATAAAATATTGATGATGGACTTTTAAATCTTAGAAGATAGTAGAACTCATTCTCTACTTGACTCTTCTATTGGTTTGTTGTTTCCGCTGCAGTTGTTGATCTAAAATTTATTGTCTATTATATTTTATCAGATTTTTCCCTGTTGAAGACTAATGATAATTTGTTGTATATTATCTTAATCATATTATTCTTTACTGGGCTAGTTGAGCTCACCCTTTTCCTTTTTGTTCCATTTTTCTTCTTAGGAGGTGAGAACATAGCAGGATCGAGTCGGGGTATGGAGTAATGGTTCTAGAAAGATGTTTTAGCAGTCCTCACTATTTCTATAAAATAGTGTTTGAATAATTGTAATGAGGACTTATTTGAGTATGGATATTGTCTAGAAGACAATATTTGTATTTAAACTCACAGTATGTATTGTCGTATTTCACACGACATTTGTATTATTGAAGTTATAGTTTGTTTTATGTACCATATGTTTGGCGACTCAGAATGGGTGTTGTATACCTATTTTGGGGGCGTCACAAGCGTCACTAGCTGCTGAACAGGATTTCCTTCCACATTGTTGTTGTTGTTTTCCTCAGTGGTTCTCTGTCGTGGTGGTTGACGTCTTGGAGGCATTTTCTGTTAAAATACATCCATTAGCTTCTATTCAACCTTTAAAGTATTATATACTTAAATTGCACATCATAAGAGATTATCACGTAACACATAACACTTTGAATAAAATAATAACTTTATTCATTCATCATCTTTTTAAAAACATCAAAATAATAGCATCACTGCTATTTACATTACTTTCCTGAACTATAACGGTTGCAGGATAACATCATCATCATTTATCCCAACGGTTATATCATACCCGGGATTTAAAACTTATTTACTTCCTAACCACATATCAGCTACGATGTCCTACTAAGATACTCCGTAGCCTTTTGACGTTCTTCTTCCATAATCTGAAACATTGTTCGACGATCTAACACGTACAATGGCAGAGTCTCGAACTGAATAGGATAACCCATGACCCGATCTTGAGCTCGATTGATCACGGTATTGAATACGTTATTCATCTCCTCCATCTTCATCCTTTTTGCTTGTGCATCTCTTCCTGCTATCCCGGCTCGTTGATAAGCTTCCTCGTACGCGTCTTCAGCTCTTGCCCTCTTAGTCGATTCCTCCCTCAACTTGTTCTTCAGCTCTGCAATCTCTGTTGTCATTCATGCATTATCTTCTTCGGTGTGAACCAGCTTCTCTTCGACATTACTCAGACGTTCCTCTCGATCTAGGATCTCATCATCCTTCTGTGCCATCGAGGTCTGTTGTTCAGCTACTATCTCCTGCAACTCCTCAATGGTATCCTGAAGTCCCACATTGCGTTCATACACCTCATCGTATATACGGGCAGCTATCGAGTTAAGTGGAATCTGCTCCTCCTCGTCCTCCTCATCCTCTGACTATGGCAGCTCAACAGGGTCCTCCTCATCCGTCTCTATCTCATCCTCCTCATCAAGTACTTTTTCCCGCTCAACTACTGTGACCGACGGAACTGTTTCCCGTGGCAGTAGTTGTTACCAAATCACTTGAATATCTCGAGGCTCCTCCTCTCTAGCCTGACTGGATCCTCCTACATTAGCCATCCTGTCAACCAAATTTTAAGTTTTAATTACTAATCATCACTACTAGACACTCACGAGCACATAAGTTATAAACACATAAGCACATAAGTGTTTTATTACTTCTTCCTTAAAACTCGATAAGAGTTTATCATCACTATCTTTTCAAAGGTTACTTCCTAAGGCTTTTTCCACCTAAGGTTCATAACCTAAAGCTTTGATACCAACCTGTGACACCCCCAAATCTAGGTACTTTATTTCCACAAGATTTGGTGCTCACTATCCAAACATTCATACTATCTACCCAGATAAAATAATATTTAACTATAATTCTCCCTTTAAATAGGGTTACAACATTAATTCAAAAACATCCCAGGTTATCTAACATTTAAACATCATTCAAGTGCGGAATTTAATTATTACATTACATCATTATTGAAAAGTCTATGATCATAACAATAAACAAAAGTACAAATCAGCATCACTTGTACATTTTTCCCTTTCCTTTGCTAGTTGAAGGCTCATCTACCTTCTCAACTTTAGCTGCAATGAGTGTATAAATATGCAAGAGTAAGCAAAAAAATTGCTCACTAGATAAAACAATAAATTAACAGGAAAATAATAATAATAATTGCCAACGAATAGGCTCATCAAGTTTGAATAATACTCCAACAATGATAATCAAAAACTGGAATCTAAAATATGGAATATATGTAACTGAGGGTCATAAGACCATCAACTATGTCCACAGTTGTGAGTAATCTTTCAACTCCAACTTTAACAGTCATAAGACTATAAGGACTCCTCGTACTTAGGGAGATCAGCCCTTCGTACAATGTATTATGCACAAATATTTTAACGCTACGCGTAAATTATCCCCTAATAATAATAGGGTTGTTCATCCCAGTATTTAGAGTACAAGTCCTCACCAAAGAAAGTTTGGTTTGAATAAGCTTTCAAGGGAAATTAAAGTTTAACGAACATCAACTAGAGGACTAGTTGAATCAATAGTGTTTGATAATCACAATAGATGTTTGATAACAACATAACATAGAATAATTTAGAATCATAAATGAACTGATTATAAATATTAAACTCATGCTTGAAATAACTATAGAGCATAAGTATTCAATAAAATGAATAAAATGATAAACCTTTGCTTGAACAATCAATAAGCTGAGGTTAGAGTTTTATAACATTAGAAATGAAATTACTGTACGTACATCAACTGATAGCAAGCTGAAAACTAAAAACTTGCCCAATATGGTATTAACTCATGCAAAGATATTAAAACAGTTTAATAATAGAGACAAGAGTTCAAAAACTACGTTCATTATACAATAGTAGAACTTAAGAAACTTGCGTAACTATAAACAAATTAGAATGAATCAATCAAATGAGAATTTTAAATAACATTAGAGTTAAAGTTTGCTCGAATGAATTTTAGAAACAATTGACTTATTCAATAACAGTTAAGATAACAAGCTTACTCAATCAAAAGAATAAAGTTACACAGTATAATAATAGAACTAACTCAACGAAAGTGTAGAGTTAGAAAACTTTCTTGATGTAAAAAGATAGGGTTTAGAAACTTGCCTTGAGCGTAAGCTATGAAACTAAACTCACGATCACCTACACATAATTTTAGAACCACAATACCTATTAGATATGCTAACATACCATAACATGTTCATTACCATTTACATTTCAGAAACTCTAAGTGTTTTACTTCGCAACACTTGTCTAACTTTCATTATGTATACTAAATTATCACATAATACGTTCTTGATTTACTAATCATTTTTGCAACTTTGAACCTACTAACCACAATTCACTATGTTATGTTAACCTTAACATTACCCATTTAACATGCTAACATAATTTCAGACGATGTTATGATGCTTTCCCAAATCTGCAGCAACAGCAGAAGCCAGAATCTCAAACCAGGGTATGGCGCAGCTACGCCATACAAAGGCCTGGGACCGGCGCAGCTGCGCCGGTTGCGCCGTTTTTTTGCCTTGGCACCGGTGTAGCTGCGCCGGTCCTCAGACAGATGTAGAGAAGGCTAATGAACAGTAGCCGACTTTAGCCCAACAAACACAAATTTCACCCACCAAACAGTAATATCAACACGTAAAATATATACAACTATCATAAACATGTTTGCTAGCATTTACAATCACTTAGCACAATTTATCAACAACTAAAACTATTTTAATTTCTCAATTTTCATTTTTTTCATATAAAACTCCAGTTTTGATATTCATCCCAAAAACCATCACTGTGAATTCATTATTTGTTCAAATCACTCCATTCAAACTACGTTATGCTCGCATCTCATTGAACTAACCTCTACAAACTTCAATTTATACTTTCACATGCAAATTGACCATTATAATTGATACTTTCCATGAACCATATAAAAATACATACAAACATACACTGTCGAAATTTTCTTCTACTGTAAACCGAAATTAGCATGCAATCTCTTGTTTAAACATAAACTCTATCATTATAGCGTGTATAACCACCATAACTTAGTTACATAACAACAATTTGGAAGAAATAGAATTCACAGAGCATAGCAAAACTTTGTCGTAGTTCACATATATAGACATATACATGTATATATTAGGGTTGTATAAGAAGTACCTTCAAATTGCTTGCAATCCTTTTTGATAAACACTGCAAAATGCTCTGAAATCCTTCTCTCTCAAATTCTCTCAACTCACACAAAACTCAGCCACTAGAATGCGTATAGTAAATAAAAGCTAAGCCAAAAATCAACTAATAGCCAGTGCAAGAATAAAACTAATAATCTTAATACGCCAACTTAATTATAATGGCAGTACATATGTATATATATATATATATATATATATATATATATATATATATATATATATATATATATATATAATTATATTAACTTATTATTTTATTTATTTTATTTGATTTCAAAAATTAGAAATTTAAAAGCCATAAGGCTTTGTTTGGCAAAACCATTTAATTTTAAAGAATTAAAATATTTAAGCCTTATTTGGTAAAAACTAAATTAAACCTTTTTAATTTCTTTTAATAAACACTTTAGTTTATAATTATAATCACATACTATATTTTAATTAAATATAGCATTTTAGCAATTATCACAAAATTATAATTTCTATTATAACTTTATTTAATAATTTAATATACCATCTAAATTATTAAATCAAAACAACAATAGATACATCAAATAAATATTTATATTATTTGATAAATACTTAATTTTACAATTTAAAATTTTGGATCGTTATAGGACTACCCCCAAAGGCACAGAACAAATGTCCTAAACTGGGAAAACTAGGATGAGGGTATCACTGTAATGCAAAAATTAGACACGATCCATAATCAAGTAAATATGCGAGCTAAGCTGATAGTGCGCCAACATAAGGATACAAGGCAGTTTTTCACTCAACTACCAGATGGTCAATAAAAGGGGGATGATAAAATTGCTAGAAGATCTCGCTAGAGGAAAAATTGCTTGGGGGAATGCGATTTCCCAAAGAAGAAAGATCAAACAACCTCCCAAAGGGCCCAAAAATTCACCCCTCTGAGCAAATCAAATGAAGAAATGCTACACTTTCTAATAAGCGAAGGAAGGATTACTGAGTTGCTGCCTCCTATAAATTCCAAGATAAAGAGTTATGATTCCACCAAGATATGTCCCTATCATTCTAACTCACTTGGACATGTGACTAAGGAATGTTGGTCTTTGCGATATAAAATCCAAGATCTCATTGAAAATGGAGAGCTGGAGATAGAATTCCCCATGACCAAAAAAGGCGAAAAGGAAAGCTTAAGATGTCCCTTCGAGACATGCAGTTCAAAGGAGGTGAAGGCTATGAGCGCCAATTCTAGCAGAACACAAGGTGAACTGATCCCAATGCAGGGAATAACAAAGGAAACAAGGGAATCCCCAAAGGAGATTCCTCTGCCAACATCAAACATCTTGTGGTCCAAAGATATCAACCACGTTCTTGATTTTATCACCTTGGATGAAAAGGAGGAAATACTAATCCTTTCCAAGGAAGGAAAAGCCAAAAAGGAAAGTTCCTTGCAAGAATACAACAACAGTTCGAGGGAGATTTCATGGTCGAATCCTCCAAAGCCCGGAAAAAAGGTGAAGGAATAGATAAAGAAAAAGGTGGTGAGGTTGTCGGGGAAGCCATCCCATTGAAGAATCCAGAGTTCATACCTTTGTACGATGGGTCCAGTTCAAGCGTCCCTGAGGAATGTACTGAATCAGGAAGAGATCAAGTTATGGCTATAAGTGAAGATATTCAGAATCAAGAGGTAACCTCTATCATGAGCCCTGAAGGCAACATAACCACTGACAACTAGACTATCATGCCTCAGCTAGCCAAGAAGATGCAGATCCAGAGGATACAGTTGTGAGTTCTAGGAGATGTTGAGACGATATCACTTTCTTTGCAGTGTGCCATTTATTTTCCATGTATGTAAAAAAAATAAAAAAAACATAAAAACATAAAAACAAAAAAATAAAAACAAAAACAAAAACATCTCTACACCCTTCTCAACACTTACCACTTTGAACCTTTTCAAACCAACGTTGGAACTACGTAGACCTGATTTCCCTTCATCAATGGGAGAAAAACCCCCAAACAAACACTTCTCAAACCGTTTATCTTATAAAGCAAGAACTACGCAGACCTGATCTCCCCTCATTAATGGGAGTACGTAGGCAGCCATTAGTGGTGCGGTCAGACCATAAAAAGAAAAATCCAAACCCAAACATCAATCCCAAGACACCAAAGAATAACCCTCCAAGTCAGCGACCCATGTTGAGAAGACCCAACAACACTTCAATGTCATCCCATCAAATCTGGCATAAATTCCAGAAAGGAAGAAACAGCGAGACAACCAGCAGCGAGGACCTTCAATGAGCCAACACCCTCAATCACAAGTCTTCATCAAATCAGAAGAAAACCATCAATGCCAACTACGAGAACAAGTTAGGAACAATGATTGAAGGCATCAAAGCCCAAATACACTACCTATTCACCATCTGGTACAGAAGTAAAAGCCTCTTACGATCTCGACATCTTATCAGCTCATCTATCAAAGCAACTATCCTAGAAAACAAGCAAGGCTGGGGCAATCTTGGAAACAGCGACAACTCAATACTGGGGCATTTTTTAACCATCCTAAGGAGGAAAATGCGCCAGTCAGCACCATCAGCATGGTACATCATCACCAGAGCTTCCCTTACATCAACTCACTGGCGATTTGGATATTACTCACTTGCGACTTCATTAACAAAGAGAGTTTCTCATATGAACCCTCGGCATCAATATGCGAAAGGATTGGGACATTGTCCAATTCCAAGAAATGGAAGGAGCTTAAGGCGGGATCAAGCCTCTAATCAAAAGAAAGGGGAGAACTCTTGAAAGAAATCATGACGACTTTAGCTTGCCCCTACAAAAGAAGGGGAAGATTCTCAAAAAAGTCCTTAACTCAAGAGTAGAAGGCCAACGATGAAAGGTCTAGCGAATGAAATCTTCATCATCAAATGTACCAACCGGCGTATAATCTTCACGAGTCAAGGTCTCTACACCAAAGTTCAAATCTGGGCAGCGAAAGAACGAGCTGCACCCCCAGGGATGTCAGTGGGATTTAGGTCATCAGTTCAACCGGAGTGCAAATCAAGCGCTCAAGGAAATGGGGCACAAGCACCCAACAACGAAAGGAAACTCTAAATCACCTTAAAAAGGGTGAGCGTAACATCAGGCAGAGTCTGGCGAAGCAAACCTTGAAATATTACTTCATCGGAAGATCCGGTATTCTAAACCATTGGCATCAATTCAACGTAACATCAAGACAGTTCAGGGATGCCACCATTTGAGTGGAAACCAAAATAGTTTGGCGATGTCAGTATAGTCAATTACCATCAGGGTAGGAACCATTGTAAACTACCAGCGTATGCATCGAAAAGGTCCGATGATTTCAGAACGTCATCTCCAGTAGAGATGTAGAAAACATCTCAATTTTTCTTCATTAAACAGGCATCAGCGACACCGACAAAAAGCCTAACCGTTGTAGTCAACACCAATATAGGCATCAATAATCACGGGTAAAGGTAAAGCGATTTGCGAAAACATTTTAACCTTCATCATAGCATTCATTACATTATGACTTGCGATTTACGATATGCGAAATGCGATATGCGAGTTGCAAAGTACGATTGGCCAAATGCGAAAAATGAAGTGCGAAGTGCGAAATATGATGTGCGATTTGCGAACTGCGATTTGCAAAAATATTTTAAACATTCATCATAACATTCATTACATTGCGATTTGCATAATTAGAAAATACCTTGTCATATTTCGAGTGTTTAGTAATCTTTATCATGTCCATTCCATTGCATTACATGAACATGATAAAGAGGGGCATCTGTAGACACTCAAAATTTTGTTTTCCTATTATTAACTATGCAGGAGGGCAAAAATGTCTTTTTCACATTCTAGAGATAACCCTGGAAGACCACAACATCAATTCAAACCCCGAAGATAGCCCCGTGAAATCTAGTTTTCAACCCCGGAGATAACCCCAAGAAATTAGTTTCCAACCCCGGAGGTAACACCGGGAAAGTCAGTTCTGACCCCAGAGATAAACCCGGGAGTTCAAGTTCAATGCTCGGAGTCAACACCTGATGGTCAAGCCAACCTCAGAGATAATTCTAAGGACATTCAGAGTCAATAAACTGACAATCTCAGAGATAACCCTGGGAAAAAACCTATACAAGTATGCGAAAACTGGAGATAATCCCGGGAGGGGAAAAATGGTTATTTTGCCAATTTAACTTCAACTCAAATCAAATACACTCATTTTAACTCAAATTTCTTCAAAAGTAGTCCCTCAAGAACCATATCTTAACTTCAGAACGCAAACTACGCAAAATAGCTCAACGGACTGCCTGATAGAGACCCAGAAATGCTATTTCGGTCATAGACCCATCTTTTCAGAATCAAAAAAGGGCAAATCCTATGTTATTGCATAGCTCTCAGAAAGAGCTTTTTGAAATGGTATGGCACGCTTCCATCGGAGTCCCGGATTGAAAGTTATGAAGGTTTGAGCTAATAGCGCATTGTCCGAGTGCACGTACTTCGAGACGGCAGGACCCACACTGCCCGGGGCACCATGGGCAGCCACAAGTACACCTGTGGTACCCCCCTCTATAAATAAAGGGCTTGGGGTGGCCATATTTGCAAGAGAAAAGGCAAGAAAGCCCTGTCCAATTTGCTCTGTAAACACTATAAAGTGAGTACTTTCTCATTTTAAATACTTGTAAGCTCACATATAGCTATATTTTTACCGCGAGAGCCAAGTGTTCATCCACTTAAAGCTATAGAAGTCTTCTTTGGCAGCCCACTGTAAGCCTTCTTACACACCTTAAAGCATTTCTCTTCATCTTTGCACACATTGTTCTTCACATTGAGAGTCGTGTTGTGTGTGTTTGCCCAGACTTCGGTCAGTGGTTTTATTTCTGTTTGTATATATATATATATATATATATATATATATATATATATATTATATATATATATATATATATATATATATATATTTATATATGGACTAACATTATCGAGTTATGCCTTGATTGAGCCTGGATTTTATATATATATATATATATATATATTATATATATATATATATATATATATATATATATATATATATATATATATATATACACTTACATTTCGTCCCGCCTGGAGTTTACTTCGTGGCGGTTGACCGTTTTTATTGTTTTCTTTACATTTCGTCCTGGAGTTTACTTCACGGCGGTTGATCATTTTTACAACTTTATTTACATTTCTGATCCTCCATGGAGAAACTTCGTGGTGGTTGATCCTGTTCCTATATATATATTTACCACTTTTATATATTTACATTTTCGATCCCCTATAAAGGTGCTTCGTGGTGGTTGATCAAGTTTGTATATATATATTTACAGCCTTTATATATATAACTACTTACTGCTTTTCATATAAGTTGCGGCATCATGTGATCCTAGGAATCATGTGATCACAGATTCAGTCTACTGAATCTAGATTCGGTTCCCGTGATGGATATTTTTCAGTTATAAGTAGCTTGTAAATCTATTCACGGTGTTTGGATTTCCTCAGATGGTTTTCATGCCCACGAGGAGTTCGACACTATTTTGTACATTATTTTCTCGAGGATGCTTCGCATCTCAAAAATTAAAAATAATTAAGTCGGCCACTTAATAAAGAAATAGAAGTGTAGAAGGTCTCAATTACTATTGAGCATAAGGGTTTAAAAAACCTTTTTTTTACAAAACATCATTGCTATATCTTGTTTAAAACTGAATTTTTACATAAATTCAAACCCTGTGTATATAGGTGCGAACGAGGCCTCACACTACTTCCAAATAACTGCACATTGACCCACACACATGCACACACACATTCATATAACAGTTTCTTGAAAAGTGACGGTGACCGTGGTAACACGGATGTCGGAGGGTGCCTAACACCTTCCCTCTGCATAATCAAGCCCCCGGACTCTAATGAATCTCGGTTTCACAGATCCGTTTGCAGTGTCACATCACTGGGTCAATGTGCAAACCTTTCTCGGTTGTGTTGGTACAACCATTTAAAAAATCAACTGGCGACTCTTACAGTCAAATCATCGACATATACATATCGGACCTTTTCACAACTTATTTTTTCAAACAAATCTCACCTAACATGAGAACACAAAAGAACAAGAACAGAAAAGGGACAAATAAAAATCCCGACGTCGACAACATTTATAACTGTGCATATTTTACATATTTGCTTAATCAAAAGCATTATTTGATCTAAACATAAATTATTATCTGCTTACTTAGAAGCATATTTTCTCAAGTATAAAAGTTTTTGAACTTTTATAAATTTGTTCTTTAGTTGATATCTGCTTAGTTGAGAAGCATCCATCTGTACTAAATTCTTATCTACTTATTTGAGAAGCACATTGTTGAAAAATTAATTTGTAAAAAGAGAAAAGGTCAGAGTTAGTTTATTTTATGTACCTGTGAGAAAGCTGAGTAATTCTTCGACCAAGACCAGAGTCTTAGAGAGGTCAGCGGGAAGTTGGGTCTCTAGTGTACTTGTGAGGTGAGGAAGAGGCTGTTGTTTCAAGACCAGATCATAGAATAGTACTGAACTCAGAAAAAGGTACAACTAAACTTGAGGAGGGTGCGGGGAGCTTGATGTCCAAGATAAAATAGTTGAAAAGTTGGAAGTTTGTCTATAAAACTTTGTAAAGGCTTCTCCGTCTGTTGAAGGAGTTTTTATTACGGATAGTAATAGGATCTCAAGTTCCAAATAGGGACTTGAGACTGGACGTAGCAACATAACAGGTTTGTATGTTATGAACCAGATAAATCTCTGTGTATTGTGTGATTAAGTTTTTACTGTCTTCTATGTTAACTCCTAAAACTGCAAATTAATTATTAAAATTTCAAAAAGGCCTAATATAATTTTTAACTGGTAATAATCTCATCAGCCCCCCTTCTAGAATATTATTGGACTTTCAATTGGTATCAGAGCGGTGCTCTTTAACTTGTTTATTGAGTATATACAGGCACACCTAAGAGTAGATCCATGACCTACAATGCTGCTGGTTGCGGAGAAGGACTGTCAATGTCCAGACCTCCACTATTTGATGGTACTAACTTTGCCGTCTGGAAAAATAGATTCAAAATCTATGCCAAATCCCAAGGAATCAAAATTTGGTGTGCCATCGAATGAGGTGTACAAATTCCAACAAAAATCTAAGGAGAAAAGACTGTCGAGAAAGATATCTACGAATTCACCACTGAGAAGAAGAAACTATGAATATAGCATCCCGAGCTGAACAAGTGCTAACTAGTGCTTTAATTAAAAAAGAATACAAAAGAATTAGCAACTACAAAAATACAAAAGAAATTTGGGAAAAATTGATTGTAACCTATGAAGGCACCAATCATATCAAAGAAACCAGAAAAGAAGCTCTAATTCGAGAGTATGAAAGCTTCAAGCTTGAAGAAGGAGAAAAGATTATTGATATGGAAACACAGTTTTCCAGAATTATTGATGAGCTGTAGTAATTTGGAAAGGCATACACTACAAATGAGAAAAATAAAGAAAATTCTCAAAGCCCTTCCATCCATCTAGAAAATGAAGGTTACAACAATCAAAGAAATGCAAGATCTAACCACATATCCTATAGATAATCTCATTGGAAATCTTCGTGCCCACGAAGTTGACATGCTCGTTGTAAAAGCTGGATCAGATACAGATCTCAAAAAGAAAGGAAATGCCTTCAAAGCCCTTCTAGTAGACTAAGAAAGCGATGATGTAGAACTGAATGAAGAACTCCTAAGTCTAGACAACAATGAAGTTGTAAGACCCCAACTTTTTATAAATAAAATTAAATTTCCTTTAATTATTATTTTGAATAATAAGGTGTTAATTTGATATAATATTTTGGTTATGGATGAAATGTGTAAATTTTGCCAAATAAGCAAGTGGTTATAAAATATTCATTATTGTCGAAAATATTCGTTTGGTCGTGGAATATTCTTATTGTCAGGGAATATTCGTACAATGGTGCAGCCATTTGTGGGCCCATAACGGAAAAATTATCGGATGAAGAAAACGACAAGAATGAGTTTTCTAAAAATAACGTCGTAGTTGTTACAGTTAACACTGTTGGAATACCCGGTGGTTAAAATATAGTAATACATGGTGTTGTACAGTAGCACACAGTATTGCACCAATTATTGATTCTTACGTAAGAAGTCACTACTCAATAATTGTTACAGTAATTACTGTTCAATATTTTATTTTATTGATTCAATAATTTCTGCATTGATATTTTATATTGTTGATTCAACAATTGTCATTACACAATATTTCAAATTATCAGATCAATAATTTATAATATTTGAATAATATTATTAAATAGCATTATTGGCAATGTCTAAAGAAGTTCTGTCTAGGAGAGGTTATTTAATTGCACGCCAATAAGGAGAAATCTTTATCGGAAGGCCCCCACTTTCCTGAGAATGACCTGATTGTCATTATTGTGATTCTGTAATATTATTTGTGAATAATTAATTATTGATAAAAATGATAAGAAAATATTTATTTTATGTGGATATAAATGAAGGAATTAATGCTGAGATATTTTATCAGTATTTTGTCGGAATGGAGGAATTTTTAGAAAAGTGACAATTATTGAAAATTAATATTTTATCTATATTATTATATTATATTATAAATATATAATGTGATTATATAATAATATAATAACGATGATATTTTTACAATGAATGTGCAATATATGAATAAATGAGGAGGAAGAGTATTTTTGTTACAATAAATGCTAAAACATGTTAAACATGTTAGGGGGCCCCGTTTTTGACTAAAATTTGATTATAGCCTGTAAGATCATCCGTATATGGATTTCGGTCATTTTTCGTTTGGAATTTAGAAAAACTTTCTTCTACAAAGTTGTAGAAAATTTAATTTCCTATGGAATGGACATAAGATTCAAATTTTCCTGATAAAAGGGCTATTTATTATGATTATTGAAGTTCTGGAATAATTAATTTTTAGAGTTTAAAATATTAATTTTAAGAAAAATGTTTTTTGCAATTGGGTGGGCCCCACATGTGTTGTAAATGTGCTGAATTCAGATTTCAAGAGGTGGGCATAAAAAAAATTTAATAAATATTAATATTTTATTAAATTTTCTGCTTTGGTGTTCTAAGCATTTTCCTATAAATAGAGTGCTTAGGTTAGAATTGAAAATCACACCAGAAACTAAAGTTTTCTCTCTCTATATTATCGAGCGTATTTTTGTGAGTATTTTGATACTTTGAGTGTTGCTATACGGTGCAAGTTTCTTTCAGCGTTATATCTGATATTCCAGCCATAAGTATTATTCTTTTGAGGTAAAGGATGTTATTTTTTTTTCGTAAATGATGTTATTTCTTTTAATATCATTATACCGAAATATTGGTAAGATTTTTCTTGTAAAATTCTTGTCTTTTTGTGTCGGGGTTACTATTCATATATACGACACTATTCACAAAAAAAATTAAAAGTTTCTTTTCTTTGTCCAAGTTGTTTATGTGACACCCCCAAATCCGGGTACTTCGATTCCACGGAATTTGGTGTTCACTGTACAAGCATCATCTATCTATCTACCCATAAATGATATCAAACCAAACAATAGATAGAAATCATAATAAAATCTATTCACTTAAGGGTTACATCAACTGAATCATAAATAAATCCCAGGTTACTCTAACCTTAAAATATCTGTGCGGAATTCTAAACAAATAAGTCTTAACATCAACATAACTCAAGTCTTAAACAAATACATCAATTAATAAAATAACAGGTCTTCATCATTTGCTAACTTTGCCCTTGCCCTTACTAGTGGAGGGTTCATCGCTTCTTTCATTCTTAACTGCAATGTTATTATTAAGCAAGAGTGAGCACAAATGCCCACAAGTATAAAAAAATGAAACAACAGTATAATAACATGCGAATAATCAACGACATCTGAATAAAGCTCAACTTTTGAATCAAGAATAAATAACATGAATCAAAAGAATACTGAGGGTCATAAGACCTTGAACTATGTCCTAGGTTAACAAGGGTTATACTTGAAACCTTTAACAGTCATAAGACTATGGACCTTCTTCTCGTACTTAGGGGGATCAACCCTTAGTACCATATGTGCACAATATCTTAACGCTAACGCATAAGTGATCCCTTTTCAGGGTTGTTCATCTCAGTTTGACATTCGAGTCCGCACCAAAGAAAGTTTGGTTTGGATAATTCATAAGTGTTCTGAAATTTAGACGTTCATCAACTAAGGACTAGCTAAATCATTAAGATTCACTAGTTTAAAAAGGTTCAACAATAATGATATTCGATTTGAATAATAATCTCAAATGTATACAATAGAACAATTATTGTATAATTGAATCATGCTTTGAAAGATAATCAATCTTTAATATAATACTTGAACTTGAATAATAATTTAAGTTAAGTAAATTGCTCAATGTAAAAATAGAGTTAAGAAACTTGCTCAATTTAAGAGTTTAAGTTTAGGAGACTTGCCTCGCGTGTAGATTACACTTTAATAATCACGTTCTTTGAAATAAATCCTACATACCATTCACATTCAATACCAGTTAATTATTAACTAATCATCATAAATTATTCTCGTTGTCTACTTTAATAATTGACTAACTTAGTCAAATCATCACGTTGACACTAATTTGTTCGTCATGAATGAATAACTAATTATGTATTTAATAATACAATTCACATGTAATTATGTTATTTACATGCTAAACAAATATTTTATCATCATATAATATTTCTAACATATTTACATGTTCATTATTTTAATACACTAACCCATTGTTAGACTTAGAAAATTTAAAAGCTCATTTTTTTTTCCAGTTCGCGAAGAACACAGAATTCAGCGAAAATAATTACTACAAAATCATTAATTCTCCAAATTAAACATACCCACATGTTGGAATTCATATATAATTAATACTCAATATTTATATACTGACAAAACTAATTTTAAACACTTAATAACAGATTTAAAGCCTAACAATTCACTGACTTTGATGTTCATGAAGTTTTAGAAAACTTTATGTGAAAATTCTCTCTACGAATTCGTTATAACACCGAATTCGTTCGTTTAAGGCTTAAACTCTTCGTATTAACATGCATAACAACATACAAGTCCAAAATTTAGGGATAATATATAATCAATACATTAATTATCACATATATGGCCATATGGCCATATCACGTACTCTGTTTATTTTGAAAAACATACGTACGACATGCTTTCATGAAACTGATCACATGGCTTACATGGTATATATAATTAAACACTATTTGGTATAACATAAGACACATTATAAAGTTATACTCATCTCATATACCAAACACAGAGATTTTTAGAAAACTGTGAAAGCCATTTTATGAAAACCTTAAAGACGTAAATGTAAAATTGGGTTTGGAGAGAATTACCCAGAGTGTAAGATGATCAGATAAACCATTTTTGCAATAACCTGTAATTACACATCTACAAATTCTCTCATAAAATTCTCACCTTTCTCTGAACTCTCTCTGAAAATAATGCCAGACTAGGAAATATGAAGAAGAAGAAGGAAGCGTCGAAGAAATAAAATGACGCGATGTGGTCAGTTGCCCAGTCATGGGTTAAGTGCCATAACCTCTCTTAGTGCCATGTTTGGCTTAGCAAATAAATTCAATGCTCATTATTTTAATAAACCTTTTATTATATAGTTTAATAATGTCACACTCCTTATAAAATAACTCTAATATTTTATTTATTTTATTATAAATAAAATATATATTTTCTCATAAATTCATATAGTCACATAATTAATTTTTTTCTCATTAATAAATAATAACAATTTATTAAATCTATAATTAATAATTAGATTAATTAAATAACATCATGCTTAATTAAATAACTTATTTAATTCGACAAGCTCACATAATTACATACTTGAATAATAATTATTCTCACATTAATTTAATAAATGTAACACATATAATTAAATTAATCTACCACAATTGCATCGATTAATTTTTAAATCTAATAATTAAATCATCGAAAAATATTTATTTACTTCAATAAGTATTTAAAATAATTTACAAAATTCTCGTTCGTCACATCTTTCCCCCCTTAAAAGGATTCTGTCCCAGAATCACGGCTCAATAATTTCGCCGTTACACTCTCCCCCCCTTACAAAGATTCTGTCTCCAGAATCGCATACACATAATTAAGTAAATAAATTAGGGTAATTCTTCATCATATTCGCTTCGAGTTCCCACGTAGCTTCTTCAGCGTTGTGGTTCCTCCAAATTACCTTAACAGAGGTATATAACTTTATTTCTGAGAACTTGTTCTTTTCGGTCGACAATTTGGACATGAATTTCTTCATAAGATAAGTCTTTCTCAAAATGCAGGGGTTCGTATTCAATTAATGCTTGTAATCAGGTTTGTAAGGTCGTAACACAGAAACATGGAAGACGTTGTGGATATTCTCGAGTGCTGGAGGTAAGGCTACCTCGTATGCAACTTCTCCAATTCTTCGCAGTACCTCAAAGGGTCCAATAAATCTTGGACTCAATTTTCCTTTCTTTCGAACCTGATCTTTCCCTTCAAGGAGAGACCTTCAAGAAAACATAACTACCTGATTCAAACTCGATATTTTTACGATGTGGATTAGCGTATTTCTTCTATCGATCTTGAGCTGCTACCAGTCGTGCTCGGATCACTTTGACTATTTCTACCGTCTACTGTACCAATTCTGGCCCTAGCAATTGTCTTTCACCAACTTCATCCCAATAAAGCGGAGTTCTGCATTCTGCCGTATAACGCTTCGTTAAGGCGGCATACCAATACTAGCGTGGTAACTGTTATTGTAGCCGAACTCTACCAACGGTAGGTGATCATCCCAATTTCCTTTGAAGTCCATTACACAGGCTCGTAAACATATCTTCCAGTGTTTGAATCGTTCGTTCGCTCTGTCCGTCTGTTTGAGGGTGGTAAGCTGTACTCATTCGCAGTTGTGTACCCATGCATTCCTGAAGACGTTTCCAGAAATTTGATGTGAAGCGCGGATCCCTATCGAAATAATAGACACGGCACTCCGTGCCTCGAAACAATCTCTTTCACTATAATCTTGCCAACTGATCTAAGTTAAATCTGATTTTGATAGGAAGGAAGTGCGCGGATTTCGTCAGTCGGTCAACGATAACCCATACTGCGTCGTAGCCTTTCTGAGTCGTCGGAAGGCCAACCACGAAATCCATCGTAATATGTTCCCATTTCCATTCTGGGATCTCCAACGGTTGTAGCAATCCACTCGGTCTCTGATGTTCCGCTTTCACTTTCTGACAGGTCAGGCATTTGGCAATACATTCTGCAACATCACATTTCAAATTCGGCCACCAGAAATGTTGTCGAAGATCTTGGTACATTTTTGTACTACCAGGGTGAATCGAATATCTTGAACTATGAGCCTCACTCAAAATTTCTTCCTTAATTTCTTGTACTGGCGGAACCCAAATTCTGCTTTCAAATCTCAATATTCCTTCCTTATCCATCTTAAATCTTGGTTCGGTTCCTTCAGATATCTTCGTTGTTACCTTTTTGCATTCATCATCCTGAAGCTGAGCCTCCTTCACTCTATCTAGTAGAGTTGTACCAATTGCATCTGAAATAGCTTCTCATCAATCTCCATAGGATACTTCACTTCTAACTCCAGTTTCTCCATATCTGCAATTAGCTCCTGCTGAGCAGTCAACATCATCAATTTCTCACGACCCTTTCTACTTAAGGCGTCGGCAACCACATTAGCCTTACCCGGATGGTATAAAATCTCACAGTCATAATCCTTCATTAATTCCAACCATCTTCTTTGACGCATATTCAAATCTTTCTGTGTAAAAATATATTTCAGACTCTTGTGGTCTGTATATATTTCACACTTTTTCCCGTATAGATAGTGCCTCCAAATTTTCAAAGCAAAAACAACTGCAGCTAACTCCAAATCATGGGTTGGGTAACCCTTCTCGTAATCCTTCAACTGCCGTGATGCATACACAATGACTTTGCCGTTTTGCATCAGCACACAGCCAAGTCCTTTATGTGTGACACATCGCTAAAAACAACAAAAATTTCCTGTATCATCCGGAAGAGATAACACAGGCGCTGTACTCAACCTCTTCTTTAATTCTTGAAAACTCTCCTCACACTTCTCCGTCCAAAACAAATTTCACAGCTTTTCGAGTTAAATTCGTTAACGGAGTTGCGATCTTAGAAAAATCTTGTATGAATCTTCTATAATATCCTGCTAATCCAAGAAAACTTCTTACTTCTGACGGCGTTCTCGGCTGATCCCAGTTAATCACAGCTTCTACTTTGGATGGATCTACCGAAATTCCATCTTTATCGATTACGTGACCAAGAAATTGTACTATCTCGATCCAGAATTCGCATTTCAAAAATTTAGCATACAACTTCTCCCTTCTCAATACTTCCACGTTAACCTCAAGTGTTCTTCATGTTCCTCTTTGGTTTTGGAATATACCAAAATGTCATCTATAAATACCACCACGAATTTGTCCAAAAACGGCTTGAATCACCATTCATTAGTCCCATAAATGCTGCAGGAGTTCGTAAGACCAAACGACATTACTAAAAACTCATAATGACCATATCGCGTTCGGAACGCTGTCTTCGGTACATCCTCTGGCCTCACCTTCAGTTGGTGATAACCACTCCTCAAGTCAATCTTGGAAAAGTATTTTGCTCCCTTCAATTGATCAAACAGATCATCGATCCTCGGTAATGGATATTTGTTCTTAATCGTGACCTTATTTAATTCTCTGTAGTCAATGCAGAGCCTCATCGATCCGTCCTTCTTTTTCACGAACAACACCGGCGCTCCCCACGGCGATACGCTCGGTTGAATGTACTTTTTGTCCAACAATTCTTGTAGTTGTACCATTAATTCCTTCATCTCTATTGGCGCCATTCGGTATGGTGCCTTCGATATTGGAGCAGTTTCGGGCGCCAAATCAATCACAAAGTCTACTTCTCTATCTGGAGGAAGTCCTGGCAAATCGTCTGGAAATACATCGACGAAGTCCCTCACAATCGGTATCTCCTCTACCTTCGGGTTCTCTTTTCGACTGTCGACTATGTAAGCTTAATATCCTACACAGCTTGTCTTAATAACTTCCTGGCCTGCAAACATCGTCAGACAACTCGCTTGTCTAGGCGACTTGCTACCATAAAAACAAACTTTGACGGAGTCATAGGTTAATACGCTTCTTTTGGCAGTCAATTATAGCCCCATAATTGGATAGCCAATCCATACCCAATATAACGTCGAATTCCCCAATCGAATAGGGATAAGATCTACGTTCATGATATTACCCTTAATATCCACTCTACAATTCTTATAACTATGCTTAACAGGAATTATCTCTCTATCGCAATTTCTATAATCATGGATATTCCAATTCATCCTTAAGCAAATCTAAACTATTAGCAAAGTCATCGGATATAAAGGAACAAGTAGCACCCAAATCAAATAAAACGTAAGCATTAATTTCATTGATCGGAATGATACCTGACCCACATCATGAGACTGGAATTGCATCCTGCCACGTCATATTGAAAGTTCTGGCGGTTGGTCGTGTTTGTTGCAGGTGGTCGGTGATGGTTAAGGTATTTCCACTGCTATTTCCCCGGTTTCCTCCTTGTCCTGATCCTCCCGATCCCTTTTTGGGACAGTCTCTTGCTAAATGATCTTTCGAACCACAGTTGAAACAAGCACCCTTCTTTGGGTTTGGACAATTTGGTGCTATGTGGCCTTCCTGACCACAATTGTAGCACACTCTCTTTCCCTTCAAACAAACTCCTAGATGTGCCTTGCCGCAAGTCAGACATGCTTCTATCTTCTTTTTCTGCCCTCCGTGTTGACTTCCAGCTGTCGAGTTATCCGTCCACTTCCTCTTCCGATTATTATTATTCCCAGTAATACTTCCACCAGTCTTGTTATTACCTTCATTCTCACTCTTTTTCTTTTTCTGTTCTTGGTTGTACTTAGTCACTGCATCACTTCCTCCTTCGCGAGAATGGCCTTTTCCAAAACTCCCGCAAACGTGTTAAGTTGAAACATTGATACCTTGCTGTATACCCAAGGCTTCAGTCCTTGTTCGAATCGTCTGGCTTTCCTCTCGTCAGTGTGTACTTGATACGGAGCAAACCTTGCCAACTCATCGAATTTAGCTGCGTATTCAGGCACGCTCATGTTTCCCTGTTTCAATTCCAGAAATTGCACCTCCATCTGATTTTGCGAACTAGCTGGGAAATACATTTCGAAAAACATCTCTTTGAATCCCTCCCACGTAATTACACCTTCACCTCCTCGCATCTTGTTTGCCTGCCACCAGTAGCTAGCCTCAGACTTCAGCATAAATGTCGCAAAAACGGTCTTCTGATCTTCTCGAACCCTAGCAACGTCGAAAACCTTCTCCATTTCCATCACCCACGTTTGAGCCTCGATCGGGTTTCTGGAACCTTTGAACTTTGGCGGTCCCACCGCCTTAAAATCTTTAAAACGTTGTGCTAGGTGGAGCTTGCGGTTGGTTATTCATGACTCCAGTTAGTAAATTAACTAGCTGTTGAACTGGATTAACATTGGCATTATTGTTATTATTGGTTGACCCTTCCTGAGCCGGTTGACGTTGTTGTCTTCTCCTTGGCGGCATTTTTCTGTTAAATAAACGTTTATTAGAACTTTATTTATTTCTCTGCATAGTTAAGACATTACTCAACAATTTAACATATCACTTAACACATCATCTCAAACAACTTGATATCTTTTCATTCAAATAAAGTTTTAACATTAAACTATATCATACTGCTATTTACATCATCTATCCTGGAATAAAGAATCCACAGGATTTAAAACATTCAAATATTAACATATTCCTTAGTTCATAAACACATCAGAATTTACATAAAACTATATAAGTCTTTCACATAAATAAACAGATTCTATTCTGTCTTCCAAGGTGCTCAATAGCCTTGCCACGCTCCTCATTCATGATACGAGACATCGTCCTGCGATCCAACATATACGATGGAAGTCCTTCAAACTGGATGGGGTACCTTAACACTCGCTCTTGAACCTCATCCATCGCATGATTAAGTGTGGCGTACGTGTCTTCAAGCTTTGCCTTCTTTGCACGACTATCATTTTCTGCACGATCAGCTCGATGTGATTCACTTACCCATCCTTCCTCTGCTATTTTCAGTCTTCCGGAAGTTTCCTTCAGTTCCTTCTTCAGCTTCTCTATCTCCTCGGTTTTATATTCGGTTTGACCCTTCTCATGAATTAGATCCCACTCCACGTTTCCTAAACGTGTATGAAGGGTCACAATCTCTCTATCCTTCTCCTCTAAAGTAGACTGCTGAACAGTCGCTCGCTCAGTCAATTCCTGAACCTCATCTTGTAACTCCACGTTACGATCATATAGTGTGTCATACATCTCAGCATCAACAGTGTACCGTGGTAGCTCCTCTTCTTCTTCCTCCTCATCAAACTCCTCCTCAGGACCCTCCTCAGGATCAATCTCAGGTTCATGCTCCTGACCAACAACGGTGATCAATGGAGATGAAACCCTCTGCACCAGCTGCCCCCTAACGACATGAAATGTCTCGGGGGCTCCTCCTCAGTCGGTCCTATAAGTACACGAGATCCCTCCTCAGTAGGTACTATAGGTAAATGGGGTCCCTCCTCAGTTTGACTAGCTTCTCCATCATTCGTCATCCTGACAACAAAATTTTAAGTTTTAGTTACTAAGTCATACTATCTAACGCATACTTAACACATAAACACATAATGTATTTTATTATCTTCAATGAATTACAAAAATTCATTTCTTTGAAATCGATAAGAGTTTTCAATTACTATCTTCTTCTATAAGGCTACTACCTAAGGTTGTTTCCCCCACCTAAGGTTCATAACCTACGCTCTGATACCAACTTGTGACACCCCAAATTCGGGTACTTCGATTCCACGGGATTTGGTGTTCACTGTACAAGCATCATCTATCTATCTACCCATAAATGTAATCAAACCATACAATAGATAGAAATCATAATAAAATCTATTCCCTTAAGGGTTACATCAACTGAATCATTAATAAATCCCAGGTTACTCTAACCTTAAAACATCTGTGCGGAATTCTAAACAAATAAGTCTTAACATCAACATAACTCAAGTCTTAAACAAATACATCATTTAATAAATAACAGGTCTTCATCATTTGCTAACTTTGCCCTTGCCCTTACTAGTGGAGGGTTCATCGCTTCTTTCATTCTTAACTGCAATGTTATTATTAAGCAAGAGTGAGCACAAATGCCCACAAGTATAAAAAAATGAAACAACAGTATAATAACATGCGAATAATCAACGACATCTGAATAAAGCTCAACTTTTGAATCAAGAATAAATAACATGAATCAAAAGAATCTGAGGGTCATAAGACCTTGAACTATGTCCTAGGTTAACAAGGGTTATACTTGAAACCTTTAACAGTCATAAGACTATGGACCTTCTTCTCGTACTTAGGGGGATCAACCCTTAGTACCATACTGTGCACAATATCTTAACGCTAACGCATAAGTGAATCCCTTTTCAGGGTTGTTCATCTCAGTTTGACATTCGAGTCCGTACCAAAGGAAGTTTGGTTTGGATAAATTCAATTAAGGGTTCTGAAATTTAGAACGTTCATCAACTAAGGACTAGCTAAATCAATAAGATTCACTAGTCTTAAAAAGGTTCAACAATAATGATATTCGATTTGAATAATAATAATCTCAAATGTATACATAGAACATTTTTGTATAATTGAATCATGCTTTGAAAGATAATCAATCTTTAATATAATACTTGAACTTGAATAATAATTTTAGTTTAAGTAAATTGCTCAATGTAAAAATAGAGTTAGAAACTTGCTCAATTTAGAGTTTTAAGTTTAGGAGACTTGCCTCGCGTGTAGATTACCTTTAACTAATCACGTTCTTTGAAATAAATCCTACATACCTTTCACATTCAATTACCAGTTAATTATTAACTAATCATCATAACTTATTCTCGTTGTCTACTTTAATAATTGACTAACTTAGTCAAATCATCACGTTGACACTAATTTGTTCGTCATGAATGAATAACTAATTATGTATTTAATATACAATCACATGTAATTATGTTATTTACATGCTAAACAAATTTTTTATCATTAATATATATTTTTAACATATTTACATGTTCATTATTTTAATAC